>CM057382.1:87987500-88482500 GCA_030015415.1 Cynopterus sphinx | reverse complement strand
TTATAACATTATCCTTGTATGGTAAGTTTCTAGTTTGAAGAAATTATTTGGGAGATAATAATATTTGTAATTTGTGACCTTGTTGTAACTGGGAAAAGTCACTATTTTTTTATGTATGTAAGATAATTCAACCTTTATTGAATGTGTCATTATGCTTGCTGTTTAAAAAAAAAAATCTCAAATTAATCACATGCAAATTCATGCTAAACATTATCTTTTTGTACTTATTAAAATTAATTTAAATATATTTGATCTGAAATTGTGATTTTTGTCCTCTAATCATTACATATTTGCTTATAATAATTGAATTTATTGTAAATGTGACATTTTTATCGAGGTATAGCACCTACATTTTATAATAGTAATTTGAAATCTTAATTTTTTAGACATATTTTTAAAATAGAAAGTATAGGGTGACAGGAGAAGTATAAACCTACCCTGAAATTTTAGGTGGCAGAGTCATGAATTACTAATGTTGAATTCTTTAACACATAAGAAAGTGGTACTATGAAAAATAAAAGTTCACCCAGAAAACTGGCTACGTTCTATTACAAAAGTGTCACATTTACATGAAACTATTAAATAAAATAAATAAGATTTTTCTTTAGATAGAGTCAAGTTTATCATTCTGTTTGTAAACCTGAAATAGCACAGTTTTCTAGCTGAATAGATTCTCTTAATTTAATGCAATTTCATTTAAATGAGCTCCTCATTTGTTTATCACTATTATTGCTAATATTGCTGAAATTAAATAATTTTAAATGTCAAAATAGTATAACAGAGCCATTTTTATCAATATGATAAGTTCTCATACACTATTTCTCAACCCTCACCACACTTCAAAATCACTTGAGGCATTTTAAGAAAACATTAGTCCTATCCTAGATCAAATAGTTTAGAATCCTGAGAGGAGTTATGATAAATTTTTAAAACTCCCACAGTAATTCTACTCTGCAGCTATGTGTATACATATTTTTATTTTATAAACCTATTTATGGGCTTTCTCTAATCTCTGGTTCTATTTTGGAGACCTCTGCTTGCTTGTGTATAGTTCCAAGTTTAGTCTATATTAGTAAAGAAAACAAAACAGCCACAAAATTATAAGAACATTACAAGTCAGTTTTTCTCATAATGAAGTAAATTTAAGTGGCAATATCAAATCTTGTGCAACAAAGTATTCATTCTTAAAAATTTACTATATAATCAATTAATTACAATCTAATCAAAATTATTATTACTTTATACACTATAGACCTGCAGATAATTATAAACAATGTGAGTATACATACAGTTACATAGTATTATAATCGTTATTTTTCAGCCTATGCTTTTAAATCAAAATATTTTAAAAATTACTCATACTAACACATTTTGCTACTATTTTCCTGGGGGAAAACATGCTCACTTTAAATAATAAGGTGAGTATTTATAGCTTCAAATTCACATCTCAGTAAAACTATAGTCTGAAAAATGCTACATTTTTCAATAGCATTTAGCTAGTTTCTCCAATATCAATTTATAGTCCAGGCTTTGTCAAATTCATTAAAGCAGGCTATAAAGAGAAGCATTTTATGTTATCTTTGCTCCAAACAATTTAGAAAAGAAGTAGCTAAGGTTTCAATGAGATTTCTATGGAATTAGAAATTTGCCTCACTTTTAGAGTGTAAAACCAAGGAAACTGCTGAGAAAGCAATTTCAGTGAGCATAATAATTTGGGATTCATTTATCTGGGAAAATTCATTTTTTGGAACACTTTGTTCCATTAATGGCTTGAATTTTTTTTAACATTTCTTTCATGAATCAATAAAAATAATCTTATAGAAAATTTCTAAATCATGTCTTAAGATGTACAATAATAAAAAGATGTAAACTAATGAATTGAAGCATATCAACTTTGAATTGTTCTTGTATTTACTGGTTGAAAGCTCATTTACTTCCAAACTAAATACACGTGAAATGTAGATAAATGAAAAAAGAAAGAGTATCAATACTTAGAAGTCATCAAGTATGCCCCTTATAGGAAGATTTTGCTATGGGTGTGGAGATGCGTCACCATTCCTAAGGCTTATCTCAAAGTCCAATACATTCCAGACAACTGATTCTATATTTAAGAAAAAAAAAATGTTTTAAATTTTCTAATTTTTAATTTTTATTTTATTCTTTTACTTTACTTCATACTAATCATTTATTGATTACATTCCTCTTTTTGTCTAATAGTTATATTAAACATTTTTCTCCTGTAAGTAGCTTTAGGAAGTATTGAAGTTAAGGTAGAATATTTTACACAAAGCTATATTTTGCTTTCTGAAAGTCAGACTCTTGACTCTTTTTGAGTAAGAACAAGAGCAACTTTCAAGTATGTGATCACAAAAAGAACTTAAGAAAAGGACATAAAATGTTTCATAAGCATTAAAGCCCCTGAGTGCAGGAAAGTAGGGTTGGCTTAGGGACTTTACTAATGTGTCAGAAAAACAAGACTCATTGTTATGTAGTATGGTACAAATTTTTGAGTAAAATAGCAGTTTGGTCCATTTAACTGTATTTATCTATAGTAAAAAAGATAAGCACAGCTGCTGGGCCATTCCTCTGCAGGGAGAGAGGCAGTGCCCATTGAAATTTGACAAAGGTTCAGCACACACATCAAAACATTGACCATTATTGTCAAATATTTTTTTAACCTTGAAAACCTCCAAAAATGAAAATAAAATTAAAAAATAATTTTTAAAAAGAGAAAAATTAAAAGACTTGCCCTTAATGCTCATATAAATAATTGTATTTCCAACTGATGCAAATTTACTGCTTAAGTATGATATAATTTACAATTGAATTATTAATATTTATATCTCTATAATGTATATATGTAAAAATACAAATGACCTGTAGTAGAGCGAAGAACACAGACATTTCACAGATTTTTTTATATGCATCTCTATTAGCAAATTTAACTTGTTTTTAGTTTACACTGGAATGGCAGGCTATATTTTATTATGCTCACAAATGCCCTTATTAGCAGTGTCCTTCAATAAATGTGAAGATGATTGGTGGCTCAGGTAAGTGGGTTATGATTAAGATGTGGGGTCCTTCAAGACAACAATTTTTTTTTTGTCACCAAAGGAACATATTAGAAATTATCTGCTAGTAGAAAAAAAAGTACCTATATTGAAAAAGTGAAAACAAAGTATGGTTTTATTATGACATATAGGAAAGAAACATTCCATAGGTGTTCTTTTTTTTTTTTTTCAATTTTTAAAATCATGGCATGCTATCTTAACCATTTTAAGAGTACAGTTCCGTTGTATTAAGTATATTCATATTGTTGTACAACCATCACCACCATTTGTCTTTAGAACTCTTTTCATCTTGCAAAACAAACTATACACATTTAAAAATAACTCCTCATGACACAGCCCTGTGGGTCCCAGGCCTAGCTGGTCCCAGGTCTGGCTGTGATTCAGATTCACAACTAGAAATAAGACCCAGAATTTAGAATGTTACAATAGTGTAGTAGGGCACCTGCCCCTAAAATATGTAAACATACTTCAGCTTATTGTATCATGTAAGTGCGGTTGAATGCCACTATTGTACTCTGCTATGTGTGGAGCTATGCAGTCACCTGGACAGCAGAAGGGAAACACAAGAAGAGGAGCAGAAGTGCACACAGTACCGCACTACCCGCGCCCTCCCCCCGCCCATGCAACAGACACACACTCCCCACAATAAAGTAGGTGCCTGCCGTTTCATTCTCATGTCGGCCTTTTGTGCATTCTTTCAACTGGGCATCTCACCATTGAAACTTCTTTTCTCTATCAGCTGGGTGCTGATAATCTCCTTTCCGCCCACCCCAACTCCTGGCAACCACCACTGTTTTTTAATCTCTTTTTTTCCACCATAATCCAGCCTATCATTCTGTTCTCTGTTACTTTGAGTTCAGCTTTTTAAATTCAGTTTTTTTTTTTTTTAGATTCTATATATCAGAGGATAAAATTTTCATGTCCACTTCACTATAAAGTATTTATAAGAGAAATGACTGAAGTTTCAAAGGATTTTGTATGGACTTAGAAGTTTTACCTTCCCTCCTTCCTATTCTAAAGGATCCATACCTGGAAAGAGACTAAAGCTTAGTGTCAAACATAAATTATTCTGGCAAGAATTATTTTAGGACAATTACAAACAACTGACATTTTCAAACTCAAGGAATAAGGCCAAAGCAAGATGCTGAAGAGATAAGTAGAACTAGAATGGAGTTGGAACGTGTTGTGAATGAAGGAAGAAGAGTTCCCATTGATGACTTACAATGGAACTACAATATCTTCCTTGTTTTTATTACCCATTATGCTCATTATACATGTTGGGTCAGACTCAAATTAGATAAAATAAATAAGATAAAATACATTTATGAGAAATGAATACAATTTTATTTTTGTTAGAGAGTAGCAGAATACAGTTAAAAATAATTAGTCTTGGCATTTGAGTAAAGAAAGCTTGCAATCAAGATTTAAAGACTTGGTCTTCCCATTTTCAAAAACCAGACTTTTTAATATTAATTTATACATCTTAATGGGCATTTGCTATATTGCTGTTTCTTTACTCAAAGGTTATAATTTAGATACTTTTTATACTATGTGAGACATTGTGATAAAGAAATAGTGGTCCTGTCTAAGTATAAGTTTAACTTATTTGATTAGCACATTTCAAAGTAGTATAATACAAATTTCTGAAAAAAATTATTTTACAGTTTCACTCCTTGCTCAGAAAAATGAAGTTCTGTTTGCACAAGATGTCACTATTAATACCACATTATTAAGCACATATTATTATAATTTCTATACTTAACTTCAATACTTTAAATCAAATGGTGCTATAGCTAATGTTTTAATAACCAAACTGAAACATTAGATAGTAATTTATAGTTTAGTATTTGATTTGAGTATACCATAGACAAAAATTTTATAAAACTTTATAAAATTATATTGGGCAGAATTAGGTTCCACATCATTTCTTGTCTGTTGGCCTTTCTTAGCTATCCCACAAACAGGCATTGCATTACAGGGAAGAAGTTCTGTTGCATTCCCAGCTTGTTTATACAGTGAAGCTATTACTGTTTTCACACTCTTCCCACTGACCTGGATTGTGCATGAGGTTCCTAGTCACCCTCATGAAAAATGTGCCTGATTGTACATTCTTGTGCTGATCATTGGGCTCCTTTGCCGTTCGCACTTATACAATATTTGTTTTCCTTATTAGTTTGTAATATTCTTAATGGCATAGATTATGCCCATCTTTTACAAAGCTTTTGACTGAAATTCAGTGATAATCTTTAAATCTGTGGTTCATTTTTTTGTCATGTCTGGAAATTTTCAGTCATTATTTTTTAAATAACATTCTTTTTCTTCTATTACCTCTCCCTTCTCATTCTGCAATGCTCATTAGATATACATTGGTTCTTCTTAGTCTGTCTTCCACGTTTCCTAATCTTTCTGTTATGTTTTCCATGTCTTTAATTCTCTGTGCCTCTTTCTGGATAATTTCTTTTGAATCAAGACTAAATGAAATAACTTGCCTTAAACCACATTTTGAATATTTTGAATTTCAAATTCCAAGTCTTTCTATTAAGTTACACTGTGGTTCTATAATTCTCTTTCCTTGAAAAGAATCAATATGAATATAAATTACCTACATATATAGCAATAACAAAAATCATGTGTTAGTCTACAGAGAACCTCCAAGCTGAAATTCCATGATGCAGATTACTAGTACCCAGGGAAACTGAGTCAAATGGTTGCCCTCAGATCCTATCTCTTACAATTTTGTTTGCTTAATTTGTTGCAAGTAATTTCAGTCATATATAAAGGTAAGTAAATGTCCCCATTTCAAAATGATGTTGTATTAATAGTTTTTTCTATTCTCTTGTGCAGACTTCAGTTTTCTGAATATCCTAAATGCTCAATAAACGTTAACAGATTTCCTAACTGAATAAGTTTCTAAAAAGAAGTCTTGGCAATTGACCTCAACCAGATTGTACTTGAAAGCTCAAAGGGGGGTGACTCATCTTGATGATACTAAAACATTTAATCTTTTATCATTTTCAGTATAGGTGTGCTTTCTATTTTTTCAATGGAATAACAAAGTAACATCATCTTATTAAAGAAATAAGTGCCTAAAAAACATTCAGATTGCATATATCAGGATGCGTGCGGTTGTAGCCACTGTGTTAATATTTTATATAAAAAAAACACACACACTTCATTTGTAATTAACTACTCATGGAAAAACTGCAACTATCTCTACAAACATGCTCATTTATGAAATATGAAACTATTTAAAAATTCAATGCCCAAAGAAGACAATTATTCAAAGAAATACAATTTAAATGGATTGATTTTGAATTTAGGTTAGAAAGATTTAGATTATTGCAGATAGTTTTAGAAGAAGATATATAAGAATGTGAAAGGTATTCATCTTATATGAGTTATGCTAAAAGTTTATAGGGCATTAAAGGCGTCTACTCCATAAAAAATATAAATAACTTTTATAGAGCAAACTTATGGCAATGTATTAATAAGATTTCACTTGAAGAAAATGGTATGTTGTAGGCAGTTTAAGCACAAAATGATTTATTACAGAGTTTTAAAAATAGTTTTTAGGTTTTTAAGAAGACCAATAAAGACATGAGATAAATTTTCAGGAAATTTTTAATATCTCTACTGTAAGACCAGGATAAGAAGGCTGTTATCTTTTCTATGATTAAAAAACCACTGATCCAATTTCTATACCACCACTGCCACAATCAAAAAGAACCCCAGTCGGGAAGCTGGTATGATGCTGCTTGGTCTAGAACCATATCATGTTTTCAAGCTTCCAAAATAAAGGAAGTCACCCTACTATCAGTTAATCACATTCATCACACTTTAATCATTTGGCTATTCTATTTCACAAGTACCCTTCTTCTCATACTTAACTTACAAACACACTCACACACACACACACACACACACACACACACACACACACACAATAGAAATAACAATAAGCTCATATGAAACAGTAAAACCACCACTCAGCAGTAAAAATACATTTGACAACTCTCCAAAAGGAAAAAAATAAATTCTAGCAGTCACTGAATATTTCTTTGAGAAACATTCAATCACAGTCCCTCCTTAGTACAGTTACAAGTCTGTGTTGACATTCTATAATTATATAGTCTATCTTCCCAATCATAGGCAATATAAACATGTGAAATATGGATAGAAGAAAGAAGGGGGGAGAAACAATATTCACACAGAGCAAAAGAGAAATTATTAGCAAATGATTCTGTCCATTGTTTTCTAACTGATAATAAATCTGTTCATGTTTGTTTTGTTCTCAGCCACACTGGAAGGACTGTCAACCTGTGCCCCTCGACTTATATAGGTTTCAGTTGGAGGGCCCCAACAATTGCAAATAACACTTTTTTCCCCCAAAGGAACCATGTGTGCTTCAGGACTATAATTGTTATGTGGAAACCAGACATTAACTTGCATTCCTCTATAAAACATGGTGAATTGTACTTTAGAGACCTTCAAGTATTTAATAAGACATTGCCAGTAGATCATTTAGAGTTCTTTCTAAAATGAGGTTATTCTTGATTGTTCAGAAGGGCTTCCTGGAGAGATAACTGACTCATTATTTATATGCATCATGAGGGCAGTTTATCCCTGTAATGGGAGTCATCCAGTTAGAAAAGGTGGTAGGAAATTTGTTTCCTGACTTTACCTGAAATGATCAATGATACTACCTTGACCCATAAGAATATTAAGGTTATCTTCAACTCCTTGGCTGAGGTTTTTAAAGATAATAGAATGGTCCTAAGCTTCCTCCTTGAAAGCCAGGGCAGGGTCTATGCAATTGTTAATACATTCTGTTCTACGTGAATTAATATCTTAAAGACAAGGATAATGCAAGAACTTATAGGAAAAATATCCAGGCTTGTTAAATTAGACCTTAAGTATTTATGGGATTTGTTCAGCTGATTGGCTTTCAGAACCTGGGAGATCATTGCTGTGGTCAGTACTGCAGGTTTGCTCCATCCTTCCTGGAGTGGAATTGACAATAGCCTTAGTTAAAAGCTTCATGAGACAAATTGAACAGATATAATCCAAGCCTCTGTCAATCAGATTTATCAGAGGAATAAAAAACTGGTATATGCTCATGAAAAAAATCACCAGAAGCCAAGATGGTATAGAAATAAGGGGCAGATCATATTAAAACTATTTTCATGAGCCTCTTTTATTTTTGCACATTTTGGCAAGAAAGGTATAGGCTACCTTCATCCCAGACTAATTTTTCAAATATGTTTGTATAGCTAACAACCTTAGAAAATAAAGATAGTAACAAAATCAAGTTGTTTATAGTTCAGTATAATAAAGAAAATGTCTTTTTCTGGGGAAAATTCAGATGGGTTTATTGCTCATTACAAAAGACTTAGGTTCCCTAAGCTCTAATTTTTCTCTCTTGTAATGTAGTTCAATGTGTGTGCAGGATTCTCCAGAAACTTTTTCTGTTTTCCTGTAGGAATTGGAGCTCAGGAAATGTATGCCAACATAATGATATACATAATGACTTGATTAAAAGAAAGGTCTTTTGTCTCTAACCCAGGAATCTCATGTCTTTCTGTCCATATTCAGAACACTGAGTCTGGGTAACTTGTTAGCTTTTATGTAGGGTAGAATCTTAATGAGTAACAACCACCATGACAATAATAGTAACAATAATAATGATCTTTTAATATATTATTTTAGTTACTTACATAGCAAAGCTATAAGTTAGTACTATTATATAGATAAGAAAATTGAGGCAGAGAAATTAACTTGCAGAGACCACACAACTAGTATATGGTAGAACCTGATTCACAGTCTATAAAGTTTTCAACCAATGTTACATACTATCTCTCATAATTTAAGTAAAATTTTAACTATTGTGTTTCATAAACTATCCATGCCTATCTCATGTTAGTAAGAATGCTGCTAACTTAAAACTGAAATCTTTCATTTAATCAGCTACAAATTCTCATTTCCTTAAGAATCTATTACTTTTAGACATTCTTGTCATCAGTTATTTTATCAACCATTGTTAAGATACAGGCCAAACAATGGATTTCTTAAGGGTATAAATTGTATAGACCCTTTTAGAAGACTATGGAAAGAAGTTCTAATTTAGGTTAGTCATTCTGAGATGTGCTACCAAAGGAATTGGTACCTGTTCTCTAATCGGAAAGGCACAGGTGCCAGAACCAACAGCAATGCCATAATCAACTATTATGGCCAAGTAATTGCCATTGTGTCTAGATGCAGAAAAATACTGTTTTCCACATTCAAATAAAGAAAATGTTTGTGCCCTGCTTTCAAGTCCTATAGAGCTAGGAATGTGGGGCTACTGCTAATATAATGGTAGAAAATAAATATCCTGGGCTATAATAGAATAAACAGCAAAATCAGACGATGTCCTTCTTCTTTTTTTTTTTTTTTTCACTTTTCAAATCTTCTGTGAGTTTTTCTGTTTGGCTGAATCTAAATTAAATCTAGAACTCAAGCTGCATGAGAGTCTGAAAAATGAATATTCTAACTTGGCTCCCTCAGAATGTGTGCAGTAGATGCTGAGAACTAATGCACCAAATTCTTCAAAAAGCATTGATTTTTAATCTAGTGTAAATAAAATCTACTCCAAATAAACCACAACATTAAAAAAAATGACAACTACATGCTAATAGTTCTTTTGTAAAAAAATATTAAATAGCAAGCAGCAGAAAAAGGATTTCACCTAGGTGTCTTCTTTTCTGATGCCTATCTGCTACTCCTCATGCAGGGAAGCAGGTTTGGAGTTAACTTTTGATCTCATAAATGTAAACTCATAGGGAAAAAGTTAATTTGAGACAATGAATACAAATTCTTTAAGTTAGAGACAATAACTCTCATCTGCCATGTTGTAGAAAGACTAGGAAAGGAAGGATAATAATGGAAAGTAAAATCTACTTGGGGAGAAAAAAATACTGTATGAAATATTGAAATATAATAATGTCAAGAATGAATAGTATTTTAAATTGATTTGTTCATTGGACGTTATATAGATATAAAATAAAGATGAGATTGAGAAATCTGGCCAGAGACTTGTGAAATTATAAAAATTATGAAATGTTTTATATATGTACACTGGGTAAATGTGGCAGAAAAAGACCTCAGAATTAAAGCATTCCTCAAGCTAAAAAGACATCAACAATGAAATACTTACTAGATAAATTTCTGGCACTATTATGTGATAATTTTGCGAGTCGTTAAGAGAGAAATTAAAGGCATGGTACAATCTGTCCCTCAGAAAATTACTGTGAAGTGCTCTCATGGGAATAAAAAGGGAATAATTAAATGCATTAAAAGAGAGTGATGGTGGACCAAAATATGAATCAATAAAGCGACTTTTGTTGGAAAAGAAACAAAGCCATGGTGTTTTTTAAACTTCAAGTTCAGTTTCTTACTGAAAGATAGGAGAGAATGAATGTGAAGCACCTCTGAAATTGTAATTAGAAGGAAATCTATAACAGTCACCTTTGCAAACACTTCTAAATGTGACAGTGGGAAAGATTTCTAAACAAATAATTTTGGGGCCTATTGAAAAGATAATGAAATGTGTATATCTCTTTTGGTACAGACAACCACTCACTCTGTCTATAAAATTATAGGGCAAGCAATGCAGAACACTTGGGCTTCATTAAGAAGAATGAAGCACTCCGAGAAACAAGTAGCTACTGGAACAGGAAGCCTGGAAAAGCATCCACATCTTTCCTATGTGGCATTTCATTCAAATATTGTTGTAGAGGTTTTAAGTTATTCTCTCATCTCATTCTCTGTAGAAGAAAAAGAGAGTTGTACTTTTGTAATGACTCCAGCTGTTCGCGAAGGTTAAGAATAATGAGATGAGTGGGTATGCATATTCAAAGCTAATGTGCAAAAAAGTTATTTATGGTATAATAATTGCAGATTGAAAGTCGAGGAAAATGAAATTTTCCTTGCTGAATGTCTGAACAAGTAAGTCACGGCTGAGAGTGTTTTCACTTTTTATGTGATTCCAATTATTATTCTTCAACTCATCTAAAACTTCCATAGTAAACTAACATATGGCATGCTAAATTTCTCATTTGAAAGGCATTTTGATAATCAGATAATAGGCTTAATATTATTCTTTAGGTCCAGATTTTTTTGCCTCATATCAAAAAATTTAGACTCAATTAGGTATTTACTCTTACCTCTCAAATACTGAAACTCAAAAAATTAAATTTGTTCTCTGGGAGTTAAACTCTATGGTTGAAAAAAGAAGTTTTGAATTTATTTTTAAGAGACAAAATATCTTCAAGGTCATATAGACTAAAAATATAAGCTGATTATAAGTTTAACATTTTAAAATAAAAAATTTAAATTGGAAATATTGTTGGTCAGCCACAAAAGCCTAACAAAAGTAGATTCTTAGAAGCAAACACCTTCAGTACCCATCTAAGCTCTACCCCAGAAGAAAAAGATTTAGCAGTCACATCAGAATATCCTGGTGCTTGAGTATGGACAAATCATCCCTATTGCCAGAGGGTTGCATCAGGTAAAATAAGCCTAATTTAGATTCATATTCATGAATATTCATTCATATGATACTCCTTTGTTCTGATTACTTACAGACTGAGCTAAGTCTTAATCAGTATTTGGCTTCTCATTTAGGTCTAACCACAGTGAAAAAACATGCTGGACATAGGCACTGGAAATATTTTTGCCTCTATAACAGTTCTTTGTTATTGCAGATTAGCATTGTGGTTGTTCAGATTGTATACATCACTTTCACATTTTAATTACTATGAGTCTGTCCCCAGGAGAAGAACTATCCCCAAGAAATTGGATGTAGGTAAATACCAAGGACACAGTTGGAATTTTGAGAGTCCTTTACAGACAAAAGCCTGCTTGACTTTCCCTCATCTTCATATTACTCTATCAGGAAGAAAGGTCACACATTTATTTTTTCCCAGGTCATATCTTATTGCTTCGATTAACCACAATACAGTCACTTTCTCTTTTTATTTCCTCATGCATTTAATGCAGTTTATATTATCATATACTCCTTGAATTAGATAATATATAATGTCAAGTTCATATTAATTTTTCAATAAATGTTACAAATCATTGGCATTGTTGTGGTTATTATTATTATTACTATTATTATTATTTTTTTAAAATTCAATCACCAGAAGACACTGTTACCACAATTCTTTCTCTGTTTATACACAGCACATGAATTAAACTTTTTTCAGTGCAATGTACAAGTGTCATTTCCATGCCTTAGTTCCCAATCAGCTTTCTGGGGAGCTGTTATTCAGCATAGATAATATTAGCATGGACTTCCTACTTCTAATTCAGAGGCAATATCAGTGATACAAGAAAGAATGGTCTTGCTTCTACTTTTACATGGCAGGCCTCCATAAATGCTTCACATTTTATCTCTATCTAAAGCTCTATCATCCTTGTAATTAGCAAAAGTGCTTCATAGAAACCAGCAATAGGTTAACTATTAAATCTTTCTATTGTATAGTTTGAAGTTTTTTCTTTTTAAATGTATATAAATGTGTTAGTATTTAAATTAAAAAGTGAAAAAAAATGTGTCATACTCTGCAACCAGAAATACATGTCACCAAAGTGATATGTTTACGGCTGACCTTGCTCACAGGGAAATCTTGACCTGCTCATTGCCACTTCCAGTTCTAGCACAGGGTGAAGCTGACCCATTGTGCCATGGTCCTCTATCAGATGACTACATCACCATGGCCACAGGTGTCTAGAGGTATATTCTATTATGAACTAGCAAATATATCGTCCTGTCCACGATCTTCATGGAGACATTCGGTTCATCATAAAGGATCTTGAAATTTGGTCCTGTCCAAAATGTCATGGGCATGTTTGTTCCACACTAAATTGTCCTTGATATTTGGTCTTGTCAAAAACATCCACTCTTAGAAAACACCTTTGGGTTCAAATAGCCAACAATGTTTACTTCGACTTTAGGTTTACAGAATTAATACATTAATAAAATACCATTATGTCTCACTGGTATGATAATTGTGTTGAGGCTTTATTGCCAGTAATAAGTATTCTTGCCTTAGTACACTAAATATCAGGGTTATTCTGTCATGGGCCAAATGTCTTCATGGACATTTTGAACAGGACCAAATATAATGCAAAATATAATATATTATCAAATAGTTGGCTGTCAAAGGTTCTGATATCCACGCTCTGGTTTGGGAACGAATTCCTCAAGCAATTTGGTCCTGAGTAATAAAAAGCTCTCAGGTCCCCTTGATGGAGAAATCTTCACTCTCATCAACCTCCCCAACATCTACCAAGATCCACATTTATCCATTTCTTTATTTGCTTTTCAAGGTATCCCATTTTTTTCCTTTTTCTCTACAGTTATCAATAATAGCTAACACTTATTTAGCTAGATTTACTTTGGTATGAACTGCACAAAGAATTTTCCATGAATCTTCTCATTTAATTATCATAGAAAATATGAAGCAAGCATTAATATTGTGTCCATTTTACCAGTGTGAAGCATGAGGCACAGTGGAGTAAAGGAACTTGCCTAGTGCCACACAGCTCAGAAGATGTAAAGAAAGGGACATGAACACCAGCTTTACCATCGTGCAGCACTAAATCACTTCCAGGAGAGAGGGCGGGGTAAAAGACATTGCTTGCATATATGTATTATAATATTTTTGTCCATGTATATTCTTTGTGACTGCTTATGAAGTGAATATCTAAAGCTCAGTACTATTTTAATGGGATAAGGTATAAATGCCTAAAAGAAGGGATTTGCAGAAAACACCTAAATACTTCAAGTTAAATCTCAGCCACAACTAATTATAGTAGATTCTTGCAACCATGAATTGTATTGGGTCCTTTATTAAATAGTTTTTACGTATAAAATATCCTGAATAAGATGTAACCTTTGCTACATCTTCATATTTAATAAAAGTTTGACAAATTGCTTACATTTAATGGGGTTAACTGATTTAGCTGTATACTGGAAGCTGTTTTAAAATATAGTGATATTATTAAAATGTTTTTCCTCTTAGAACTATCTTTTTAGTGAACTCTCAAGATTTAATTGCATAGACATATGGAGGTCAAGGAAACCTGAGCACAAATGTAAATATGATGATCTAACTTTGTATTTTATATTGATTAATGTTACCTTATAATATATACAGAGGGAAAAATTTTCCAGTACACAATGAAAATCATTTTTAAGATACAGAGACCAATTTCTTATAAATAAATGACTTTCATAATGTTTCCTTTAGGTATATGATTTACTTATTAAATGTCTCCTTCTCAAGGGATATTTGAATAACTTTAGAGCACTCTCATTTTGGTAATTTCCAGAGTCTGTGTGATGGATGAAAATCATAACATAATAAACTAATCTGTGGTGTTATGAAGATGGTAGCAATAATTGCTCTGGCATTCTTATAACAGAACAATAAGCTTCAATATAGATTACATGAAGCTCCTTATTTACAAATCAACCCCAAAGTATCCACTTCCAAGGTAGTCACTATTAAATGCCTGTTGATGATGTAGGGCTCACTAAGAAGAAATAATTCAGAAGGCTATTAGTTCTTTCACAAGTTTCTCTACCTTAGTGGTCTCTGGCAGAGGTCGTCTGTGTAACTTATGTGACTAATCCCTAGCATTTTATATTTAGGTGAATACCTTAGAAATAATTTATGTTAATAAGTAATAACAGTAGAGTTTAGTGGGAAAGCACATATATATGAAAGAGCTCTATATTTATAGTCTATGTCTCCATTTAGAAAAATGAATTTTCCCAAGAAACATAAGACTGACTGACAGAGATCTTCAGTAAATGTGACGTGATTTTGTGTTCACCTCAGCTGCCCAATTAGTTGTATTCTGTTTTGTTTTGTTCACTGTTAAGAAGCCATCTAAAAGTTGTTGTTGAAACATATGTATTAACACCTTCACAGGAGTAAAAATTCTTACATTCACCACCATACATATACTTGAGTGACAGAATTTCTCTCTCAGAAAGGTAGGTATTGGCCATTTAGGTGGCCACACCCCCATAATTAGTCAAAAAAGAATGTTTACAGCCACTGTTTTCTCTCTCTTTTTTGCAGTCATTTTCAAATATCCTGTGTCCAGCTGGAAAAAATTATTTCTTCTTTTTTAAAGTGTCCCTTTGATCCTTCCACCTTTTTTTTTCACCCTAATGCCACTGCTTTCATGTAGATTCTGTCTCTTACCCTTGGCCTGTTGAAAGACTTCCTCACCTTATCTCTCTCCATTCCTATTCACCCATCATCTCCCTAGCAAAACTTTCTTTCCAAAATCAAAATCTGCTCATGTCAGAGTACTGCTTAACAGCTAATAATTTCACAAGATAAAATTCAAACTAAATATGCAGGGCATCCATTATATGACTGCATCCTCAATTATATACCCTATTTTATTTTATTTTTTCTTTACCCTTCTCTTCAAACACTTATTTTATTCTATCTGCAGTAGAGTATTTCCTGACCTCAAAATGCGTTGTATGTATTCCTTCTCTGTGGCTTTGTGTGTTTCCCATTTCCTTAGCATGTGCCCTGTCTTCCGTCCATCTTTACCTGTCGAAAATTCTTTCAACCTTCATGACACAGCTTCACTTGTCTCTTTTGTGAATTATTTTTTATATTGTCCCAGAGTTTATTTGTCTTTTAACCTCATTAAAATTTTCAATTAAGTAAGTTTATTAGGCTTAAAGAGCATAGAATGATGCTATTGAAGAAGAATACTTTTTCTGTCTGACCACAGTCCTTTAGGCTCTTTCCAACATATATGAAGGTAACAGCCCAGGGATGACTGTGATTTCTGTAGCTCTTTTTAAATCATGCCTTTAATAAATTCTCAAAGTTCATAATTCTTTATGATCTCTACTTTATACTAATGTGGTTTCTTTCTATTTCTATCTTTAATGGAAATAACAAGAGGTTAAAGCATATGCCTGTTTCAAAAATCTTTATTTTTCTAGGAATGAAATTAACTGCCACAATCATAGATTACAATTTATGATCTTCCTTTGTCTTCAAACATTCAACCACCTGAAATTATACTTATAATCGATCCAATTGAAATCACTTGATAATGCTAACCAACCCCACCTGGGAAATACAAAAGAGATGTAGATACCCATGAACAGCAGCAATCTCAGTTAAGCCTGACCGCCTCTGCACATTAAACACTACTCTTTAAAAAAGACTTCTGACATATGCGGCTGTTTGAAATATTATAAGCGATTTTACATGAAAAAAAATCTCAGAATATATATATTTTATGTATTTTTTTGTGTTTTTGTCCAGACTGCCTTTAAAATTTTTTTTATTGTAGAATCAAAAGGAAATGGCTTAAAAACATTTGAGGAGGCAGAAAACTTTTAAGACTAAAGCCAAGCAAGATATTACTGAATAAGTAAGATAGAATCAATGAAGGTGTGAAGAAAAAATGTGGAGAACAATGTTAAAATATTTTGCTAAGGTTTATTAATCATAGAGTTCAAAAGATTTGGAATTAAAAAAAAAAACTTTTGAAAGAAAAATGTAACATATACTCCTAAATGTATTCTCTTACTATAAAGATATGTTTGACTATTTCAGATATAAAAGAGTTCAGAGATTAAGAGTTTAGATAGAAATAAAGTTTCCTCCACAATAATCTATAAAAAAATTTATTAAATTCTATTTGGTTTGTGAGTTCATGTGATGGAAGTTTATGTAATGAGGAATGTCTATATTTATATTCACATCATATATATATTTATACTAATTTCTGGGATAATTCTTTGTGCAATAGTGGTTCTATACCCCGAGAAGACCCTATGTATAGCCATTGAGAACAAGTCTCTAAATACCATTTTACTTCTGTTTTTGAAATGTTTAAATTTTCCTCATTAAACAGTATTGATTTTATTTGTTTGTACATGAGGCAATTTGTCCCTGCTTTTTCTCCAGTCTTGTTTTTACCAAGGATAGATAGAGAAAAAAAAATAAGTTCTTGGGGAGAAGTTAGAAAATTTTTAATTCAATCATTTCAATCTCAGACAATAGTCTTCAAATTTTCCATATCCCATTTCAAGTAGCTATAAAAATTTTAAACTTCATTAAAACCTACATCATTTTCTCACTTTTTACTTATCTTTCTTTTTGGACTAATCTAGGTCCTCTGCTCGACTTGTTACATTAAATATCTGGCAAACCCCCTCAACTTTTGCTAAAATTTCTCTCATTGTTGCCCAGGTAAAACCCATATCTAGTTGCTTCCAACTATCTGCCTTGTGCACTTCAGCTCAGGCATCTGACCCGGGATGAAGAAAAATTATACCACTTGTCAAACTGGTACAATTTTAAATCAGGGTCACCACTTCCAGGGGTCACTTAGGATTCTCTGTCAAAACGACCTTGTTCCCTAAAGTGCTTACTTTCCAAAATGATCATTTTGTTTCTCCTTTCTGTACAAAACTCATCTCCCACACCCAATAATTAATTCTCAATTGGTGAGTCACCTTATTTTTTCATTAAAAAAATGTAGAAGGTCTCTGTTGTGAGTCTTTTCTTCCCACAAATTTCTATCTATCAGGTAGGAGTCGTTTTGGATGCAAGTTAACAGAGATTAAAAAAAAAAAACATTGGCTTAAATAAAATAGAACTACATTAATTTACTTTTGTTTAGGTCTGAAAGCAGGCAGTCAGCGCTTACATAAGGGCTTTGCTCTAGGTCTCTAGGAATTCATCTTGTTCTAGATTGCTGTTCAATCTTTGTCTGCCTCCATTCCCCAAAGTACCTCATGGATTAAGAATGCTCCTTTAAGGTACGGCCATGCTATTCTGAACAGGCCTGATCCCATCTGATCTTGGAAGTTAAACAAGGTTAACCAGGATAGGCTACAACCTAGGAAGACCAAGTGATGTAGGCATAAATAAAAGGTATAAAAAAAAATAAGGCATTGTACAATCACAAGTTTCTTGCAATCTGTGAGGTCAACCAAGGATTGCCTTGCCTAAAAAAAAAAAAAAAAAAGAATGCTTTTTTTATCCCCAGCTGTCAAGTTTGCATATAGCTAGAAGGCAAAAATGACAAAAAAAAATGGACATGCTGGCATCATTTATGATATTATATTAAATAAGCTCTGTGAAAGAGATAACATATAATTGTTCATTTTGCTCAAGAACATGTGTCCAAAGATGATGTTTTTTTTTAATTTATAAATTAAGATGTTAAATGTTCTAAATCACTCTTATTTAAAAATTTCACTTATTTTAAAACAACAACAACTACTACTACTACTACTACTAATATTTATTGGATGATTACTATGTGCCAGATACTGCTATATGAATTCTGTGAATTAATTCATTTAATTATCATAGCCCTCTGAGATAGATACTATTTTGATCACTTTATTTTAAGTGATTCAAACAAATTAACTTACTACTCACATTCATAGAGCTAGTATCTATTGAAGTCAGGGTTTAAATTGAGTCAATTTGGTAATAATAACTAGAGCAGAAGCTCTCTTCTAAAATACTTTTACAAACCTTTTAAAAATCTTTTCTCTTTAATTTGGCCTCAATGATATTTGATTTAATTTATTCATTTTAGTTTTTAAAAAATTTCCAATTACAGTTGGCATAAAATATTATATTCGTTTCAGGTGTACAGCACGGTGAGTAGACATTTATAAAAATTACAAAGGGGTCACCCTGATAAATCTAGTCTCTGATACCATACATAGTTATTACAATATTATTGACTATATTCTCTTTCCTATTCTTATATCCCCATGACTATTTTGTAATTACCAATTTATACTTCTGAATCCCTTCCCCCAATTCATCCATCCCTCCAAACTTCCTCCTATCTGGCAATCATCAAAACATTCTTCGTATTTATGAGTTTGTTTCTGTTTTGTTTGCTCTTTTTGTTTTTCAGATTCCACATATAAGTGGAATCCTATGGTATTTGTCTTTCTCTGTCTGACTTATTTTACTCAGCATAATACCTCATAGGTCTATCTATGTTGTTACAGATGGCAAGATTTCATTCTTTTTTTATGGCAGAGTAATGTTTTATTATATCTATGTACCACTTCATTATCTATTCATCTGTTGATATACACAAGTTACTTCCCTGTCTTGGCTATTACAAATATGCTGCAATGAACACAGGAATGCATATAAAGGTAGATAACATTAGGAGAAAATGTGTCTAAAAAGTGAATTCTTAACCCTTACATGCAGGAACATTGTCATTTATAAAAGACACATAAATTTGGATCCCTCCAAATAACACCCTTCCAAAAAACTGATGGGTGGGTGGGTGTCACTATCTCTTTTATAAATGTACTGCCAATAGGCTAATCTTAGAATATTAAAGTTATTTCACTTAGCATTCTTGAATTAACCATTTCTCCTAGGTGAATGAACTAGTTTTAGAGTTATACTAGTCTTATATGGTAATTTTGCTAATGTCTGGAAGAAAGACAGAAAATGAAATTTACACTTTGGTTCAATACCAAAAAACTCAAATGTAGAATAATTTCAGAACACAAGTGTCCCATTTAGCCTGAAATTACAAATTGCTTTGGATTACTGTTACATTAAACACTCAAATTACTGTATTTTGACTTTGTTCATGAATCAATCTCAAGATAATGAAATGATAATTATATTTAGCAGTAAATATTTTAAGAAAAATGACATTATATATATATATATAAACTTTTATACATACAAGTTCTTTATTATTCAAAAACTTTTGAAACTTGAGAACCTAAAAATTATTCCTGCTCATTTTTTTCTCTTTCTGAAATTACACTAGTTATAGTTTCACAAATTAAAAAGGAAACACAGTATTCTGGTTCTCAGCTTATATGCAATTGTTCATTCATTATTTATTTGCATTTTAGAAAAGTGATTGATTTTGTTGTATTTATCAAATGTATATAAATGAGGTATTAAATGATGTATATTTGTGAATTTGGTTATCCCCTTATTTATCTTGCAAATAATTGAATATTAAAAGAGGATTTTAGATTTAATTTGATATAATTAACTCACACTTCTATTATCATAGGTAATTGAAAAATAATTATTTATGAAATTTAACAAAATTTTTAGGAATTTATTTTTTAAAAGTCAACAACCTTATTGTAGAACAAGCAAATATCATCCTTGGAATCCTTTTGCTTTCTCTAAATCAATTGTTTTACAAGTGCAATTATCAGCAAAGAAAATAATTAGAAGATTAAACATTTTCAACTGCTTTTTTCTAAAGTTAAAAAAAAATCTTGTGATTACAAGTCATTTCTTGCATTTTATTTTAATCCTTTCTCAGGATATTTATAAATCTTACCAATCTTAGTTGCATCCATCTCTTTGTCTGAGTAAAAATAAATTTTGCTGGTGTAGAGAAACTGTCAGGAATAAAATATGTCATATTTTATTTGTGTAGCATTTCATTCTTTTAAAAATCCCATACTTTATGTTTTTCTGTTGGTTTGTTGAGCAGGAGTATTGAATAAAATGTAACATGTTTGGGTGTGCTGATTGATTTTGTCTCTCTACCTATAATATACTGATACCTGAACATTGGTTATTTCACCCTTGTCAAGTGACTGTAGGCTATAAAGAATAAAAAAGTCCAACTGAAGTATCAAAACAAATGGAATAAGTAAAGGAAACTCAGACTTATTGGGGATTTTATATGTACTTGCTGGAGCATGCTTCTAGTTACATCATTGAATTCCTGGAATAATACTTTAGAGTAGAAATAACTTTGCCCTTTATAGATTAGGAAATGAAGCCCAGGTTTGTATAACAGCTTAAAGTTCCCTACTGCTAAAGGGCAGAAGTAGGAGTCAAAATCTTCATGGTTCCAAGACCACGTTATGCTGATTTTCTAAGAGTTTGGAATTTCACAAATAATGTTTATACCTGGTATTTCAGAAGCATTTAATATTAATTGTAAGATTAATAATCATTGCATACATGGTACTTATTATGTGCCAAGCACTAATTTCCTTTCATAAATCAACTCACAACAACCCTATGAAATAGATCCTTCTATTATTTCCATTTCATTAGTAAGGAAGAGAGTTTAAATAATCTTCCAAAGATCATTCATTTAATAAATAGCAAAGTGGAGATTCAATTTCAGTGTTAGTTCAGGGTCATAGGCTTCTTTAATAGTACATTTACTACAATATTTTGAAAATGATTCTAATAGTTTCTTGATCTTCGAAATTTACCAAGAACTAAATCCCCACAAGAGTCCATCAGTTCTGGGGTTGGAAGACAGGCTTAAACTAACCTTAAAGAAAACAATAAATATATTTATGGCAGAATTTAAACTATAATGGATTTTTTTTTAATACAAATGATTATAAAGAAGCAATTGAAAAAGGGAGCAAAAAATATAGCAATTTAGAATTACAACTGAAATAATTAGTTTGGAGCACTAATGAAAAATGTTATTTCCTTTTAAGTTAAATACTTTGATGGGCTCCAATTGGCCTAAAAGGAGATGCAAATGAGGCTGACGATGACGAAAAGAAAAACAGGTCCTCTACTTAGCTTGCACTAGGCAGCCAGTCATTTGAAAATAAAAGAAGGACCTTGAGTGTCTTACTGAGTGGATGAAGATATATTAATTTTATTTGAATTATAAAGGAAAAGTATTGTCAGAAGACTGGAAGACTTTGATCATCTCAGCTGAAACTGAGATGGTCTTTCTAATTCAGAGGCAGTGTGTTTTGACAGAAGTGTCCATGTGATAGAACATCATTGGCAGCTAGCCAAAGATTAGCCCAGATAATATAGAGGAGTAGTCTTACTCTTTGTCACATGTATTTAAGAATTTAACTGTTCAATTTCTCTTTAATCATGATGCATGATCTTGGATTCTTTACAATCCCTCAGGGCAAAGAAAACTAATTCTACACATATTACAAATAATATAACATCTTTGAAGAAGATGTCATTATAAGCCCTTTAACAGTCAAGCAATTTCTAAATTGAATACCTTGGAGAAGTTTTACAATTATTTGTTAAGGGTTTGAAATAGTAGATTGTACAATGGAACTCTGATTCCCACATGTGGAAATAATAATTTGTCAAAATTTATTCTCCTATTTTCAATAGATATGTTTATATTGAATATATTTAAAACATTTTTTGAGGTTTTTCATTATTAGTGAGTACTCATAAAATATATTTTAAATTTTCACATCTATTGTGAAATCTCACCATAATATTATCTGCAATATTTTTATTGAATATAATCACAGATGAACATGTCTTAATTTCCTCTTATTATCGCAATATGTAAAATTGTGTCCTGAAGAGTTTGAAAGTTAGTCATATGTGGACTTATTTCTGTTACTTAGCCAAACAAATGTTATAATTCATTCTTTTATTTTTTGATAATCCAATTTTTATCTGTTCTTATTAAACCTCTCTGGCAATCAATATCCTAATAATTATAAGATAGCTTTTCAACAAGTATGAAAATTTATTTTTTCTAAAAAATGACTTCTGTTGAACAATTGCTGAAAGCTTAGATTTTTCATATTCTCTTAGAACTTTCTAATTTTGTTTCCACCACTTTATTTGATACTACAGGAAGAGTTAACCTCTCTATATCTTCTTTTTCCTGAATTAAAATACTTTTTATTTCCTCAAGGTAACAATAACTTTATTAAAATAAATAAATCAAAAAATGGCTCAAACACCAGAGAAATATTTTTTTTTCTCACATAAATTCCAAAACAGATATTCTTGGTCAATAATGACTCTCCACAAGATGATTTGGGACCTCTAGGCTTCTTCACATGTGACTCTAGCATCTTCAATATGTGGTTTTTAAGTTTGCAACGCTCGTCGTTATCAGTATTACAGCTTAGACAACACTGTGGCCAGTTTTACTAGAGATATGTATAGGTCAGTTCACAAAGTGATAATTATTTTGCTTACACTCCATTGAGTAGCAATATGTAAATTGCCACAACTACCTGCAAGGTAAACTAGGAAATATAATCTGTGGTATGCATGGCAGGAAGAGTAAGAGTTTGGTTCATAACTTTGCCAGTCACTCTCACACTCTAGATCTGTTATTATAGTGTACATTGTCAAGGGGAAAAATTAAAAGAGTATTAGCTCCTGCTTTCCTACTATAACTAGAGAAAGAAAACTTACCCACATAACAAGTCAATAAAATGGGAGATTGGCAGCAGTCAAAATATGATCCAAATAAGTCACATCTGCATCTATTACTAGCACAAGCCATTGTGGGGAGAGGTTGCTCTTTCCTCTCGAGGCTTTTGCCTTGGGAGATTGGGAAATCGTGGAAAGAGAAAGAATCAGTCTGCTATGACCTTCTTTTTTCTCAACATTTCAATGAATAGCTTTTTGCCTTAGTGCTGTGATATTGGGTACTCATTTTGAATGATATGTGTGAATGGATCAGAAAAGAGAAAATAAGAGAATAGTGTCTTATACCCATATTCTTCTAGTTATTCCTGGAGCATTCCAGATAATTTATTTTTCTTAAAGAGTTAAATTTAAGATTTAAGAATTATTAAAGAAAATATTTTTAATTTCTGACATGGAAGGGGACAGTATAAGACATTTTTTAATATACTGATTGTTTAATCATGAGGTCCTTAGCTTCTTAAAAACAAACTATTCACCCACAGTTTAAGATGGATCATTATCTACTTAAATAGTTATTAAATTTTAAAATAGTGCACTTTGCTTAGAAAAAAGTGTAAGCAAAACAAAATATCTGTCATCTTTAACCAATGACAACAGCGGTAAAGAAGCAAAGTCTGAGATTTGAGCAACTGTGAGTATTTGCGCTTGATCTGAGGAGATCCCATCTTTACAGCACTACCAGATGACAGCCGCTATGGAGTTCTCCAGGTGATAGTTACACCCATTGACAGGTAAACTGTTCCCATAACTGTTCAGAGATAAATTTAACTTTAGATGTGATTAATTCTACAAGGCTGTATCATAATCAGGCCATTGTTTACTGCTACAATCTCACATTATCTTCAACCTCATTCACTACTCCACTCATCATATGTTCTTCTGCTTGCAATATCCTTCTTTCCAGGTCTTTCCATGCATTTTTCCTTTTTGTCATACAGATATCATCTCTAATGTCATTGCATTAGAGAGATCTTTCCTGACTATCTTGTGTAATATTTTGTCTTTCATCCCTACCCAAGTCACTTTCTGTCAAAATACTGTTTTGTTTCCTTTATAGTATTTAAATGATATAAAATTATTTTATTCACATATTTGTTTCCTATTTTCCTCCTTGTGTTGTAAGCCCAATAAAAAGTGAACTTGTCTGTCTTGCTCATTATTGATGTATTTCCAAATCCAAGAACAATGTTTAGCATATGCTAGGTACACAGTCAATATTTGTTGAATGAAGGAGACAGTGAGTGATGAAAATTAGGTTAGAGAATCCTTTTTAGATTGATCAATTAATTGTAAATTTCCCCTCAAGTATTATTTGCATAAAAGATTGTGAATCTTCTCATGAAAATAAATGAATATATAAGGAACTTACTGTTATTTTATGGTGGTTTACCAAGGAAATTGCCCTATCATATTTTTACTAATCTGATTCTGGTAGAATTATGTTTATATCTCTTACCTCTCTGAATTTTGTTAATGCTGGTTCAGAGCATCACTTGCTTAATGTATAATAATGTACAAAATAATTATAAAATTTATTGTGTCAGAATAATTAAGCTTTGAAATGATAAAAATAACAAAAATAATTAATATTTTATGGTATTAACAATGTAATTAATAGTTATAGCAGTCATTATTGGTTCAATATACTTTGGAAACAAAGTGCTATGTATGTTCTTTTATAAATGAAAACACTGAGTTTTAAAGGGATTGAGCACTCTGTAGGTAATAAATTCAATAATGATAAGGCTGGTTTTCTACCACAAGTTCTACTGATGCTAAGGTTTGTGCACCATAACCATTTTGCTTAATTATCATCAGCAGCAAATATTTATTGAGTTTTGTAAAGTCACACAAAACTTAGATACGAATCCAAGCAGTCTCTGTTTCTGAGCCTGTGTTTATACCCAGTACTCTGAGCAACTTCTATCTTGTTTTAAAAATTTATTCTGTCTTCAGTAGAAATACACAGTTCTTTTAAAAACTTATTTCATGTTGCAGTATATATTTGCAAGGGTAGATTAAACATGGTTGTCATCTTTTAATATGCATTAAAATAAATTTTGAAAATTTATAATTATAGATTGAGAACCGTAAATCTCATAAATGCTTATTATACAAAAAAGAAAAGGAAAAGAAGGAAAAATTATCTATAATCTCTTCCTTCTCAAGATAGTTATCATGAAATTTGAGGATTAGAAAACAAAATTGCACTTAATGGTAAGAGAGATTAAAGTTTAGACAGTATAAAACCCTTCAAGCTCTCTAAAACAATCATCAGAAAAGCCATCGAAGCCTCTTAGTTTTTATATGGTCTTACAGATAGACATAGTCAAAATATGTGCAGAAATTGCAGTATAGTGAGGTCATTTAACCTTTTGACATCTCAGGTATTCCTTTGAAATATAAAAATAATACACTCTAGCTTACCTATCTCAAGGATGTGTTTAAGGATAAAATTAGATTATAAATGTGACAGCTTTTTGAAATATCATCTCTCTTGCAAGACACTTCTCCACAACTATGGGGTCTCATTCTACCATTCCTAATTTCTTTTATTTTCAAATTCTCTTTCTTTATTTCAGTATCTTTTCTATTGGCATTTAAACATCTTGTAAAGAAAACATTTGACATCTCATTTTTATCTATTTATTGCATTATCCAATATTTTATCCTTATGAATAGTCTCTACCCACTGTTGTCCATATGCACTGACTTTATTTTCTCCCCTCTCCATGTATGCTTTCTTACAATCCATTATGAAAGTAATATATGCAATGATAAACACTTCAAACAGGTTAAAATAATTTATAAGTATAACCCAGAGTCTCAGTCCCACTGCTCAAAGTAAAATTTTCAATGTCAATCACAGATCCTATAGACTGCCCATAGACCCCTGCCATGTGGCCTCTCACATGTCCTCTCTCAGCATAAGAGCTTAATTATTCAAGGCAGATGGAAGTCTCTCTGGTGATCTGTATCTCTTCTTTCAGGGACAGTCTAGTCTACTGGTCCCCAACCTCCAGGCTACAGACTGGTTCCAGTCGCGGCCTGTTAGGAACCAGGCTACGCAGCAGGTGAGCGGCATGGGAGTGAGTGAAGCTTCATCTGTATTTGCAGGTGCACCCCAGTGCTAGCGTCACTGCTTCAGCTCCGCTTCAGATCATCAGGCATTAGATTCTCATAGGAACACGGGTCCCTGGTGCAAAAAAAGTTGGGAACTGCTGGTCTAGACCTATTTTAGAAGAATCACCTTATAGATAAGGACAGACTCATCTCTCTTTCGAGTAAGTCAAATCAACCCACTGGTGCCCTTAATTACATTTATAAAATCACTTACTTTTGCAATATGTATTGATTAGAAGCAAGTCACAAACTCCATCTACTTAATGGGAAGGAATTATAGAAATGTGTGGTTCTCAAGGGGTGAGAATTTTAGGAGCAATTTTAGAATTCTGCCAAACACAGATTTTTCAATGTAATGTTTGCATTTGTGTGTTTTTTTTCTATTTTCCAATTCCTTGAATTTGATGTTTAACTCATATCTATTCATAATAATTTTGTTGTATTTCATCATATTACTCTATTATAATTTTGCTAAGGTATATTTTAAATATAAAGTTCACATATTTGACAACTATTTTTCTGATTTATTGTTTACTTCTCCTTGTACCATTTCAGGCTCCTTTAGTATTTCTCGTCCTCTGATCTTCTTTTAGATAATTTGTTTACTGAGTTTATTATTTTTTCTATTCTCTCTCCCTGTTGTTTGTTTGTTTTGTTTTAATATATTTTGCTTGGGTATTACTCATCTATATGGCCCAAGGACTATTCTTTTGCTAGTAGTCTCACATCTACATATTCACCATATACCCCTTGACAAGCTACACCCTTATCCAGTTGTGTTGGTATATGTCACTTGGAATAATGCATAGGTGCCTAAACTTAAGATGTTTAGAATAGAATTTACTGACTTCTTCCAAATGCTATCTCCTAATTCTTCTTTGCCCTTTCACCTATTTGATGCCAAATAAATCTTAAAATACTAATTCTCTTACCTCTGTTACAAGGCCTTTGATTCTGTGCCTCAGGTATATTTGTTTGGATTGTGATTTGCCCACCTCCTCTCTTCATTCATTTTCCTCTTTCTGCTACCTAAGGTCAACTCCCTTCATTTATATAACATAGAGAAACATTTGCTTAAGGCTTGGACTCTGGTACCAAATACTTTCTTTCAAATATGATTAAATTATTCAGCTATGTGACTTTGCGTCTCTGAATTTAACCACTCTCTTCCTCAAAAAATAGTACATCTACTTTAGGGTTGTAATAATAATTTAATTGTAAATATATAAAACAATGGTGACTGGCAAAAGTAAGAACCCAGTAAATGTTTGCTCTTATTTTAGATTCAAAATCATTTATTTCCTATGACAAAAACCAAAAAGCTTGGAAACAAACAAGAGTTTTGAAATTTATTTAGCAAAAAAATCATACCTAACCTGATATATGCTTATTTGGAAGCAAGACCTGATTTAAACTAAAGTAATTCTATTATAAAGTTTACTAATTAAAATTAATATTTACATTTTCTGTTGAAATAGAAATGTTTTAGATACTGGAGTGTTGCCCAAATCCCGTTAGGAAAGTTACATAATATACTACATATGCATAATATTATCTTCCTAAAATATGAAAAATTCTGAAGTCAAAAACATATCTGGCTCCAGGTTTTCAGAAAAAATATTATGGTATCATTCTTTAGACCTTAGCTTCAATATCACCTTCTTGTCAAAGCCCTTTCAAAATTCCAAAAATGAGTAAGAAATATTTCTCATATGCCACAATTGTGCCTCAGGTTTACTTCATCACTGCAATTTTGAACTATTATATTTGCCTGTAAAGTGTGTGCTCTTTTATCCAACATAGTACCTGGTACCTGGTACCTACTTATTGTAAACTATCTGAATAAATATGTTGAGTATAACACCCCTACACCAAACAGTCATTTTCACATTTACTTAGTGCTTTTCTGGGCATTAAATTTGATACTAGGATTGCAACAATGAATGAGACACAGAATCTACACTTGAGTCAGGTGTAACATAGTGGCTGGAACAAGAATATTGACATATGATTCCCTTTAAAGAGATTTATACTTTGGTAGCAAAATCCACAGGGTGCCATGGGTGGGTTGAAGAACTTTGGGGATTGTGGCAATATGTCCTAGAAAAAGAAAAAGACATTTGAACTGAGAGTTGTAGGAGGAAAAGTTGTTAGCTCTACCAAGAGAAAGCACTCTGAGTGGAGAGAATTAATGAGCAAAAGCATGAAAGTCTAAAACTGCTAGATGAGTTTGAGGAATCAGAAGCAAGATGATTTCATGGAGACAAATGGTAGGAGTGGAGACAAATAAGAGTCAGAGTCAATTGACAGATCACCTGGAGATTGATTAATAGTAATTCTTTTACATTTGTAACTGAGAAATCCAAAGAGTAAAGGAAATGTGTTTGAGAAGAATAAACTCTTATTCTATACTAATTGACTGACTTTTCCAATAAGGGTCTCATACGCTGAGCTTCTTTTTAAATTTAACTTTTAACTAACCACAGTTATTTGATGATCTGGTTCTATAAACACTGGTTTATTTATCTGAAAATTATATTGCTCAATTTCTGCCTCTCCAAGGAAGATAAAAGTGGAAATACAAAATAATTTTTGTTCAAATAGGTGAATATAAAAAATTCAGGTCACGATAAATGTCTAAGTTATTATTAGCAAGACCACTGAAGATTAGAACGTCATCCATGGCCGTAATTTTATTAGCAATATTTTGAGATGACATTTAAAAAGTTAAAATTACTAGCCTCAAATTGTTACGATTAGGATTTATTAGACAATCTAATATAAACTGTTGGATTAGTAAATTTCACTGCAATAAATAAAAAGAAAATAGGATCATCTCTAGATCTTTGTATAAATCCTTTGTGTTATTGGTTCCTACAACCCATGTTTATAGTGTTCAACCTTATTTTATTCAAAATACAGCTATTTGCACAATATCGACAAAAGGAATATAAGTAAAGGAAAGAAATAACAAATATGAGGACTGAACATTGGACTCTGTTGTTGCTTCTGGCCTCAGACTTTTATTTTGGAATTATAGGCCTCTGGTTCATTACTTCAAAATTGTGCATTGAAAATATGGATTTTTTTTTCTGGAATGTTTGGAAACAATTTATTTTTTGTAAAGACAGCAATGACATGTTTTCTACATGACTTAAAGTCATAATGTTAGATTTCAGGAGTTAAAAAAGACTATCGTAAGTCAGAGGCCATGTTCATGTGATACCACTAATAGCCAATGGAAAATTGGTTGTATGTAGCTGTAGGAGAAGAAAACTGGACAATAACAGAAACTTTCTTTGTCTACATTTTTTAAATGATAACTTCATTGTATGCTTGGTAATTACTCAATTTTTAAATGAGGTTATATCTATAAAATTCTGAAAAGAAGGTGAATAGGTACTCATTTTATTGAAACTCATTTATTTGGACATTACCTTAAATGAGTTAGTTTTTAAAAGTGTGGATTAACAATCATTAATCAACTTTTCACTAGCATTTTTTTTCTTTTTATGTGTTATGTAGTCAGTGGCATGAGAGTTCTGCAAGGGCAGTTACTTAGTACGTGTTTTATCATGAGAGGGCTCCACAGTGCCTGCTCAGCCTGGAAACTGGCATGCACTGAAAAGTAAAGTAAGATGTTGAATGAATGAATGATGACTGAACATAAAATGGAAAATTTAATAAAGATGAAGGAGATTACTTATATATTTTTAATAATTACTTTATTTAATCCTCATGATAAGTCAATGAGGTGGGCATTAATATTTTCATTTTATAAATGAGAAAATTAAAGCAGAGCCAGAAAATACTTCATCTAAAATGCTATATACAAATTATGTATAAATATGTGTATGTACATATGCATGTATCTACATATTTATATTTCTATTATCAATCATCTACTTCTTACTTACCTGTCCATGTGATTACAATTCCATCTAAAAGATGGTAGATGCTCAATATTGCAAATCTTCCGCTTTCCAATTATTAAAGGTCCCATTTTTCACATGCAGATTAGATAAAATCTTGAATTAATGTTTAGCCTTGTATAACACTATAAATTCATAAGATTATTTAAACAGCAAAACTAATTCTGTCTCCCACCCTTCCTTTCTCCTTCCTTCTCTCCTTCTCCTTCTCTTTAACATATATAATAATTGATTTGCCTAGCTTTCTTTTCCAATGATGCAGAAAACTATCTTTGTGTCTCAAAAATTACAGCCATTTTACTTGTTCGGATCTTTTATTCATTTTCATTAAAAAACTGTCATTTCTCATATTTCACACAAATTGCAATGTAACATATTTTTCACATTATTTGAATTTGTGTCTAGGGATGTTCAAAGGCCAAGAGCTTAAAAGACAGATGCAGTGAATTGGGGAGCTAAGATGATATAAAATTTAAAGTAATGTATTCATTTTGATTGTGCTAACCTTTCTCCATAGACTTTGAATAAAATTACTTCTAGAATGAAATAAATGTTCAGAGCCTTCAGTTCCTAAGAAAATGAGGTCAGTATGTAAACGGTGGTTAAATGCATCCATAGCAATAATGACTTAAAATTGAGGTATGCTTGGAGGAAGTATTCATCAAGTCAAGCAGAAGATTTTCTTTTAAAACTTAGATATCTTAACATTTTCCATTTTAGGATTATTTAGTATTAAAATATCTCATTATTTTCAGAACTTACTCTTATAAATAATTCAGCTACTTCACTATAATCTGTACTCATTTGGAAGAGGTTTATGATCTTTTTTGCTAAATACTAAACCCAAAAGTAGAATCCAATTCATCTTTATTATTTCAATAATTAAAAATTACAGATTTTCAGAACAAAACAAATTCATTAGATAAATTGTCTTTCTCACACTGATTATAAGAAGATTACTATAACACACCTAGATAGGAAATACAGAAATTTAAGATTTTTATGTAATATAATGCCATAAAATATTTTTATCAAATTAATTGAAATCATGGGGAATTATTTTTAGCCATTCTTATAAACAAACAGTTTCAAGTCAAGTTGAGAAATTATTCTACACAACTTTGTCATGCTCATTAAAGCTATTCATATATCTATTTAGCTCTTGTTCCAAGGTTGACGTGGTTATGTGACTTGCTTTGGCTAATGGGATATGTTTTCTTTCAATGGCAGCTTTACAATCCAGTGCATAGTTAATTATACACTACTCCTCCTGTTTACAGTAATCTTGAGAACATATCAAGGTGGAGTCTTTGTCAGCTTGGGCAACTACAATGAACAGAACTTCTCAGCTGAGCTTTATTGCTCATACATGAACATACATGAGAACATACATGAGAAATGTACTCGTCACCCAGTTCTGTTGCTGTTTTTTTTTTCTGCAATATAACTTAGCCTCTTATGAGTGATACATTATTTGGGTAAAAAAGCATTGTTTGTGCATATAAATGGCATTTAAAAGCATAGACACAGTTACACATTAAAATGATTATTTTTAGCTTTACAAAAAAAATAAAATTTACACATATGGTGCATTGTGCTATAGGACCTAGGAATAAATAATTAACCATTGTGAATTATGACTATGTTAGTTAATATCTAGTTGAGAGAATTGAACCTGACGATAATTGTATGTCCAATACAGTATAGAAGCATAGTAGGCACTCTATTGACAATTTTCTTCTTTCTTTAGCTTTTAGCTAATAAGATTTCTAACTGATTTACTTTAAGTAAGAATTTATAATTTGACTAAAAAAAGTATTAGCCATGCAGAACTTGAAATTTAGAATTTCCGGATTCCTGCTTTAGTAAAAATTCAGCCCTGGTTTTAAAAGGATTATAGTTTTTAATCAAAACTTAAAGCCCTAAACTATCACTGATTTACTTCTAGTATAAAATAATGATATTAGATGGGTTGTATGTATCGATCACTTATGACAACATAAATCTTAAATCACATATGTATATATGCAATAAAATGATTGGTATGTCAATATTGACATATGATATATGTCATATATCAGATATGCTTTCTCATATCTGCATGCCTATAACACATGACATTTAACACATATTCACTGAGTGCTTAATAGAGTGTCACATATTATAATCAGATATAGTTGCTGTTCATCTAAAAATGTTCATTTTTTCTATGACATTTTGATTTTCTGGATTCATGAAAGAGGTTTCATTAACAATTTTATATATGTTAATGTTCAAAACAGTGTCAGACACAAAAATGACAGAAAGTAGCAACTACCTGATTATTTCCATAGTATAAATTTTTCCAAAATGAAAGTGGTCATTTATTCCCAGGAAATATTCCAAGTCAGACAAATTTTGCCACATTTCCTCCTACCACTATTTTAATTAAGATCTTTATCATTTCACAATTACCACAGTAACTTTTAACTGGCTTATACAAGTCAGTCCCACTTCCTAATAATTCTACGTTAAATCACTAAAGTAAAACCTCTGTCTCTACTCTATGTAAATAAAATAAAACTAGCACTACAATACCAGGAGTCAGAACTCCTAAGATGAACCTCATAAGTGGTCAGGGATAACCAGTATCTCAGCAAATGCTTGTCTTAACATGCAGATTAAGTTCCATTATAAGCAATTTATTACCTCTTTCAACCCCTAAATAACTTTTACCCCATAAATCTCAATTGGTGTTTTATTATTCATTGCACAATATTATGAATTCTTTTGTATTGTGTCCACATGTTATTTCTATAACTAAATTTTAAACTCATGAAGAATAAGGATGTTTTACATCCTCCTAAAATACCTATGACACTTATGGATATTCAACTTGATTCTAAAAATTGATACACTTAATTTACTTTTTGAAAAGAGAACATGGAAAATTGTCAATTTAGCAAGAATTTATATGAGACTTACCCTTGTAAACAATAAGAAAATCACTAAATAAAAATGTTTTGAGACTTAAACAAAAGTTTTATATTCACTAATGTGCAAAAACTTTAGCAGTCTTCAAGATACCTTTCTTGGGAAAACTAGTTAAATAAGAGAATTGGTGTTTCTTCTCCAAAGGCTTCAGCTTTTGGCTAAATCGTCATCTGAGCAAGGTGCCTTCCATTTTAATGTGATAATATCTCAAGACTGAGGAGAATAAAAGAAATATCAAAAATATCTTTTAGAAGAGAAATATAGTTTTAAAAATGGTTTTCCTGATATAGCAAATATAAAGATTGTGTTTTTTGGTGAGCAAATGTCTCCGTGTTAACAAAACAATGGGAGATGTGGTTGTAAACTTAGATATGAAAATAATATTAAAAAAATATGAGAATTCACAAAGTTCAAAAACATAAACAGAATTTTAAGACATTTTTGCCATTATGTGGGTAGTTAAATTCGCACATTCGGTAGGATAATTCCTTCCCCATTCTTTTACACAAGGCTGAGAGCAGGATGGCAAAGTTAAGAATTAATTATAAAGTCCCAGATGTTTTATGAGCAGAAAGCCAGTCTATCTACTTCTCTAAGAATCTGGAAGGCCAGTGGAAAGAAAGAAAATTGTCTCTGTTTTCAAAAACTATCCAAATGCTTAAATACTAGAGTTTAAAAGATGAGCACTACAAATTGCTATGCAGTGCCTTTCTTTCTTCCAGAACTCCTTTAAGAAATTTGTAAAATATTTGATACTTACAGGGTAGTAGATAGATACAAGCTGAAGGGAGACAGACAATAAAGGGTTAAAGAGGCCCTGAGTCCAGTTCAGCAGAAGAAAATATACAACCAGCGGCAGGCCCAGAAGGTTTGTAGAGCCTCCCTCATTCCTCCAAAGTCAGATGCCAGAAAGGTAGGCAAAAAAAGTCTAGTAGGGCCTGGCACCTTCCTCATTCCCTTCAAACCCCCAGCCCTGCTCTGTGCTTCCCCTGGTCAGTTAACAGCAGATGACCATCATATGACTTTTCTCTAGGGGCATTCAACTGATTTGAGCAAAATTAGTTAACTGGGCATGCGCCTACCCTCAAACTACCCAGGGTGCAGGTGTGTGATTTCCCATTTACTGCACGCATTGCACAAGCCCCAGCTTGGAATACAGGGGTCTAACGCAGGAGAAGAAAATTCATGTCATTTGAGGTAGGTAGGACAGAAGGGAGAATAAAGAAACCATACGGCCCATATAAACCCTGACCCTCAACTTCTCAGGGTCCTCTGTCCTCTACTGAGACGCCCGCTTGTACTTTCTTCCGAGTGGACTTTGCCTACTTTACTTAATAAAATAACTTGTTTGCTACTTTTCATCTGCTCTGCCCTACTCAGAGTGTGAGACCTCCACGGAAATCTTTTATGGGTGCTCCAAGGACCAAGCTCTCAACTCCCATAGCATGACCCCTCATTGCCCTTAACAGTATCAGGAAGATAGACTTGGTTCTGACACTTAAAGAGATAAAAAAAAAAAATATTTTAGTTTCTTAAAAAAAAAGTAAAAAGTAAAAAAATAAATAAATAAAAAAGCTTAGAAGTAAATCTAATGTAATAGTAAATGCTTCCCTAGAGCGATAATAAGGCAATTCTATTATCTCTTTTTCCTGGCGTTAATGAAGGACAGGATTTAACTTTTACTTTTGTTCTGGTCTGCCGTTTTGATGATGTCTAGAAAAGGAAGGCAATTTCGCCTGTGTTCCAGTAACATATTACCATTTTTTACTTAAACTATGATACCTATACACAATGCTTCTTTGAAATGTACATTTTCTATTTAGGAAAAAAAGCGAATTCTGTTCTGTTAACTTTTTCTGTTTCCTTCTTTTATGCATGTTTTTGAGTTTTTCCTCTTTTCATTATTCTAGGCATATCAAGCCTCACTACAACCCCCACCCAAAAATCCCTTTGGGCAATATTTATTTTCCTTTACTGTTTCTCTCTTTTTTTAAGACTCACTTGTTAGCCTATATAACATCTTGTATAGCATAACCCAGTAAAACATCTGACATAATTGTCTATAGGGTACATGATGAAACTCTCTCTTTCCACGACTTAATCTGCAAATCATATTAACAAAATTTCAACCATTTTTTCCAGTGTAAATTGTGAAACAGGAAACCCACTGTCCTTTTAATTTACTTTTGCCCTTTTGTTATTCTTACCTTTCCATTAAAGAATATTACTGTATAGTTATAGCCTACTTATTTTGTGAACTATCTCTATCCATTGACATATTTAAAATACTGTTTAACTCTTTACACATTCTTCTATGAATGCATTTCATGTATCAAGTATCTTCTCATAATCTGTCATTTGTGTTTTTATTTTGTTTAAAGTTTAATAGTTTTAGAAGTATTCACATTTTTATATTACAAAGATTTCCTTTCCAAAAATGTGGAAGTCTAAATTAATTATAGTTGTCTTATATTTTGTTAGTGTCAGCATTGTCTTTACATGTATCCTTTATATTTATAAGTTTTATTCAAACATTTTCTATAAGTTTGTTGCTTTTCTAAAAATTTAAATTCCTCTAGGTTGTATAGGAAAGTTCTCAAGGCTTATATATCATTTTTTTGTTTGTTTGGCCACTGTACCACTAGTGCATTAAGTACCTACTATGTGCAATGTAATTTCTAGTTTCTGAGGACAAAATAATCTTTGATCTTAAGGAATATACACATCAGTTTATATGAGGCAATTGGTGACTATTCCGATAGATATATTATTATGTGTGTTTCTTATCAAAATAGTCTCAGATTCCCACAATTTACTGTGAATTTTAAATTGCTCCAAAATAATTTAAAGTGAATTTAAAAATACTTCTAGCATAGTACTGAATTATAGAATCATTCTTCTCTAATCCTTTATAATAATTAAAAATACATCTATTTTTTCACCATTAAGTTTGAAGTTTTTAATAGGTTTCTTATATAGATATTTTTATCAACTAAACTATTTATTGTAAAATCTAAATTTGTTGTTCTTTGTAATCACAAAGGCAAGTTAGACTTTCTTAAATGCTTTTTTAATATCTATCAAGATTATCATGAAAATTTTTATTCAATAAAGATAATTAAATTAAACCATCTTTTCATTCCTGCAATTAACCATATTATCATAATAGACTATTACTTAATCAGTTCTACATTTTATGTTATAATCATCAACTATTTAAAATACACTGTGATTCATAGCTTAATGTCTTTCACTGTGCATAAGAAATAATATAGATTTTAAATATCATTTTAACAGTTTAATTTATAGCTAATATTTAGTGTATTCTCTATCTGTTTATTTAAATCACTTTGCAAAAATAATTCTGCCTTACTTTCTCATGTAATTTTTTCAAAATTCTTCAAATGAAAAACAGATGAACTAACAATATCTGGAGAGTACTTTCTGACTGAAAATGTTTGTTTCATTTTCCAAATTTAAAGTATTACTTGGAATACATTTCTTAGTTGAAAATAAATTTAATTCAGAAATTTGAAGACATTATATTCTATTTCTTGAATCCTGGTTAAAAACAGAAAATTTTATTCTTATTCTTTCAAAATTGCTATTTTCTTTACCTCTTGAAGTTTAAAAAATTTTTTTTTAAGATTTTTATAATTTCACCAGCTAGATAATAGGTCAGAGTTAAAGAAGAGAATGAAATATTGTATCATTCAAAATGAAATAATTTGATAGTCTTACAATCTAAGGACTAGTTCTAGGGGAGGTAACCCTTTAAAAATCAAAACATCAAACAAAATTAACAGTAAAAGCAACATAGATTACTCTTTTTCCAATTTCTTTGTTCTCTTAAAGAAAACACATTAGGTGGGCTTCTAAATATCTTTTTTTGAACTGATTCTCTAGGTTCTAAAAGATTTTTTTGATTTTTCTTTTCAGAAAATTTTATTTTTAGTCAAATCTAGACTTAGCTTATATTTAAAAATTATAAGTATATCGTATTGTTTAATACTTTCTCCTTTTTGAGAATGACCTTTTTTCTGGATTAATTTTTCTCAAAAACTTCTTTCAGAATTTCTACTAATTGGAATTTTCTTTGACTTATTCTGTTTCTCCTGGTTTCGGTTATTTTGGTGACTCATTTTGTTTCTTTTTTTTCTTTAAGTCTATTAATTATCTCAAAATTCACTATGTTAATGAATGAAAATGCAGGTTTACTTATATACATAAATACCTAATATAGGTTTCCACTGAAGTTGCATAAGTTATTTCCCAATCAAGCCTCATTCTCTAATTGGGAGTTGGACGAACTACCATCATTTTCTGTGTGAGTAAAGTGTTAACTGTTTAGCTTTACTTTAAAATACTTGGGTGGAGAACAAGAAGCCTGGTCATGTGGTTTCCTAATTTCTAAAATAAATAGGACTTTATTCTTGGGACATTGACTATTTTGGGGAGTTTCAGAATTTTAGAAGCTCTCTTCTACATATTTTTTAACCTCTCTGGCCCTCATATCCCCCACACACTGGCACTAATAAATGTATTTAGATAGCTGTGCCATTGTAATAAATTTAACTTCAGGGGAAGGTGTGCTATTAATTAAATAGCAACTCTGAGAATTGACTAAAAAGTTCCTCTTGATCACTTGTTTTCTTGATACTATTTTTGGAATATCATGAAATAATGATCACCTTTGCTCTGGTATTTCACATTGTGATGAATTTCCTTCAATCTCATTTCTGCATGATTATGATCCTAAAGATTGCTCATGTTCTAAGAGTTCTAAGAGTTCTTCATAATACCTCTCCTATTTAAGATGCACTTTTGTTTTTGATGGCTATTTTGGATTTTTCTTTAACAAAAATAATATTTATGCCAATGCATGATGTATAGGCTTGGAGGAGATCTATAGGTTTTCTTGATCTAATTTTTGAAATAACCAATCTCAATTTGTAAAATGATGCATATTCTTAGCACACAAAAGTAATATTTGAATTCTTTGGATATGGTAGATTGACCCACATGAAACCTTACTCCATCTTCCCTCTATGTGCTGAGACTATCGTTCCCAAGAGCTAGAATCTTGGATCTGATTTCAACTTTGCCAACCAGATGAATTAGTATGAGGTTTGAGTTTGGTTGAGTGAGAGATGTACAAGATATTAATTTTTTTTTTCCTGCTGGAGGATTAGTGACATGGCTTTGAATACAACATTCTAGAAAGAGATTCCTAATTCCTGGTTCAACTGCAGACTAGTGTGCTCTTGGAGCTAATTGCAGTGGTGGTTTTCTGATCTTTCAATTTCCTCATTGTGGCAGAGGTTTAGGGAGTCATTCCCAAGGAACTTAGCCTTGAGTCTGCTTCTAAATTCCTTTCTGTTTAATGTCTTTGAACGCATTACAGCAATGCTTGGATCAAGTTAAGGAATCAAGAAACAGGGTATTTTTATTAATTGAATTGTTGCTTTCTGCTTACTGTAAAGTTAGCCTCCATAAAAGCAAAAACTGTGCTTGGTTTAATCTTTTACACAAGCATTCTCTTGATGAATATATAAACACAAAAGTAACACATAAAACCTACTCTAAATAAGTGTTTTTATTCACAAGCGTAAACCACAAATCCTATGCTGGCTTTGATTTGGACATTTTAAACATACAGCAGAGATTTCATTCTATTACCTTGGCAGTGAATAACTTTAGAAGAATGTTTGTCTTTCATTCTCATAAAAGTTAAACGATATTTTTTAAATGTAGTTATCAGGATGTATTATTAATACAAAAGGCACAAATAGAGAAGAACTAAATATGTATGATCGTACTCAAGCCAAAATTACAAAGTAATTATTGAGTAAACTATAACCTATACCACATTCAAATAATGATAAACTTGTTATAGCAATTTAAAAATAATTTTATCAGTATTTTAAAGATGTTTTTAACAGAAAATATTTACTATATAACTTTATACTTATTAAATTAATGAGTATAATAATGCAATTAAATTAAAACAAGTTTTTACAAACCTCTGAAAAATAAAATACGGAATTCAACATAAACCACACGAGAGAAAATTCTAAATGTCAAATTAATATTCATGTTTAATATTCTTTAGTAGTTGCAACTGGTACATGTATTTATTTCAACACATTTTGATAATATGGGATTATAATCCTTATACTCTGATCCAACATACTTAGAACTCATTCCCATGAGAGATTGATTCCCAGATGTCTGTCAATAAAAGCAATTCTTTCGGTATGCATGGCATCTCTTTATGGGGCTAAGAGTAGATGTGAGGATTATAAATGGTTTCTCAGTATTTACATACAGTTGCTTTATTTTTTGTTGGATCAAAGGATACAGTGAGACAGATGAGGAGGGGGAAATGCAAGTACAAGGAGGCTCTCTCTCTCTCTCCTTCTCTCTCTCTCTCCCTTAATGGCCATAGGAAACTATATTATTCTTTATCTGCTAGTCAAATTACATAAATAGGCACATTGTGGGCTATAAACTGAATGAGTAGGGAGTTAGGTACTAGATAGGATCCATTCAAACATGCACTGGAGGCTACTATCTCAATGCCACTGCTGTTAGCAAGGTATTTTAAATAAAATATTAGGCTATACATGAGGCAAATGTGTAATTGATGTAATAAAGCTTCATCAAGTCCTTTAGGGTTTTCATTAAATGTCAGGCTTTGATAAATCTTCAAGTGCTGGACCTCTTTCCTATAACTGTCTCATATCCTAAATGGGACTATATTCCTTTGAAGTATGGCTGCTTAAAGGTCATCCTTCAAAAACTCTTTCCCATTTTTGACATTTTTATGGGATGGCCCTTTAAAATAAAATATGGGAGGTCTTCAGGACAATAATGCCCTGGTATGTAGTTACTGAAATAACAGCGTTGGTTAACCTGAGGGAGGAAAAGTGTCCTTGGCAAAAATACAAATGATTTTCTTTAAAGCAGAGATAGTGACTCATCTGTCATTCAAAAGCCAAAATTATGTAGTAATTCAAAACATGGACTCTGAAACCTGATTCCCTAGGTTTAAGTCTCAGTTCCACCATTTAGTTGCTGTGTGAACTGAGGATGCTACTGAATCTCTGCACTTTTGTTTCCCCATCTATAAAATAAAGGATTATAATAGTAATTGCCTCACAGGATTTCTGTAGGTTTTTAATAATTTAAGATACTCAAATCAATTAAGCTACCCAATGTTTAGAAAATATATTTGCTAGCACTTGATATTTTGTATCATTTTCATGCCTTCTTTAATTATTGTCATTTTGTACTGATTATCAAAAATTAATAAAATAATATCAATAACTAACATCTACATCAGTTAATAGTTTACAAAAAGCTATACTAAGGTTATTTTGTTTGATTTTTATACTCATTTTGGTAAAAATAACTGTCAACTCCATTTTGTAATTGAAAAATCTGAGATTCAGATAGATGTTGTGGTTTGCCAAAGGTCACAAAAATAATGAGTGTAGATAAGAGTTAAATTTTGTTGTCTGACTCTTTATTCCTCCCCTTTTCAAGAATAATTATATAATTCATGAGCTTACAAGCATTTAACCACCTGATTCCATTTTCTGCTATTTGTCGAGGGCTCTGATGTGCTAGGCATTTTATATTTATCTAATAATATTACATCAATCCAGAAAACTTCACACTAATACTCTAGTTTTTATATAGAATAAATGTAAGCTTACAGAAATAGACTAATGTTCAAAGTTATTGAGGTAGTAAATGTAGGAACATTGTAGTTCATTCCTTCATTCATCCAACAAATGAATGTGGTGGGCATTATACCAGACAATGGGGACAGTGTGAAAAATGAAAAAAAAAAAAAAAGCAAAATCTCTTATTATCAAGGAGTGACAGTCAAGATAAGAGACAACACTTAAATGTTCTTGAAAAAAATATGTTTAAGAATGAAGATATATGTAATGCATGTTGTAGAAAGCTTAATAGAATGCAAGTTCTACCAGAACACAAAACTTTATTATGGTATCTTTAGTATGTAGAAAAGTGCTTGACACTCCAGTGCTCTGTGACTACTTCTTGATTTAAACGAATTAGCAAATTATAAAAAATAGTAAGTATCAGAAAATAAAAATGCTGAGTGCTATTAGACAGCATAATAGAAGATTTAAATTGGGCAATTGGGGCTTCTTTGAAGAAATACTACTTAAGCTGAGATCAAATAGGCCATTGTCTTAAGTACAATAGGAAATCCTTGAATGGTTTGAGCAGAACATAATCAGATTAACACTTTTTAAAAGGCAATTGTGTGGTAGGCAAGTTTAGAAATGGAAGATATAGTAGTCCAAATAAAATATCATGGCTGCTTGGATTAATTGGCAGTAGTATAGAAAGTTGGATAATTATAACAACAATAGTAATAAATGTTATTACTTTTATACAAATTGAGTAATTTTCACAATAATCGTATGGGGATTAAGGCATTGAAAATTAAGCTTTTTATTCTTACACAATTATTAGTAAAGGACCTTGAGTTTGATCTCAGGCTATCTTATTTATGAGCCATGGTCACTGCAATCTATTTATACTAGATAGATAGAAGATAAGATGTGGAAATATTACAAATATATATGTGATATTTCTGGTTTCACCAGCTGGTATTAGTTGAATATCTGTGTCTAAAGGCCAATAGAAATTCTTGGACTTGCAGTACAATTTAAGGGGATATTCTTCAGATTTTAAAATAATATATATAGCCTGAGAAATAGATAAGGTTGTTCAACGTGAGAGTGTGATACAAAAAGAAAAGATGTTGAATTGATATTTGAGGAACTCCAAATTTTGGAGTCAGGTAGAATGAGCCTAAAAAAGAATCCAGAAAATGATTTGCTAAAGATGCCTGAGAAAAAACAGGAATGCATGATATCATAATATGTAGGAGTGTTTGGGGAATTGTCTACTTGATCAAATGCAGATGAAAGATTATACAGGGTGAGTATAGAAAACTACTAAATTTAGCAACATGAAGGCATATGTGTCATGGGGGCACAAGTCAGATAAAAGAGCTTGGTGAGTAAAAAGATGTTGAGGAATTAATCGCTATTAATGAGAGTAAATGATAGGAATGAAAGACAGAGGGAAAATGAGGTTAATATAGTATTTATGCATATTTTAATGCTACACATGAGCATATTTTCATGTTGGTGAAGATAGAAAGGAACATGGAAAATACAAGAAAGAGTGAAGATAACCAGTGGGAAAAGGTCAGATTCAGAAATTGTAACACAGAAATAAACAAAATAGGGTGGACTTAGTGTTAAACCCTATAAACTGTCTGCCACTAGGGACCAGCCACTTGACTCACTCTCTTGGCTTCACTCTAGAGGCCAAGTACAGGATTAAGGTGATTGAATAGATTGGCAAAGAAAGGTATGTGCCTTCTGTCTTTTGAAATCTCCTTATGCTGGCTTTCTCTTCTTTTTAACTTAAATAGTAATTTGATTGCATAAATTAAGGTGCATTGGTTTGTTCATTTTAATCATGGCAACTTGTAAATAGAAAAAATAATTAATTCCTATGGTCTGATAGGAAGAAATAAATCAAGCAACAAATTCTGGATTTTGTCTATTTAGAGATGGACACTTGAGACATACAGTTTTGAAAGAGGTCCCTTAATGACTTCAGAAATACATAAAATGATTAAATATATTCATGTGTTCATTAAATTATTCTTTGCATATACATTCATTCTAGAGTTATTTATTGAGTGACTATTACTGGCTAGTCACCGCTTAGGACAAAAGGGTAATGAACACCAACTAAATTCCTGCTTTCATGGTGCTATGTTCTAGGGAGAGAAAGGTACTAATCCAATATACACATAATATTAAAAAATATATACACATAATATTAAAAATATACACATAATATTAAAAAAATTAAAAATATATATATACACATACAGACACTATAGTATGATTAAATATATGTATGTATATGTATGTATATATGTATGTATGTATATATGTATATATGTATGTATATGTATGTATATATGTATGTATGTATGTATGCATGTGTGTGTATAGATAGATGATAGATAGATACAGATATAATACCAGGATAAGCACCATAAATCTTTAGCATATAAAATTTAAAAGCATATAACTGACAGTTTGAGAAGCAATATAGATGGTTTCCAAAAATGGTGATATATTCTATCATATAAATATGAAGTGATTGCTTTAAGTTGACAGAGGACTGTAAGAATAATGCCCAGTGACACATAGTGAATATTTATTAAATATTTACTATTACAGGACAGACCTATACCATAGACTGGCAAAAGACCTGTAAACTTAATCAGAAAGCATGGCTAAGCAGATGAAGATGAGGGAAGGGGCTGCTAAACTGAGGGATTAACATATGACAAGACAAAACAGTATGATACTGAGTGATAAGTTTAGGAACATACAATAGTTTTAACTAAAGCATAGTTTGTGAACATGGGAGAACAAGACATGACTCAAAACGTCTTCATGCTCTGAAAAAGCCAACATTATCAGGATAATGTTGAGGGTGAAATGAGAATACCAGTCTCCGCTAATCTTCCCCAACCTCCCAGTTAGACTGCATTCTAGAAATTACTCCTCTGTGCCAGGTACTGTCCTAAGGGCTAGAGTGAACAAATTAAATTTGAAACCTACTTTCAAGTTAACAACAATGACATCTAACATTTTTTTAGTAATTTCTATTATACATGCACTGTATTAAATGATCCCCCATATTAATCAAGTCAATCCCTAAAACGACTCTAGAAGCTAGGTAGAATTCTCAATACCTTTTATAGATTAAAAAAAAAAAAAACAGGCATAAAATCGTAAATCTTGTTCACCACTGCATTCCTGATGTTGGGTATACTGTCTAACGTCACAGTTTCTGGGGCAAGGGTTACATTCATAATCGGGTCACTGTCTTTTTGTGAGATGATTATATTCTTATAATCATGGTACTTAAACTTTCTGTGGCATGATAATCTCAGAGGTTCTTGCTATAAATTCTAATTGATTAAGTCTGGAGAGAAGTTTATGATCTTGCATTTTTAATAAGTACCCCAAACATTTTTGTTCTAAGGTGATGCCTGAACAAATTTTGCAAAATAGAAAATAGCTGCACACTAAGACTTGATAAACATTACAACTAGATATAACACTAGTGGATAATGGTTGTGGTTCAGCCTGTCAAAATAAGCATAAGGGGAAAGGTGACTTCAGTGACAACATAAAGAAATCATTAGCTACAATGGAATCTGTCTACCCATCTATATTGCAAGGCTTCTCAACCTTAGTATTGTTGATAGTTTGAACCCTATAACTTTTTGTTGTTGAATGGCTTTCTTTTGCACTTTATAATGTGTAGCAATGACTCTGGACTCTGCTCGCTAGATGTCAGTAGCTTAGGCCAACCATCAAGTTGTTATAGCTGAAAATATCTCCAGATATTGATAAACGTCCCATGTAGTCAAATTGCTTGTAATTAGAATCTACCTTTAAAGTGAAAGACAGAGCTTTCTTCATTCCCTTCCTTATAAGCAACATTTGGCCTTCTAAATACTATCATGTAAAACACCTGATCTGTTTCACTATGAATGTTCCTCTATGAGACACTATGGTTTGTTGAGTTCAGCCTACTTTATTGGCTTTTTCAGAACTCACAGTATGTGTCATTCCTCCTCCCACCCTGATACATGGCTGGTCTATTAAATCAAATGAGATAGATTGTCAGGATCAAGACGTGGCTAATATCCAAATTCATCATTTCTTCTTTTTGTTCCTGAGGGCTCATATCCCTTTTACACAGTTTTCAGGAAATTATAATTAAGTATGACAATAGAATAAAAAGTTTTTTCAGAAGACATATATTATAGAAAGGAAAAGAAAAAAAAAAACCAAAGGAAGAGACATAGAAAGTTAGATAAAAATGCTTGAAAGAAATGAAATAAAATTGAAAATAGTTTATCGCAAAATTGGCACGAAACTAGATTTTGAAAAATCCAGGAAGTTTTCAAGTCTAGATATTACTCCAGTCCTTTATCTTTTACAAGAATAAACAGGCAACATGTAACTACCCCAAGAGGGTACATGATATCCTTCACTTTTCCTCTCCATTAATTTCTCTTAACTGTTCTCATTATGTATGAGAATAAAAGTAAAAAGTATCTTTCAGTTATGTATGAGAACAATACAAGTAAAATCTTATTAAGTATTTTTGATGGGAAAGCTATCAACTACTATTGTGTAACACTATGCAGTATCATATTCCATTACCATATGCAAAAATCTTACCTAAATTTACCAAAATGTAAAGAGTAACTAAATAATTATTTGGTGTTCACTGCATACTTCTAATGAATTAATTCCTAATTCACTGGCTAATCAGATCAGTGAATTAGCGTGTGAATCCAGTGAAAGAGTTAAATAGCTATCCAAAGAACATTCTTAATTGAAGAAAAAAAATAAAACCATTCAGATTTATATTGACATCAAGTTTTAACTAAATTTCTTCCTCTCAAAATCAATTACAATTATTTTTTTTGTTATATCAATTATTTGGTATGAGCTCCCTTGACTAATATGATTTGTGGAAGAGAATAATGCTGTCTAATTAGCGTTTAGTAGGAGAAGAAAAACAAGAAGGTCAATATTATTTTCAGAGGAGACTAAAAAGATGGAGAATCACTCAAAGAGAGAGGAGAAAAGCCCAGCACTGCACCATCTGCTATTCTGGGCAAGAAAATACCTGTAACCTCCTTACTCCCATTCAGTTCCTACGTGATTTCAGAAGGCAGGGTAGCAACAGTTACCTTACCGTCATGCACACACATTGTTACTCCTGCCTTGAACTGTTTGCTTATATACAAATGCTCTCTGGGTAACTAGGTGGCAAATTGCAATTCACTCTGGAATCTGGCCAACTCCAGGAGGTTGCAAGGTGATTAACGAGACCCAGGCTGCCTCGGTGGGAAGCAGGGACTTAGGCACAAAAGCAGAAGATGGCTAGGCAGAGAGAGCTTGCTTCCACCACCACCAACCACTCCTTGTCTTTGCCTGTAAGGGTGTTCAAGCTGCCAGAGGCTATTTGGTTGTCATGGCAACTGTTGAGCTCTGCTGCAAACTCAAAGCAGAGCCTCTGAAGTTAGGTACCAAGCAGCGGAGCTCAACATACGCAAAGGCAACTGGAGAGGGAGACGAGAACAAGAATTACCTTTTTAATAGGCCTGTAACTCCTATGGCTCCGAGGACCTTTTGAAAATCGGATTTTTGATTATTCTTTTTGTATGAGATAGCGCTTGCCTGGCATTATTCATTAGTGTTATCTGGGGCTTGGAGAGAGGAGGTCGCAAATTTTCTACCACAAAGACGGAGGAAAGAGGTTAGGAAACGCGATTACCCGGAGTGCACCGCCCATTCACTCAGTCAGTTGTACATTCGACATCTAAAGACTCATTTGTGCCGGGCATTGTGCCAGGTGCTGGGGCTGCAAAGCGAAATGAGACACCACCGCGTACTCAAAATTAATGATAATTAACAAAGATTAGCAGAACCTTCGATGGCCTTGGGTAAACCAGTTAGGCACTGCAACCTTCCCACGCGGAAGACAGATTCAGAATCCAAACGCAGGAGGGGAAAGAAGCAGTAGTATCCGAAATAGAGTCAGGCGGGCAGGGAGGCTAGGAGGAAGAGGGAGACCGCATTTCCCTAGGGCGAGAATCTGTCAAGGACACTCAATCGTTTCCCCAAGGCTGCGAGGGAGAGGAATTTGTTTTTCTTTTAGAAAAACGGAGCCCTTTTCCCTACTGGGCTCGATTTCTAATAGGGGCAGCCCCGCCTCTCCGGACTGTTGATTGGCCAAACTCTTTTTCAGATAATTTATGCCAGCATCTTCTCGGTCTGATTGGCTCCCCGGCTCAATTCCGCTGAGAGTCGCATCCTACCTGGTCGGGAGGTGTATTGCCTTCCCACACTCTCCCTCCTCGTACTCGCCCAGCTGCAGCTGAGGTGGGAGAAAAAGTCCTGTCAGGAAGAATTGAGCGGAAAAAGCCATCTCGATGGGTTCTTGGAAAGCTTTTCTTTTCTCTCCTTTTTTTCTGTGGAGTCAAAGTAGAGGGATGAGGCTGATGTTCTTGTTACTGATCCTGCATTTGGGAAACTGGTGAGTAAATAAGGACTTAAAACTGTTATTTGGTATCTACCCTCGTCCTCGTTTCTCTTTCTAAGTTAAGGAATTTGAATTTGCTCCGGCATATCTGCAATATTTTACTATCATTTTATGTTCCGATATGATCTACCCATTTTCAGATAGAATGGAATTAGCTTATGTGTGAAGCATGGAGGTTTGTTCAATTGTTTTTGACTTGAAGCATAGTCAAAATTATTTAAGATTCAGTTACTGGGAGTGAGTATGGAGAGTAGAAATTATTTTACTACTAAACTTAGTGAATGAATGTCATTAATGAACTTTGTGATGATTCTGCATTTCAAAAACAGTTATTTTAGAAACTAACAAGTTTCATAGCTACTATAGTATGTATGATGCTTTCTATATACTAATATTACTGTTTACCCCCTTCCTTTTATTTTTTGCTATTCTGGAAAAAAAGTTAACATCAAAAGATTATAAATACGACTAAAAATCTATAAGTAAGCATGTTATATTTAATTTAGAAATGATTATGCATATTTTATTGAGTTGGATTCGAATGGCTTTTATTTTAATTAGCTATCTACAAATAAAAATTGTGTAGTGATATAAATGTCCTGACTGTGTGTGTTTGACAGAGGAAGAGAGAGAGATCAAGAGAGAGACAGAGAGAGAGACAGAGAGAGAGAGAGAAATTAGTAACTGCAACTGCAAGCCTCCAATTTAACAGGAACAAGACTTGGGCTGCAATACCTGTCAATAAAACTTTGAAATCATCCTGAAAAAAAATAAAATATTAAGTTATTTCATCTGGCGATAGAAGTAGTTGGTGAACAGAGTTAAAATATATTGATTAAGAGAAAGATACTATAAAGGTCTTGGACATACTACTCATATCATATAACTTGTATTTTATATAAATGTACATTTAAAATTATTGTAGTATGTAATTTTGCTTAGAGCTCAAGAGTAAAATACTATCACTATACATATGGAAACATGCCTTTATAACTACTTGCATCATTGCTAAACGAATTATTATAATAATTCAATTTAGTGTATGGCTAAGGTGAAATTTTTTGGTAAATTCCAGAGATAGAACTGTATTTTTTTTTCCTGAAAATAGAGAATGGATTAAAGTATGCTAAGTAATATTAGACCTTCCAGAAAATATTTGACACACAATGCTTTTTTAACTACTACATTTTAGTTTATTTACTCCTTTCCCTTAGAAACTTAACTGTTCTGCATGGGTGCACACATACTACTCTATTAATTATTTCTTATATTATATATCAATTGTATCAAAATGACTAATTTCTTTGAATATATTATAAAATTACAGAAATGATTTTGGCAGAAAATGTCATTGCTTTCATGTATCTTCATAATATTACAAATGAATCTGTGTTCTCATAAAAAAAGATTTACCCAGTGGTTTTCGGAAATAAGAAACTATGCTCCGTTATCATTGTAAGTGCAAGTTTTCCTTGCAACCTAATAGACTAACTGCTTACCAGAGAGTATGCTTACTAAAGGGAATAAAAAGATAATTTGCTTTAAATAATATGTTTTGGTTTTGACAATATTTACATTATGATCATTATAATTGTCTCCAGAATTCTCTTCAAGCTGCTCAGAATTAAAAAGTTGTGTACTGTAGTGAACAAAGATGGCTCTAGAAATCTGGAGACATGATTTTATGTGTCAAAAGTCCTTAACCTGTGAATAGTTTCTTCATCTAAAAAATGAAGGGTAGTAGTATGTCATTTATGTTTTCTTTAACTTTTTACATAAAATGTGGCTAAGATTTGCACTGAAACATAAAATAACTCAATAGTTGCTTCATTGACTTTTCCTAGTTGTTTTCAAGAAGAAAGTTCTAATTGGGAGTGCCATGTACTTTTTGTACCATATATATATATATATGAGTGAGTGAGACAGAGGAGATGAGTAGGTAAAATAAATAAATAATTCATGTTATCATAGAACTGTAGATAATCTGAGTTATTCTGTCCAGTGGATAAATATTTAAAAAATAAAGCTATATGTTGCTGTTATAATGAACTCTTAAGAACCTTAATTATAAGAGTTTATGTCTTCATTTTTTAAAGTAGTTACAGTGTGGTGAACTTATCTTTTTAATATTTAGTTGAAGATAATTGATTCAACATATATAAATTATTTATATTCATATTTCCTTCTCCCTTTCTTCTTCTTTTGTGTAAACTTTCCAAAACTAACCAAAATGGTTGTTTATAAGAATTTTGATGTCTTATTCTAGTTTTAAAAATAAATCATCAAAGTCATCTATTTTGAGATTTACCAAATTGAAAACTATTTCTTATATTTAAGCAGAGAAAATAGAGTGTTTCCTCATTAGTTTCTATCAATAGTACAAAGGAGAGACACTATTTTTTATTGCTGAACTATGAAAACCTATCACATATTGTAACCAAAAGCTGTGGTTATGGTTCTTGTATTTTATTCTCCATAAGACTCTATGGCATCCTGACAGTTGTTTAATAGAATTGCTTGAGTTTTATTTGACTTATTTGTAATTTTTGAAAAATCCAATTATAATCAGATTTTTAAAAAATGAGTTGAACGTGTTATGAGATTTTAGTTGTTCTAAAAAGTAATTTATAGCAAACTTTGACTAGAAGTTATATTTGGAGAAAGCTCAAGAAAAAAAACTTGTTTTTATTTTTAAGACAATTTTATGAATCAGTAACATACAATTTAGCATTTAGTTGTCCACATGAAAATATTCAAATACCTATGCTTTATAAAATATATTATTTTCAAGTAATTTTAATAATATATTTCGTGACGATAGTCGCGAATGAATGTTACTTTTCTTTCTTTTTTTTTTTTTAGTCATCTAGATTTGTGGCTTAATTTTCTAATAAGATACCAATTATAATAATGCAAATTTGAGGACAAAATAACTAAGTATGAAGTTCTATGATAACTAAATATTCAAAGAAGGACTGAGAGAAAATGATTTTAAAGGTAAAACACAAATGCTGTCATTGATAAATCTCTAGGTATAGAGTCTTTTATACTTTTTTTCATCTTATTTCACTGCATACTATGAGACACACTTTTTTGACTAAGCAACAAAAGAAAATGTTTGACATTCCATTCAGTAAAATAGACTAATCTAATATTGTGTATTTGTAAAAGGTAATTAAAATTTGTCTAAGAAAATAATAATGAAGGTGGAGACCCAAAGGAGAGAAGACATGATAGGGTGAAAAACTTAAAAAATGAGATATTATCACAATATGATAAATCACTGCCATGGGGGAGGGGTGTATATAAATTGAATGTATGGGGTTTGGGAAAATGATTCACAGATATGTATGGTACCAACTGAAAATCCTGGACTTTGCAATCAGATGCAAATTCTAACTAAAGCTCCACCATTTTCCACTAGGGTGATTTTAGCCAAATCATTGAGGCAGGGACTCCTCATTTGTGAAAAATAGAAATAACATCTACCTTTTCAGATTGTTTCAAAAACAAGGGAAAACGTTTGTGGAAAGAATGTAGCACTTAAAACTTTAAATGAAAAGGCATTATAACAGGTACTCTGGAATAACAGTAATTCTAGCATTATTTATCTTAGTTAAAGAGGTTTTAAGTACAACAGAATGAATTTCTTGGATTCTTGTGCATTATTACATACCTTTTGGATCTGAAAAAAATCATTCTTTTACAACAAATACTTATTGAATGCTTTCAACATGCTGGGTTTACCGTGGTGAATGGACTAGACATGAGTACTACCTCCATGAAGCTATACTCACTGCTAAGACCTAGATTTATGATATTAAGAATATTTAAATAAAATCATCTTGTCGACAAAATAAGGAAATATATCTTCAGAATTTCAAAGATAGAGGTTGACTATAGAACAGATCACAATCAAAGAAAGAAAATTAGGGAGCCATGAGATTTCTCATAGTAATACCAAAAGACTATGAGGAAAATGTCTCCAAAATTCTAAAGACAAATGTTCAGCATAGAAGATTATACTTAGTCAAATTACTAATCAAGTGTGGAGAGACAATAGTCTAGATACTGTTATTTTTCCCATTTTACAGATGGGAAGATTTGGGGCACATCAGGTTTTAGGAACTCACTAAAAATCATTTTGGCAATAAGTGCTGAATCCAAGACTTAAATCCATATGTTCTATTTACAGAATATGCATTCAAAACCACCACACCTCTCAAATTACAAATGTGACATAAGTCAAAGCAATTAACATGCCGGTGGACGAAGGAAACAAAAAGGAAAGGAGGGAAGGAAGAAGGGGAATGAAGGGGAGGATAGTGCAATTGAGAGAAGCACATTAAGTATAAAAATCTACTGTGTACTTATCACATCTGAAATATTATGTGCAGTGCTAGATTAATTAGTTTGGGGAAAACTTTAACCAACTGGGGTACTTAATCTATAAAAAACACCATGAGACAAAAGTGTGAAAAACAGGAATTTTAGAATGTAGACACGTTTTGTTGAGGAGTCATATGGCTACTTATTTTTACGATGGCTATACAAAGTCATAGTTGAATTTATTTTGTGTAAGTGTAACAGCCAAACCATAACCAACTAGTGGAAACTATGTTAAGGGATTTTCTTTCAATACAAAAGCACTGCAACAATACAACGGGTGCCTTATCACTAGGCTTATTCAAGCAGAAGCTTGTTAAGAGTTTTTGTACTCTGTGGGAGGCAAATGACATACATATTTTTTTTTCTATTTTTAAATATCTCAGAATCGAATTCTATTAGTACTCAAGTAGTTTAACCAACTGAAGCCCCATGTTTGAGGAAATGCCCCTAGCTATTCATTCAGTAAATATTTATTGAGTATCAACATTCCTTTAGTGCCTGCTGTGTGTTAAGTAGAGTTCTGCAACCTGGAGTATCGTAGTAAGCAAGACATAATTCTTGCCCTAATTGTGAAATACATGTGTATTGCATATATATGTATATGTGTATATATATACATATATATATGTGTGTGTGTGTGTGTGTGTGTATATATGTGTGTGTATATAACAGTGTATGTATATATGTGTGTATATATATAACAGTGTGTGTGCACATATATGTGTGGGTATGTATGTAACAGCATACATGCTAAATGAATAGGACAAAGAGGACAGAGTCTCTGTTCCCAGTGAACTTAAATCCTAGAAGTTTATATTGAGATGATTTATTAATATAAATAAGACAATAAAATGCTATAATTCATACTCAGAATTCTAGATGAACTATAGTGGAGACATGAAGGTGGCTGGCATTAATTGCAACTCTGGGAAAAGATTGTTGTCTTGGGCATAAAGTCAGGTCAGGTCAGTTAGCGAAGATTACAGAAAGAGAGAGACAAAATTACTATTATATGGCCAAAGGTATGGTCTCAAAATTTGGTAGGCCTTTTGAAAATGATAGTGCTATGTCTTCTAGGAGATACTTTACTCTAGTCATTTAATGTGTGGCCTTAAAATGATAACATCCTATTAAAGGCTATATAATTCAGTTTAACACTGAACTTCTGAACTATAGGGATTATTTCCTTTCAGATTCCGAGTAGTCAAACATTTAATATGTCTGTAATTTCTTCTTATTCTTAGACAAATATATTAAGTAACAATTATGTTAAATAATAGTAGTAGACTTCATTAAGCTGTGGGGGAATAGTAGTAACGTTAACATCGACCTGCTTTCCAATCTGAAGCTGGTCAGCAAATCAGAAAGTCTATGATATACTGGGCATTAAAAAAAAACAATTCAATTTAACTGGGTAATTTTGATGGTCATTTGGCTTTATTAAGCAATCTATGAGCTAGGCAGCACCCATCTAGCAACTAGAAAGGTATTATGAGAAATTGTACAAAATGGAAGTTTTTTATAAAAACGATGGAGGGGGAAAGGAGCTATTAACAAAAGAAAAGATTCATTCTAGACGAAAACATGTTTTTCACTGGGGATGGAACACAAGTGTTTTAATCATACAATTTGCTTCTTCTTTCTGTGGGAGAGGGAGAGGACCCACTTGACAAGTCACCTCACTGGTGTTGACCAGAAAATTCCAGACTAGTTGATTGAGATAATCTTTCAGGGAGAGATTGAAACAGCAATAGGCAGGGATTAAATCTACATTTAGTACCATGAGCTTTTAGCACAAGTAATGCCATTTGGGGCTTGTGATTTTCTCTTTAACATGGGTTTAATTTAAATATTTTAATATTGGTGTAATCAGGGCATGATTTGCTTATGGAGATAGCTTTAAATCTTCTAGAATAAAAGATTTTGGTTAAAAAATTAATCTTTGGGTACATTTTTAAGTTGCATGATTTGTGAACTGCTTAAATACAGGGACATCATTCACTTCCCAGCCATCTTGAATATGTACAAATATCAGAACAATTTCCCAGTATGTTTCATTGAGTGTCTTGAGTAAGGATCGCCTTCTCCACAAAATAGCCATTTTGTTGGATTAAATTTAAGTGTTACTCAGACGTGTTCTACAAACTGATTTGTTACTCTATGCAGCTGGCTTATGAGTGTGTTTGTTTCTGCCATTTCCTTAGTAATAATTCTTTGTGAAAGATTGCCATAACTAGAATTGACTAGAAAGAATGGTTGTTTCTTTTCTACTTGTTTGTATTCTCTCCCATTTAAAATAAATGGTCTGAGAGGATGCTTACGCTGATGAAAACAAACAAAATCTCATTAGACATGGACAACAGTTTAGCAGTTAACAGAAGAAAAGGAAGGAGGGCAAAGTTTGGTTAGGGTAAAAGGGATTAGATATATAGTGACATAAAGAGATTTGACTTTGGGTGGTGAAAACACAGGGTAATATACAGATGATGTATTATTGAATTGTATACTTAAAATTTATATAACTTTATTAAACAGTGTCACCTGAATAAATTTAATTTAAAAATAATTTATTTCTCATTTTATAATCCCAAGACTTAGATTTATGAAACTGCATTTCTGCATTCAGAGAATCTAATTCCCATTTTTTTCTATTATTTAATTTTAAGATTTTTAATATGTTTTATAATGTAATAAGCTTCAATATTATGTCTCTACTTTGTGAAATTTTTAACAGCTTTGTATTATTTATCTGATTCAGAAGAGCATCACAGGCTTAGAAAATATGAATGTCATGAAGAGTTGTATTGTTTCTAAGTTATGATCTGTAAATTTCTATGAATATAAATTAGAACAATGGAGAATTTGGCGTTTATTTTAATATACTGTAAACTTAGTGGTCATTGTTTTATTGAATGTAATGAAAATTATGGTTTCTTTCTCTTCCTATAAAAATACAAGAAAATGGTCCCAAAAGAAGATTTATAATCTTTAGTTATTCACCATCCCCCTGAAGAATACTCATTGGACTAATAGTTCCTAATTTCTAAATATTTTTAAAGAACGGAGTTGGTCTGACTAACAAAGTAAATAAGGAAAATAAAAACAATACTCCAAAAATGAACAATAAAAAAAATTTATTGTTTTATTACTAGTATTACTGTGGTATTAAGTTCAATCACTAAACTACAGAAATTTCATATCTATGACCAAAGATGTTAAGAAATAAACCTCTGTTTTATTTTAAAATGTTCTCTTTATTCTCTTTCTAAAAGTATGCCACTATAATAATTGATCTTTTAAAAATCTGTTTTGATACCCATCTGTCCTTTTTCTCATTAGCTAGTAGAATTATACATTCTTTTATCTAATCTAACTAGATCAATCTATGTTCTAATAGATTTAAAAATTGTTCAGACCTCTTTTTGAAACTAACAGTGAAGCACAGTATGCCCAAAACTATGTTAATTACCATTTATTTCCTAACTTTGATGTAATATGAAGGGCTCTGTATATTCTACCTTACCAAGGAAAACATATAAAATTCACAGTGGATGAAGATGCATTTTATTTTCTCCAGATCCATGTTCTATTCACAAATTGTGGAATTATTAATATGTAATCCAATTTCCGTTCTATTCTATGGAGTTAAAATATTTTAAATTCAAAGTTCTTCACCACAAATAGTTTAGACCTTATTTTTCCTTGTTTTCTTAAAAAAAAAAAATTTTTTTTCTAGTGATATATATCGATTTCCAAGTATATATAACATAAATTATATATATTATATGTATGAGTTTTTGTTGAAATATATGGAAAAACAAAACCATTTTCTCCAATGCAATATATTTTTGGTCCTGTGCTTAAACAATAAGGTCACTTATTTTGTTCTACTTCTCAAAATTACCTAGCAATTTGGAGCTTATACTTACAGATATCTCCTAAGGTTAGACAGGTGTGTTTATATACACATTAGTGTGTGTAATTATTTTTATATAAATAAAATCTAACACTTGTATTTTCACATGCCTAATATCTGAGATATGTTTCCAGATTAGTATACTTAGTGAACCTCCTTTTTAATGATGATGTGGTATTCTATATTATAGGAGAGTCATAAATTATTAATTTATTTCATAAGAGATTCTCTTTTATTACCCGTTGTTTTTGTGTATCTCTATCTATATCTATCATCTATATCTATATCTATCTATAACTATATAGCTATATCTATATCTATCATCTATATCTATCTATATCATCTATACCTATTTATCTCTCTCTATCTTTATCTTTGTCTATCTCTATCTCATCTATCTCTATCATCTATATCTATATCTATCTATATATCTATATCTATATCTATATCTATCTATATCTATATCATCTATATCTATATCTATATATCTATCTATATCTACATCTATATCTATATCTATCATTTATATCTATCTAGCTCTATCTCTCTCTCTCTCTCTCTCTCTCTCTCTCTCTCTCTATCTCTATCTCTATCTATCATCTCTATCTCTATCTCTATCTCTATCTCTATCTCTATCTCTATCTCTATCTCTATCTCTATCTCTATCTCTCTCTATCTCTATCTCTATCTCTATCTCTATCATCTCTATCTCTATCTCTATCTATCTCTATCTCTATCTATCTATATCTATATCTATCTATCTATATCTATATCATCTTTCTCTATCTCTATCTCTATCTCTATCTATCTCTATCTCTATCATCTCTATCATCTCTATCTATCTCTATTTCTATCTCTATCACCTCTATCTCTATCTCTATCTCTATCTCTATCTCTATCTCTATCTCTATCTCTATCTATCTCTATCATCTCTATCTTTATCTCTATCTCTGCTCTATCTCTCTATCTCTATCTCTCCATATCCATATCCATATCCATATCCCTATCCATATCATCTCTCTCTCTCTCTAATCTCTATCTCTATCTATCTCTATCTCTATCTCTATCTATATCATCTATATCTATGTCATCTATCTATATCTATATCATCATCTATATATCTATATGTATAATCTATAGCTATATGTATAATCTATATCATCTATCTCTATATCTATATCTATACACACATACATACAGATTCTTAATTTCTATATTTCATCAATGTTGGCAAATTGCAAACCATAAAGCAATTCAGTTTTCTCTTAATGGTTGTAAAAATGCCATTCATTCATATTATCTCCAGTATTGGATGTAATAAATCTTTTGTTACTCTGCCACTGTGTTGGCTAAAATGTGTCATATTTTTATTTTCCCTTGATACCAGTAAATGTTAGCATAATTTTATAAATTCATTGGCCATTTTTTACCTCAACTCTTGTACACAAATTATGTTATACATGTCTTTTTCTCAGTCTGTCCTTTGTCTCTAGGCTTTTTCTAAATTATTATGTTATCTGTGTTATTTTTTATTTTTCTATACTTTATTTCATTTTTTTGCCCATTCTTGGTTTGTTTACATTTTGCCTGAAAGGATCTCCTTACCCCAAAGGTCAAAAAAATTTCAATATTTCCTTTAGCAACTTTATACTTTGTTTTATTACATTTTGATTTTTAATATGATCTGTGATTTATGTGTAAGACTCTAATTTATGTTTTTCTAAATGTGTTAATAACCATTTCAATACAATTTACTAAATAATTCATTCTTTTGCTTCTAAACCATCTAGTCACTTTTATCAAATCATACATTTCTATTTATTGGATCTGAATTTGCTAGATTTTGTTCTCACTGATTTTCTTAAGTATTACTAAAATCTAATACTAATTACAGTAGCTGTATTTATTTATTTATTTTATTCTGGCAGGGCAAATTTTATCTAATAAACTTTCAATAATTTATGCTAAACCCTTATATTGATTCTCCCACTTAACTATAACTATTTTAATCTATTACATATTAATTATGGAATTCTGATTAAAACTTTGCTAAATTTATAAACAATTTGGGAATGATGTATTAACAATATTGTTTTATAGCCAAAATATTTACTTTGTCTATATTTTCTGTTATTATATTCTTCAATTAATTTTTAAATGTTTTTATATAAGATTTATACTTTTCTTGTTATATATCCTCTTAAATATTTTATAGGTTGTGTTGTCATTGTGAAATAAATCAATTTTTTTGCTTATAATGAATTAGCGCTAATATCATTAAGCTACTTTGTTTTAAAAATTAATTTTATATTAGATAAGCTATAATAATTCTCTTATTAAGGCCAACTGATAGTTTTCAGTTGTTTATTCTAGAATCACTGTAATTTTACATGTAAACAGTAAGAACAACTTTTAATATTCTTTCCATTTATTTATTCAGTGAATTTTTTTATTGGACACCTACTCTGTGTCAGACATTGAAGTAGGTTCCAATGACATAACATTGAATGGCTTCAAGGAGCTTAGAGAGGACCATAAGTAAATAAAGTAGTTAATTAAGATACAGTATGATCAATTTCCTGGTAATGTTAAGCATTGAACAGATTGAAAACACATAGCAGAGAACACCTGCTTAATATTGTAGGCCTGGCTCTCTTTTTTTTCTTAAATTTCCAAGGCAATCCTCTCCATGTGTGTTAGGGATGGGTCTCATATTCTTTCCATTAATAAAAAAATCACAAAATTGAGCTATCATTTTACCTCTGTAAATGATATGTTTCTTTCCTGGAACTTGTCATTTGCATACTATACTAATAGAAACTGATGTTTATAAATAAACACAATTTAACTTGTCATGAACAACAGATCACAGATAAGATCTAGTTTAGGAGTTTCATTTGCTCTTTCTTAATAGATTAATGGAAGAGTCGTAATCAGGTGTCATAACAGGGATATTCACAGCCACCTTTATATGAATTATATACAGGGTGATTATATAATTTATCATCCAAATTAGGTCACTTTGCCAGTGAAAGAGGAAGCTATTAATTATCATTCCAGGAAAACAAGGTGTTAACCAGGCGATCCTGGGTAAACCTTGATGAGTGTTTATCTTGTGCATGAAAAATGGTTTCTATTAATTGATTGAATTGCTGTGGGTCTAGTGCAAACACAATGTTGGTCAAGGGAACTAGCTGGAAACTCAACTGTCAGTCAACTATGTTGCCACTGCAGGAGAACCAAGTAGTAAATTTTCAGGGCTGCCACTATTGATTTCTTAAAAGAATATAAAGCTATGCTTCTTTCTATTAAAGGCTCTATTTAATTATGAATTTTTTATTATTAGAAATTTATTTCAGAGTACTCTCTGGTGTATAGGAAAAGATAGGCATTAATGTCAAATTAACTCATTTTTTGTGTATATTAGAAAATTATTCAGAAAGATTGCAGTATACTATTAACATATGGGAACTTAAAGGCAGAGATCAAACATCCTAACCATGCATGATCCAAATGCACTTCAAATTACTTGCCATAAGTGTTGCTGAATTAGAAATATGAATTAGAAAACTAAAAATCCAACCACCTTGGGTTGATTAATAAAAATAAAATGAAATGATCCTATAGAAACTTCAAAGGAGGTGAGTCTTCAAATGAAATCAATATTGTCTTAAATCCCAGCTCTAATATTTAATAGTGTATGTCCTGGGAATTCTATAAATATAGTTTTACATTTGTAAAATAGAAATATTAATATTTATTTTATGGAATTACTCTGGATTAAATGATATAATATGTGGAATAAACTTAGTACATGGTTCTTGAAACATAGAAGGCACATAATGAGGCATTATAGGTACTCAATAGCAGGTAATAATAAAATATCAACTATTAAAATAAACAATTGGTAAATTTACATATTCAAGAGTCTGAATGTATTTATACTAACGATAAAATTGTGTGTATTCAAATTATTTAAAAGAAGTATGTGGTGTTGAATTGTACACCTGAAACTTACTGGATTTTGTTAACTAATGTCACCATAATAAAAAAAGTGTTTGAGCATGAGTCTAGAAATTCTCAGAGCATTACTTAAAATCTTAAGTGTTTTCTCCAAATGAACAGCCATTCAACATATGTAAAGGTTACAAAAATGTCCTAGCCATGAAAGACATTGAGATATAAGATATGTTATATGAGCTATTTTTTAAATTATGACCAGTATTTTTTAATTACCAAGATAATATCAATATGATATTTAAGATAATTAATGAATAGTCTGAAGGTAAATTAAAAATTTTAGAAAGAAGATGTAGAAAAATCATAATGAATTACTACTCAAATAAAGTAAGAGTAGCTTTTGATGATTTATAGATGAACATCTATACTGCTCTGTTTTCTACCACATTCAGAAGTAATCTTAATTCTTATGGTTGTTAAACACATAGGTGTAGCAGGAAGCATTAACTGAACATTAAAACTTGATTCTCCGTTTTGCTAATAAATGAGGTTTTGCTTTAGTTGGTTCTCTACCGTCTTCAGTTTTCTCATTTACAAAATAAAGGTGGTAAGTTATTTGATCCCTAGATTCTAATGCCTAGTCCTAAATTTTAATAGTCATGCCTCTCCCAAATACATGTGAAAGGTGAGTCACCCACTCTTGATTTGATGATAAGACTTTTTTTGACGATGTTTTTAGAATAAGATGTCTGGGTTCTTCTGACTTAAAAAGAAGCAGCAGAGATGTGCTGAATACTTTTTTTTTTCTTCAAACCTTTCTTCACTCATCTTTCCTTAATTCTTCTTTTGTACAATGACTGTACATTTCCTACATTTAGTTTCCTTTTAATTTTTATTTTTGGGTGTGGTGGTTTACAGTCACCATACATGTTTAAGATTATGTACTGCACATATTTAGGTCCACAATTCACATTTTCATTATATAATTTCTGTTGCCTTTAGTGACAGGGGTGGTATTGGCCAGAATTTATTTTATTATTTTAATATTTTTTGTTATATTTCTTGTACTGAATTCTTAATTTTGAGTATTATTATATCAAGACAGTTCATATGCTGAAGGTCTTACTAAATATAAAATATTTCTAATGTTTTTTTTCCCTTTCTTACTACTTCCTAACAAAATTATAATAATTATAATAATCTTAAACTATTTTTAAACTATTTTTAAATACACAGTTTGGTTGAACTTTCTGTCATCCTTTTTTTGTGGGGAACTATTTAGTGTTGATAAAACAGATGATGAAGATGATGAGGATTTAACAGTGAACAAGACTTGGGTCTTGGCACCAAAGATTCATGAAGGAGATATAACACAAATTCTGAATTCATTGCTTCAAGGCTATGACAATAAACTTCGCCCGGATATAGGAGGTAAGTTTGAGTTATCTTTCTAAGATTTGAAGGAATATGAAAACCATATTTACTGGTGTTATTTTCATCATGGATCTCATATTCCTTGAGTGTCTGATGTATGTCAGAGAATGCTGGGTTTGACATTTATTAATTGGAATGACACTAGTTAGAGAGGTTGACAGATGTGGGAAGAAAGGCATATAAACATTTCTGATGTAATTATTTTATAACTGCTACAACAAAGGGTGTAACAGCAAAGTTTTAATAAAACTATCTGAAAAGCTGAGAGATATTTCGTAAATGAGAGTACCTGAAAGGTAAGTAGGAATTCTAATTTTATACCATGCCACACTGTTTTAATTAATGTAGAATTATAAGCCTTGGTAGTATATTTAGGATAGGCTATCGTACTTTGTTCTTCCTTGTGTTTATGTACAAATTTTATAACATAATTAACTTCTAAGTCTCTTTAACAAAAAACAAAACAAAAAAACCCCATAAATCAGCAAAGTTTTTTTTTTTTATTGGGATTACATTAAATATATAGCCATTATGGGGAATTTGAAATCTTTGCCATATTGAATTTTTACTATACCAAATTCATGAGTATCATCTATTTCTCAATTTATATATATATTTTTTAATGTTTCCCATGAAGAAGTGTTGAATTTTTACTAAACTTAATTCTATGTATTTGGAATTTTTGATGCAAGTGTAAAAATATATTTTAAAATTTATTATCTAATTTTGTATTAGCAGTATATAGAAATACAATAGTTACATATTCACTTTGTCCTCAGGAGCCTTGATAAATTTAATGATCAAATTTAATTATTTATTATTATATTCTTCTATATTTTCTGCAATGATAGAGTTATGACTATTACAAACTAAGATTACTTTGCAATAGTGTCTACTTTGCAAATAGTCAATGTATTTCATTTCCAAAATTTTATTTTTTTAATCTATGTTACACTGGATAGGATTAGAGTAAGATAAAATCTTGGCATGTTCTAGATATTAGGAAAAGCAATCCATATTTCATTATTAGACCTAACATGTTCTGTAGGGTTCCTTTTTTAAGATACTCTGTTAGTTCCTTTATCTTCATATTTTGCTAAGGTTCTTTAACCTTCATAATGTTTTAAATAATCTGTGCATAATGAAATAATCATATTGATCCTATTTTGTCCTTTATTCTACTTACCATTTGTCCTATAAGTAATTCCCACTGACTTTTAAAATGCGTTTGCATTTCTGTAATAAATGCCACTTGATTTTGACTGGTAAATTTTGTTTTTTATGTTAATTTACTTTCTTTGGACTTAATTTTTCTCTTTTCCTAGATTGTTTTAACTATTTTAAAAACAGAACAGACTTAATAAAATAGTTATACACATGGAAATTTTGTAAATTCTTTAACCCTAGGGTAAACATTTTATGTAAGTATACAATCAAGAAACTAACATTGATATAATGCTATTTCATCAACAACATTACTCATATTATTGCAGGTGCCTCACTAGTGTTCTTTTTTCTGGTTCAGAACCCTAGCAAAATCACACATCACATTTTTTTCTTATGTCTCCTTATTGTCTTCCAATTTGGTATAATTTCTCAGTTGTTCTGTTTGTTCGTCTTCTTGATATCTTTAAAGCATACTGGCAAGTAGAATACTCCTCAATTGTCTCATATTTTCATTAGTAGGTAGAATTTATGCATTTTTTCCAAGAAACCACAAAAGTGATATTGTGCCTTTACAGTGTATTATATCAGTAATGTTAATATTTGATATTACTGGTGATGTAAACTTTGATCTCTGGTTAAGTAGAGTTCTTCCAGATTTCTCCATTGTGAAGTTATTATTTTTCCTTTTTGGTTAATAAATATATTGTAAGGAGATACTGTCATGGGAAGAAACTATGCAGATGTTTCTCAGCACACATCCATCATTGATTCTTACCTATACCAGTATTACCATGCTGTTAGGCAAGTGGTGGCGAAATATTATCACTATTCCTTCCATACATATTAATTGTAATTCTACCATAAGGAAGAACTGTGATTATCCTCCATGTATTTATTTACTTATTTATTTACTCAGTATAGACTTATGAATATGTTTTATTTTATACTTAATAACTCATTACTATTATTATTTATTTTGTTGCTCAAAATAAAAATTTGGCCAGTGGAACTTTTTATAAGTTGGCTTCTATGTCCTTTTACATGTCCTCATCATTTTCTGAACACATCCTTTATAGCACATATTCCCAACTCATCTTGATCCAGCAATCTAATTCACCATTTCTCCAGGGAACTCTGGTTCCTTTTTTGGTAGAAGGCAATTAGAACCACGATCTGGGCACTAGGTGTATTTATTATTATTGGGTGTCATTGCTTCCTGACCCTCTCAATGGGCAGAAGTAGAAAATATATTTTCTATACACATATTCACAAGGATCTATATTTTCCCAAAAGTAGAAAATACATGGTCTGTACACACATTTGTAGGCCTCTAACCCTCTGTACACGTATTATAAATCTGAGAACTCTGATTCCAATCTAAACATTACAGGGCTTATTCAGTATAGCCTTCCCCTTATTTGTAACTCTGTTTCTCAACAGTGAGTATCCTGGCTCTCGTTTATCAATAATATTTTTTTTTATTTGTTTAATTTCAGGCAAATAACGTAGTTTCAGAATTTTAACATATCTATGAAAACAAATTAACTAGAATAAAATATTAAACTACCATTATTTTTTTCTTTAGTTTTATAGTATATAATCAAAATATTATTCCTTAAAATTACTTAGGTTAGTGCTTTTCTTCCCTATTCACTTCAGTGTGGTTATGTTATTCATTTATATACAATTTGATTCAAGTGTTATTTGTTATATTTTACTTTGGGTGGAATTCATTCATGTTTATATTTAGTACTTACATGGCTGTATTTTTTTATATTCATTCCCTGATGCATGTAAAGTGTATTGTATATGTGAAATGTGAATCTAAATTTTATCTTTTTCAAATGGCTTTAGTGTTGAGTCAGCACCATTTATTTAAAGATCAATCTTTGTCTCTATTATTTAAGATAGCAACTTTATCATTTATAACATTTTCTTGTGCAATTTGATCATTTCCGACCTTCCTGTTGTATCCTCTCATCTGTTTTCCTATTTGGCATCACACTGTATTAATAGTAGGGTCTCAACAGTATATCGAATCTAAAACATTTTGCTTAATATCTGTAAGGCTAGTTTTAGCTCATATTTTCACTCTGTATTGTTTTTCCTTTTTCAGTTTTTCTGGCTATTACATGTTTTAAAATAATATGTGTATTTTATTATCAACAAGTTTAGCTCCAGAAGAACAAAAAACTTGTTGGTATTTTTATTAGGATTGTGTCAAACTTGTAAATTAATTTTGGTAGAACAAACATCTTTATAACATTGAGTCATCTAATATGGGAACATCGACCATCTTTCCAATTCTTCATGTTTATTTTGTGCCTTTTGGGAATATTTTAAAAATTTACTCAGATAGATTTTTCAACATTTTTAAATTCAATCCTAAGTTTTTAATTATTTTTTGCTGTAAGTGATATTTTCTCAACCATAATGTTTTTTAACTGATTATTGTTTTTGTATATCAATGTGATTGATTTACTAATGTTCATTATATATCCTACCTTACTAATTTTTTATTGTTAGTGTAAGAATTAAATATTTGAGTTTCCAAAATATGAATATATGGATAAATTTTATTTTTTTTTATAAATCGTATCCGACTCATTAATGTCTCTTATCTAATAGCATTCACTAATATGGCTAGTATCATATTGATTAGTAATAGATATAGAGGGTAAGTTTACTTTGTTTTAGATCTTAGTGAAAATGACTCCAGCATTCATATATATAGTCACATTAAGAATTATTCCTCAACTTTTTTTATTTTGTTTTTAAATCAGGAACTGAAATGAAAATTTCTCAATGTTTTTTTTTCCAGCTTTTCTGCAAGTACTTATGTCGTTTTTTCCTCTTTAGAATCATTAATATGGTCTATAATATAAACTGAGATAATTTGCATCCTGAAATAAGCCCTTTTGGTCATGGTTCATTATATATTTAAAGAGATGTTGGATTCTGTTTGCTAAAATATTATTTAGAATTTTCCATTGGTATTCATGAGTAATGTTCATCTTCCATGTTATTCTTTATTAGTCTTCATCTTTTTGGGGTACCATTTTTATATTTTTTTTCATGAAAGGGAGTTTTACTTATTTTCAAAGTTCTAGAAATTTATTGGGCATAAGCCACATCTGGCTTTTGGGGTTCTGTAGAATTATGTTTTAACACCATCTTAATTATTTTACTTTCCTCCAGAAATTGATTTATTTATGCTTTCTAGTCTAACAGGGTGAATTTCAGTATTCTGTAGTTCCCTAGGAAAAAATATCTCTTTTATCAAGGTATTCAAATTTATTTGCAAAGAGGTCTTCAAAATAGTCTCCTAGGATTTTAAAAAAAGATATTCTGTTTGAACATTTACTTCCCCTTTGTTTTTTTCTATTTTATATGTTGTAGTTTTAACCTCCTATTTTTTGGTCAAGTAAAGTAAAGATAGTGTTTATTCTATGTTGTTAATCTTCCTTCCTCTAACCCAGAATTTCCATTTATTAACAAGTTCTATGTTTTTTTTTTATTAACTATCTCATAATTTCTACTTAATGTTTATTATAACCTTCCTTGTGTTTTGTTTTATTTTTTATTGTTTACCTTTATTGTATTGTATTGTGTTTTCTGATATCAAGATTGGTACCTCTACTTTCTTATTATTTCCATTTGTCTGGTATTTTTTTGTCCTTCCCCTCAATTTTTGCCTTTGTGAATCATTTTGTTTTAGCTGTGTTTTTGCGTGCATCATTAGGTCTTGCTCTGAGAGCCAAAATGAAATATCTTTTCTTTTTAATAGATAAGTTTATTTTATTTATGAATATAACTAATAGCTTGGTTCTCAAATTTGTCATAGTATTTTAGTTGTATTTCTATATAAGATGTGGATTTCTTCACTTTGATAAAATTTTATTTTAGTATTTAGTTTTATGTTTCTTTCTAGATTATCTATGCATTTTTAACTTTCTTAATGAACTTAGTCTGTTTATTTTTTTTAAACCTTTTGCTCTTTTGATTATTAGTTGTTAGTTGTTAACTCCCACCTATTCCATACAAAGGTGAGCATTCTCTATTCTTTTCCTTTCCCTTGCTCAATTATTTTCAGTTAGCATATTTTCTGCTTTGCAAAAACGTATAGCAATTTTAAATTAGTTTCACAACCTGGTCTAAAACTTTGTTTAAATATTTACTATGTGTCAAGTCAATATATGTTAAAATGCTCATTCTTGTTTTTGAAAAGTTTTTGTATGTTGAACATTTTTTTCCATTGACGTTGCTTGAAGGGTATACTGGTTCGTTCAGGCTTTCTTTCACTGAGTTTTCTTATTAGGTTATTTCACAATTGACATTTTTGGGGTGTCCTTTTTGAGAAATTTGATGTCAGCACAGTTCTTTTGCCCTTGTAATTCTTCCTTCCTTCCTTCCTTCCTTCCTTCCTTCCTTCCTTCCTTCCTTCCTTCCTTCCTTCCTTCCTTCCTCCCTCCCTCCTCCCTCCCTTTTTCTTTCTTTCTTTCTTTCTTTCTTTCTTTCTTTCTTTCTTTCTTTCTTTCTTTCTTTCTTTCTTTCTTTCTTTCTTTCTTTCTTTCTTTCTTCTTTCGTATTTATCTTTGAAGATCTTGTAGTTGTCTTTTTTTTTTTTAAATTTATTTCCCAAGTTCAATCAATACTCTTTTTCTTCGTGTTTGTTATTCTCATGTGTGTGTTAGGGGAGGGCATTTTTTAACTTAGTTTCTAAATTTCTGATTCAAGGGGATTTTTTTTTATCCCTAAATAGTTGTTTAAATACATTTAACTGATTGAAATATTGTCTTACATTTTTTTCTTCTTAGTATTTTTTTTCTTTGGGGAGGATTTTCATCAGTTGATTTATATTGATTCTTGATTTCTTATTTCTTCAACAACTTTGTATGGATCTCTTCTATTTTTCTATTTCTTCTGTGGTTCATGGGAGTTTTGCAAGATTCCTAGTTCATTGATTTCCCTTCCCCCCCATGTCATTATTAACAAAGCTAAGGTACTTTAATTCATTTATTATGGTGAGTGTTATATATATTTTTTTGTGTTGAGGAAAGAATTGTATAATTTTCTACTTACTGGTTCTCTTTTCTTGCAGAAACATGAAATTTCTCCCTTTCACTATTTTTCCCTTTTTATCACCCAATTTCCAAAAGCCCACCTCTCCTTTCCTTTTCAACATTTTTCTCTACCTCAAAACTGCTTATTTTGAATGCTTTCTTTCACATCAAATATAAATCCCATTCCTGTTAGTTCTTGTTCTAGTCATAAGGAACATTTTAAAACATTTTCAGAGTTATAATTCACTTAATATGTTGCTAGTTATCCATTAAGATTTGCCTTAGGTAAAAACTGCCATCTTCTTTCTTCCCCAGTTTATTTTAGTTGGATTTGCTCAACACAAAATCATGGATTAGAACAGAGGTGAGAAAGAGCTGGTGGTTTTTTTGTTTGTTTTTCTTTTACAGTCATTTTGAAATTTGGACATTCTTCATCTTCAAATTATGCTGAGACCACAGTTATTTTCTGCACTTCCATTTTTTTCCCTGTTTGTTGTTCTATACTTTTTTTTTTTTGGAGAAAATACTGGAAAAAGAGGACATAGGAAATTTATATAAATGTCCTCTAAGAATTATTTTAGCCTTTCATAATTTATTCCTTTGTAATAACTTCTTGAACACATGAACTAGACAAGTGAAAAGTGCTTAATTAAAAAATAGGCTTTGTTTTAGATTTATTTTTGTAGATAACTAGCATAATTCTATTTTACTAGATAGTGTACTTGGGTTTTTTTAGCTCATATAATCTATATATCTACTGAAAACATGTGTTAAAAAATTTTAACCGCAGTCATTGATTTATTCATATTTTCAGAGTCCAGTCAGTTTTTGCTTTACACATATTGCAACTGTTTTAGGTACATACAGATTTACTATTGTTATAAACTTTCTGTTGAATAGCAGATTTGTATTTGGATTTTACTTCCCTGGGTATTAAGTCTTACAATCTTTTTCTTTTAAATAGAATGATTAGTGCAGATATATTTAAAATAATTATTGTATATGTTGTTTTAAATCTACTGCTTTTATATTTGTTTTCTGTTTTTTTGAATCTGTTTAATGTGTTCTATACACATTTTATTTTTTCTCTGTTCTTTTCCTCTTTTGGACTCATCAAGTAGCTATAGTTTTTTATTCTCTTTATATTATCTTATTAAATATACAACCATTTATCACTTAGTTCATTTTAGTTGATTAGGTTTAATCACATACTAATAACTTTATCACAATTCAAAAACATCACAGTCATTTAGTACATAACTCTATTTTTTTTTTGCTATTATATTCTTGTATTTTCATTCTACATCTTGAAATGCCAAAAGACAATAATGTTATTATATTAAAATGTTTAAAAACAATTAACTTTTACCAAGAAATTACCCCACTGGTATTCTTTCCTTCTTTAAAACTGTTTCCATTTAGAAACATATTTCTTATAATATTTATTTTGGTCCAGTTTCATAACAACAAATTATTTTGATTTTTTAAATAAAAATATTTTTGCATTCCTTTCATATTTTAATAATATTTTCAATGGTTATTAAAACCCAGAATGGCTATTATTTCCTTTCCAAACATTATAAGCATTATTTAATTTTCTTCTGGCTTCTATTATTTTTGTTGAAAGATCATTTTTCAAAAATAATGTTGCTATTTGAAAAGTAAAATATCTGTCTATGACTGATTTGAGATTGTCTTTGCTTTTCTAACATTTTATATAATATCCCAAGATTTTTTTGTTTTGTTTTTAGTATGTATTTGGGGAAGATTACTGGACTTCTTGAGTCTATGTGTTAAATTCTTTCATTCCTTTTGAAAAATTCCTAGTCAATATTTCTTCAAATATTTTATTTACCTCAATTTTTCTGCAACCCCACTTGCAGATATATTTGACATTTTCTCTATGTTCATTATGTCTTATATAATTTTATGCAATTGTCCTTATTTTTTTCTGTTCCTCAATTTGTTCTTTATTAATAACCTCTTTTCTAGTTTAATAATTTTCACTTGAAGTCTTCACACATGATCTTTGAGTTGATTTTAATTATTTTATCATCTGCCATCTTTTTATCTATTTTCTTGTGTATGTTAACTGTAGTTATTTTAGTCTTTGATAATCACTTTATCTTGATCATTTGTGTGATTTTTTAAAAAACATTATTTTTTAAAATTTTACCTCTTGATTTAAGGTTATTTGCCTCTGTTTTATTTAATGTATATTAGTTTTTTTATTGAAATTTGATATAATATATTAAATACAATGAAGATTCAGATGATTTATTTCCTCTAGAGAGGATTTAATTTTGTTTTGTTAGTCAGGTTGAGTAAACTAAAATAACCTTCATTTGGCCAAAATTGCTTTATTTTCCTTTGTAAAACTTTCCCTTCTAGTGTATAGCCATTTGACATATCTCAACTGATAGCCTGAGGTTTGTACCTATTTATTCACATGTATCTTTTCATCTGTCTGTATCCAAGTATCTGTTTATCCACATGTAACCTGGTGGGGGAGATGGTGCTAGCTGACATTTCTTTGTTAGTATGACCTGGGTAGATGTATATGAATCCACATATGACATCTTTGGGTTGAGAATCCCTGTTGTCTATTTTAGGTAACAAGAACACATTAGTCATAGTTCTTCCAAAGTCTATGTATTATAACTGCTATATCTGGATCATGGGCTATTTCTTTTTTTCTTTCTTTTTTTTTTTTTTATGCTGATTCTGGGGGCATAAAAAAATACTGTTAAACATTCTTCAGGATTAGAGTTGATTGATCTGAATTAATTTAATATCCAAAAGTGACTAAAAATGTACAAAATCAGCTAAAGATATTTTAGTAGTTGGAAGTGGGCATCTAAAATGCATGGTTAAACACGATTATGGAGGAAATATTTAAAAAATTTATTTTAGTTTATATACCAATTAGTTACTGATTACCCATTACTAGTTAACTCTTCTTCAGCTTTGCCTAAACTGTGTGGAAACTTTATTAATCTCACTGTGTTTTTCTTTAAAAAAAATTTTTTTTCTCTTCCTATTCTCTATATTTTCTTTAAGTTAACTGGAAAAGAATGTTCATTCATTCTGTATACTCACTCCCACTGAGAGTTTACTTATATTCTGGTGCAATACTTAAGGCAAGGTCCTTGGACATCACAGCTCATAAAGAGGCCTTGCAAAAATAATCCAGTGTCATCCCTACTTGCCTTCCATCTATTAAAAATGTAATTTGCTGAGGTAGTACACTGTATTCTCTTTTATTGTTACACTATCACAAAAAAAGAGGATCTTTGATTTCTGTATGTGTTCTTTCTAAAAATCTCCAAATGAGCTTTGGAATGACAATTTTCTTTTATTTTCAGTTTTTGAATGAAAATATAATATTTTCCTTTTAAATATCACTAAAATCTTGCAACAAAACAAACTTTGGACTGAGAAAGCCATATTGCTAAGAGAAAGTACAGATTCAATTACTAAGAAACCTATATTTTAAGTGATTTCACCTAAACTTTGTTCAAAGTATGAATCAAGAAAAGTGGTAATGAGTCATTATTAAGTAGCTATTACAGTTTTCTATTAATTTTTTATTTATTATATATTTTGAAGTATATAATACTAGCTGTAGTTTTAAATTTAATCTCAAATATTTTAGTTCACTCTCACATTTATTCTATCTCCTGTTAAGGGGCTGAAGTTTAAAAAATTGGATGAAACACCAGCAGTCCAAAATTATAAAATGGGGTACAAAATAGTATCATACATTGAATTGGTTGATTTGATTCTTTTGACCTATCTCAGGTGAAATTGATTTATGTTGCCTGTAGAATACTCCAGTATGGCTTATGCCCTAAAGACAGAGTTTATATTTTTCTAATATGAACATATTTGTCTTATAATTTGCCAAAGAAATGTTGATATCAGGAAACCAGGATAGATCACTCATATCTAAAGCTCTCTACACTATAAATGTGAGAAGTGTATCCTGTATATAAAAATCCTCAGGAATTATTTACTTCTTGACATAGACAGTCTTCAGTCATTAGGATCATGAAATAAGGAGCTAATACTCAGTGTCTGTTGATTTATCAGGTGAACTAAAAAAAATCTAATTAAATAAGACTGGTACATTGTACCTAATTGCCTATAAGTGGTAATAAATATGCTTAAAATAAAACTAATAAACATTTTCTTTTTATTAATTGGTGTTCACAAAAATCATTCTATAAATCTTACCTTAATTAGCTTAACTATATTATATTTATTGCCAATAGTTCATAGCTAGTCAAAAATAAATGACAAACATTTAAAGAAAGACATCTCAGAAGTCATCAGCTTTAGTTAAATTATAAAACCCAGAAATCATCTGACCTATTTTTATTTAAGTTATTTAATTTTGGCTAGCAGATCAAATTATGTTGTATAGGTCTAAAAACCTATAGTTTTGCATGCTAAAATTATTTTTAACCAATCTTACTTTTTAAAGAAAATAGGAATGCCATACAATAAAAATCGTCATTTGAAGGAAAAAAAAGCTATGTAAATATTGCTGTTTCTCTATGTGTCTTTTTTTTTAATTGTAAAATATAAAATAAATATTGTTATAAAATTATACAGGCACTCACTGCTTTTCAAAATGCTTCAAGCTTTTCCTTGTAGCTTAGTTGGGAGACCACCTTGGAAGACTGGTGCTGTAGGCATAAAAAACAAAAATACTATATATACCTTTAAAGACTAACAAAACCCAATAGATGAAATCATAGTGGTAGCCATACCATATACTCTGTGTGATTTAGATAAAAATCCACTTTACACTGAAGCAAATTGTAAACAATGTACAGGAATGCTGTTAACAAGGGAGGAACAAGGTGAGAACAAACAACAGCTCTAAAACCCATTCAAATTCTAAAATTCTCTGCTATTATAGATGAAATTATCTAGTTAATTTATTTTTATTGAATTAACTTCTTTAATTTTAATGAATGATAGAGATATTTTTAACAGTTTTTATGTTGTACACTGGAATGTTTTCACTCAAAATGTTCATTGTTAGTTATATATCACTTCATAAAGTGAAAAGGTGTTTATGTTTTATAATGAGCTATGTTTCTTCATTTCCTCTTGAGGAACATTTTATTATTTAAATGATAAATATTATTACTCATTTAGATGATTTTAAAACTAAGATTTATTTACCACAATCTCTGGCCACGTCTTTGACTATTTTTGTGTGTGTGTGTGTGTTGATATTTTTCAGTGAGGCCAACAGTAATTGAAACTGATATTTATGTAAACAGCATTGGACCAGTTGATCCCATAAATATGGTGAGTAATGAATATTAAAAAGTTATTGGTCATAAAGTTTTTGAGTATATACCTAAATAGCAGACTGAATATGTTAGTAATTTCTGATAGCTAATTCTAAATGAGTTGAGGACAACATGCACAATGACTATGTTCCAGGTATTATGAACTAGAACTGAAATATCTTCATATCTAAGACCGCGTATCCTGTTACTCAAATGTGCTGTTTGATAGCATTTTAGGCATAAACACTTATCACATCATCCATCAACAGTGGTTCCTTGAAGAAATCTGAAGTAACCAGAAAGACTGAGGAAAAAGTAGTATCAGGGAAGGAAAGGGACTTACTGGCAGAAGAAGAGCATGCTCAGTCATAGAGGAATGAAATAGCATGATAACGTCAGGAGAACTTTTGGGAATTTAATAACACTGGAACATAAAGTACAAGATAAGGAATGAAGGCTGAAATAATGTTTAAGTGCCTTATTAGGGATTGTGCTGTAAATCAAAATAAAATGTTTATATATTGTATGAATTATGTCCCCTTGCATAAGAGAAATGATTGGAAACTCTTTATCAGGAGAGTATCCTAAGCAGATTTATGTTTTTAATAGATCATTCTTATAACACTATAGGGAATGGTTAAGTGGCCAAGTCCAGCGTTAGAGAGACCAACCAGTTAAGAGGTATTTACATTAATCTGAGTAATAGATCTTGAAGGCCTTACCTAGTGCAGTAGCAATTGAGCTAAAGAAGAAAATAAATAACATGTTAAAGAACTATTAAATGGATAAATTTTTCAAAATTTAGTGATTCATTGGTTGTGTATAGGGTGACTTCAAGGTATACAGATGAGGAAACTTTGCAGATAGTAGAGCTAGTATTTGAAATAGAGAATATAGCCCTGTTCCCCAATGGCTAATGGTACATGCAAAAGTTGCTGTCCAGCAATGATTTGGATTTTAAGACTGTTTAGGGAAGAAATATGACTGGATAGAGATGTAATGGGGAAGGAAAGAGGGACAGCCAGCATATAAGACAGCTTAAAACCTCAAAAAATTCAGAGGGATAGGATAAGAACCAGGAAAAGATGATATTATCTAATCTAAGAAATTGAAGAGGATGAAGGAGAAACTAAAATCAACTGTCAATATACATGAGAATCCAATGAGGAATAGATTCAGTTGGGCCCACTTGTATTGGCAGTTATCTCTCTAGATGAAATGAAATGGAAAAGTGAATGTAGAAGAGAAATAGCAGCTTAATTGTATGTCCTTTCTACATCTTCAAAAATGGTCTAATATCCAACTTCTTGTCACAGAGCTCTGGACACATATGTGGGTTCTGCAGGGATAGACATGAAATCATGTACTGATTTCAAGGTGATGTGAAGTAAATGGGAATGCAGGTTAACTTTATGAACCACTTTATTGAAAAGCTTGGCTTAGAAGAGAAAGAGATGAGTATAGTGGTATAGAAGGAAGAGAGAAAATATAATAGAAATACAGGAGGAAGAAAGAACAAGAAAAAATGTCACAGGAAGGTTATTTCAGATAGAAAACAATATAGTATCTATGTTTTACCTTTAATACATAGAATAGATAATGTTTTATTACAACTCAAAGGGCATAATTAACACCTCTAATAAAACCGATAGACATTATAAAAAGCAGGTTTAAAATGTTCTGTTCCAAACCCTAATAATTCAATTTTTGTAAGTCAGACTACTAGTTCTTATTCAATGGGTTTAATGATATGTTATATGCATCTCCTTTGAGTTTGTCTTTCATATTAGTCTCTCAGGCTTCCATAAAAAATGTCACAGATTGGGTGGTTTAAACAACAGAAATTTATGTCTTTATCAAGGTGTCAGGAAGTTTGGGTGTTTTCTAGGCCTTTTTCCTTGGCTTTCAGATGGCCTCCTTCTCACTGTTTCCTCACATAAACTTTCCTCTGTACAAATGCATCCCTGGTGTTCTTTGTGTCCAAATTTCCCTTCTTCTAAGGACCCTATTCCGATTTGATTAGGCCCACACTAATAACCTTATTTTAACTTAAGCATCTTTTTAAATTTCCTAGCTCAAAATACTTTATATTCTGAGATACATGGGATTAAGGCTTCAACATAGGAATTTGGGGAGAATACAATTCAGCCTTAAAACCATTTGAAGATAGCGCTCTAAGATATTGCTGATTTTCTCCCTTACTTCATTATTCATCATTACAACAAATTGTCTCTTTATTACAGGCCTTAATCACTTTATATCTGAATAACCATAATACTTGACAATTGCCTATGTTTGCTTACTCTAATAGTATTACAGTCAGACTTATTTTTTTTCTCACTCAATAGGGTGTTCACATGAGTCATTAGCTTTTCCAGCTTCCTTCATTGACTAATATACTGACAGCATTTGGGCCACACAATAACTAACATCTTTGTCTCCTTAGTGCAAATGAATATGAATTGGCTTTGAATAAGTTGAATTTGAGAGTTTGAAATTAGAAGCAAAGTCTCAGGAGAAAATTCTGAAGCAAATATCTGTCAGTAATTAGCTAAACCTCTGAGAAATGAAGAAAATAGTCTTAAAGTGAAAAGAGAAAAAAGAAATGAACATTAGACCTTAAGGAACATGTTCCTTTAAGGAACTGAAGGGTGAGATAATAAATGAAACAGCAAAGTTGGGAAGAAAATGAAGATAATACAGTGGCAAAGAAATCAAAGAAAGAACATTTTTATGAGATTTTCAATATTAGCTCTGCCCAAACTGGAATCCTATATGACCTGTTGATCTTTGTAAAGATAAAAAAATCCTATATACCTGTATGTATTACTTAACATCATGAAAAGATGAGATTTCATAAAGTATATGTTACTAAAATGTTAATTTTTCTTTTTAGGAGACTCTTCAAATGTTGAGCTTTTAATTAATCAGTGCTTAGAGAAGATAAATCAAAGCATATGGAACTCTATACTTTCCTGAAATGTACATTTTTTTGTTTTGGGCTTTTGTTTTTAATTTGAATAAATTTATTAAGAGGAAAAAAGTGTTCATTAAATTAAAGAGAAATAGGATGAAAGTTTGTATGAATATTCCAGAGATAGTTTGATAATAATGACTACCAAGAGGCTTTTATAATGATTTTACTATATAAAAGTTTCATGGTATTAAAGATTTTGTTTCCCCACTGAGGCAAATTACACACTTATAACCTTGGCCAGTGATAATTTTTTAAAAGCAAATTAAATGAAATTACAATCGAAACTGGTGATACTAAAGCACACACAGGAATGGAATATCTGCTAGTGTTTTTTAAAAGAGAAGCATTGTCATTATAGAGATTAATAAGAATCAGTTTATATAGAAGATTTAACTAAACAGTACAGGAAAGGTAGAATTTAGTTTTCATAAAATGAACAAAATTACTTTAAATGTGATTGTAATCAAGCAAGGAGACTTGAGTGTAAGCAAACAAGATATGTTTCAAGAAGAATGGCCAAGTATCGTGTGTGTGTGTGTGTGTGTGTGTGTGTGTGTGTGTGTGTGTGTGTGTGTGTTTCCGCAATGGGAGGTGGGTATAGTTAGAAAATCTGTTTGATAACTTTTTAAAAAACAATATAAAATATAAGTACATTTTGATTCAACATTAAGATAAATAAAAACTATGAATGAGTGTTGTTTTTATCTCTATGCTTTGACTCAGTATGCTCATTTACCCCATAAATACGACATTAAAGATCTTAGAATTTGAAAATTAAATTAACCTCTGAATCTCCCAAATTATCAAAATAATTTTATTTCTTGATGTAAATAAATTTTTTAGTTCATGGGTTTGTTTTTATTATATATATATATCTACTACTTATATTGCAACAGTTGATGCATTGTCTACTAAAGAATGTGGTCTTAAGAAGCATAAACTCTAGTGGGGAGGATGGCTAAATAATGAAAATTAGACAAATATAGAAAATGAAGGGCCAAGAAAAGGGCCGTGTGTGGACCCATATAAATTTTGAGTTTTAAATCGTGACCCTATGCTATATTTTCTAAAAAAATTATAAAGATAGTTTCTTTCATTATTGTAAAAGAAATACATGACCAATATGGGAAAATTGAATATTTGATTAAGGCCAAAGAAAATTTAAATGTTCTAGATTACATTAGCCAGTATTCACTGTCATTACCACCATTTTTCATAACTTTACATAGTTTTAGTACATGATATCATATTATTTGATGAAATTGTTTGATAACATTGTGTCTTTTCACTTATATCATGATTGTTATTGCATTTAATTATATTCTGAAAAATATCTTTAAATATTGTGTAATATTAGGGAAAAACTTGTACTGTATTTAATAATCCATTATTTAACATTTGGGATGTTTACACTTTTTGTGATTGAGTGATATCAAAATCTTGTCATCCATAATATTTCCTTAAGATATAGGTGCAAACACTTCTGAGACCTCTGATATTTATTGTCAGACTTCAAAGATGTCAATTTTGAATTATTTTCTAATTCTATGACTTAAATTAGAATACCAAATTAGTTACGATTTTGAGTCCTTTATGAATCAGTATATAGAGAATGTTGTAGAGTTGGCCTTTACTGCTTGGTAATTCTGGTCTCAGTCTAGGTTTGAAGAGGAAAGTCTGGCAAAATAACGGCCTAGATAGTTTGTTTTAATTTAAATTTTTTATATGTGTGATTAAAAGTTGGGTTTAGTTTTACTTTTTACTTATCTGTTCCAAGTCACTATTAGAACTGTTATAGTTGATTCAAAGATACCTTATGATTCTTCATTTTTAAACCTTTAAGATTGAATTATTTGGTCAGACAAAAACAAATGTCATATGATTTCACTTATATGTGGAACCTAAAGAACAAAATAAATGAACAAACAAAATGAAAACAGACTCATAGATAGAGAACAAACTGCTGATTGCCAGATGGGATGGAGGTTGGGGGACTGGGTAAAAAAGATGAAGGGATTAAGAAGTATAAATTGGTAGTTACAAAATAGTCATGGGCCACAAGGATGTATAGTACAGCATAGGGAATATAGTCAGTAATATCTAGTGCCAGGTGTGTACTAGTAATTGTGGGGATCACTTTGTAAATTTTATAAATGTTTAACCTCTATGCTGAACACCTGAAACATGCTTCTTAAGGCCACATTCTTTAGTAGACAATGCATCATCTGTTACAATATAAGTAGAAAATATAGATATTATTTTGCATAGTGAGTATCTTTACCTATTTCTTCCTTTTCTTTTTGTTTCTTTTACTTCTTTATTACAGTCAGAAGTCTAGTGTATATTGAATGTAAATGCCTTAAAGAAGGGAAAGAATATTAAGTAAAAAATTTAAAAACCTTTATAATTCAAGCTATACACAGAAAAGTACATTTTTTTTCTTTAACCCATTTCATGTTTGTCCCAAGAATACTCTCCAGTAGCACTTGCAGCTTCAGCATTTGTCCCAAGATTACAGTCCTAACCTTACCCCAAATTCACCACTAAATATTTTGCTTTTATTATTATTTTCACAGCACTCTAGTATATTGATAGTCTTTGTAAACAAATGCCATTAGTCTATTCATAACATTCTGTTTTTATTAGTGATATTTTCATTTATAAAATATAGTAATTCTCAACTGCTGGAAATGTCAAATACTAGATAACATAGCATTCCTATGGGTGATGTTAAATTAACACTAGCAGTGAGCTGCACTTTTTTTTTTCTAAACCGGAAATGAGTTAAGAGAAAAATCAAAATTCTCAGATATCTCTCCAGAAGATTCTGATTCAGTAATTTGGGACAGGGACCTGAAATCAGAATTTTGGAAATGTTCTTCAGAGACTTTTAGTCATCTGTTTGGCAGCCACTGACTTAAACCATTTTCAACTATAAATTTTTCAGGAATTAAGTGGAATTAATCAAAGTAACAAACATACCTATAGATTGGAAATACTTTTATGAGGAAGGGTCACTGGAAGATCATGTCTTTATATAAAATATAAAGATCTTTTTGTTTAGAACATTTTTTGAAAAGTTAATTTTTATAATTTATAATCATCGATCCTCAGAGCTGGGAAATAATCATAGTAATGATTTTTTCCTAGTGCTCTCATGTTTCTAGTGAGACAGAGTAAGTGACTCATTTAACCTTATATTCTAGTAAGTCACAGTATTGGAATTGACATGATATTCTGACTCCATCCAACCAGTATTCTTTACATTATATTATAACTTTTCATTACAACTCACACTTTTAGTAGTATTGGTTTTGTTTATTACCTAAAAACTATTTAAAATTATGTATACAATTAAAAGTCAACGCCCTGTCTATTATTCTATGGATTATTATTATCATATATTTCTTAGTGCAAAGTTTTTTAATAATGTACTAAAGTTTTAGGTTTTAGATTGGAAATAGATTTAAACTAACATCAATTGCTCGGAAGTTTAATTAAAATGTGAAGGAAAATTCATTTAAATGTCTTAAATTTTGACATTTTGCTATAATAAAAATTATAACAAATTTTAAGTTATAACTTAGAAATTGTGCAAATATGGGATAAGGCTTGAATTGTCTGTAAAGAGTACTCAGCTTGTGATAGGCAGACTACTGAAGTAAACACTGGAAGCCAGTGCTTTCAATGGTAATGCAAGTGATGCCATCCTAATAGTATACTGACAATGTTGGAATATTCTTAATTTTCAACAAGTCTATGGACAGTGGTGAGAATATGTAAAGTAGTAATAAACAATTTAAAGCATAATGCAGAGCAGACTCATTCCAAATAAATCATCTTCAAATATAGGTTTTGCCTTGCTTAGATGGGTTTCTCTTGATGTTTTGTCGGATTTGTCAATTGGCTGCCTTTTCTCTGGCCATTCATGTCATTTCCTTTGTGCTTGATACAGTGCCACAGTGAGTCTAGAAAGCCTTTCTTCTGCCTTCTGGGTTGTCTTTGTTTCATGTCAACTCCTCTTGTGGCAGAGGCTGAGCATTCCATGTGCATGTCCATTTCATAACAACAGAGTGATGGTGAAAATCATTTGATGTCTACACATTGGGAAAGTTCTTAGAGTTTGTTCAAGGAATTATCCTACCATGTTATATTTGGTATCAGTTGGGCATAATTTTTATGAATGTTCCAAAAACATATGTAACTGTGAGAGGTTAAATTCACAAATGCATAAATGTTTAGAGGACCTTGTTGTTTAAAATTTCAAGATCCGAAGTAATGTATTTCTTATGGTAGACTGATAACAAGAGTTGTTGAAATGTTTATGATGTTTCCCATTTACCAATAAATACCTTGAAGGAGGACAGTCCCACCTCTTATATTCCTATGAATAGTACAGGAATCTTATTCAGATTAAGATTATGTTTAATCTTATGCAGTAATCTTAAAGTAGGTAACTAACATTTTGAAATTGCTTGGCAAATAATTATATGGTTTATTTTGGGAGTCCTCTACATGAAAAGTAGAATTCAACATTTCATTACCTTTATGAAATATCAAAGTTGAACCTGAAGACTTCTTAACAAGGTAATATCTGCATGGTAATACATATTTTCTGGTGTATATTTGGTATTTGAGAGGACTAATAAATAATCCCCGCACTCTTGTCCTTGTGCCTAGATACTGAATCCACTGACAAATATTTACAGAAGGCAGACAAAAGGAGATAAAACAAATAAACAAACAAACATTTCTTATCAATAAGATGGGGCTATAGAATAGAACTAGAGTCTAAGACACAAATGACTTTGTTACCACTCCACTGCAACTACCTGACTCCAACCCTCAGTTTACACTTTGAGGGAATTCATTCAAATCAAGTTTGAAGTGCAGAAAAAAAAAGAATTTGCTTATAAACAATTTGTAATATATTAATTGATTAAGTTGAGGAATATGAAACAAACTTCACTGAGAAGTAGAATGAGTAACAGATGGGACAAAATGAAAAGAGTGTATAGATAACAGAACTGGGGGGATATACTACTTCTGATCACAGCAATTATTTAATTTATCTTATCTAACAAAGAAACATACATGAATTTTATTAAGGCTTTCTTAATACATAAATGTCCTTTCCTATTCTTATAACTCTGCAATGGTTTATTTTATGTGTCAGCTTGGGTAGACTATGGCCCCCAGATATTTGTCAAACACAAGTCTAGATGTTGCTGTAAAGGCTTTTTTTAAAAATAGGATTAACATTTAAATCAGTCAATTTTGAGTAAATAAAAATATCCGTCATAAGGTGGGTGGGCCTCAACCTATCAGATGAAGACATTCAGAGAAAAGACTGAGTGAGGTCCCTTGAGTAAGAAGAGATTCTGTCTCCAGGCTGCCTTTGACTCAAGACTAAAACGTTTTTTCTGTGGTTCTTCAGCCTACCCACCTGCTCTGCAAACTATACTTGTATCTTTTCTCTACATGTCTGTAGTCTTAGTATCCAGTTACTGCTTAACATTATTAGACTTACCATACTATATTGGCCAAGTGAGTAGAGAGTTTAGGGAGAGATTAATGTCAAGGTAAAATGCCCACATCAAGATCAACCAAATTTTATGATAATATTATACACCTACAATTACTTAGGCAAGTCTGCATTTTGTGTAAAGTTTATTCCATTGCTAGAAAGACAGTAATATTAAATTAGATAGTACTTTTAACTATGAGACACATTGCATAATTGCAAAGGTGACAGTGTTGTAGGAAGACTACTACATATACTTTCATCAATTTTAGTTTGAATTGATTGAGTTAGAAATCAAAATGGCTCACTTATTCACCTTCATTTGCTAATGCTGTTTTCTCAGCTAACTTTCAAGAGGAAGTAAGCCTTATTGTATATTGGATATCAAATATTAAAAAAACTGTTCCTTATCTCGAAATGTTTATCCTAGAAGCTATCACATTTTTTTGTTCTGAGTGAATGGAAATTCCTTTTCATGTTTCCTTTGCTTTTTTATTTTGCAGATTATTTTAACCTCTTAATAGGAACATGAAGTACAAGAACACAGTTTGATCATTTTCTGGAAATTACACTAATACAAATGAGTAAACAAAATTGGATTTTTTGATTACATATAAAATGGTACAAACTCAAATGACCTTCTTATCTCAGTGAGACACTTATACAGAACTAGCAATTTAAAAGTACTCAGGATTATTAACCTCTGTAAAGGGTTTGGGAAGGACAGATTATCAAGACATAAGCTCTATATCTTTCTCTTCTTGATCCTAGATAATTTTGAGTAAAGAATTGTTCACATTTCCCCAAGACTGCTTGGGAGAGCTTGACCCTTTGAAAGTCATAACTCTTTCAACAGTGACTAGCACTTCTATAAACAGGTATTCTAAAGAAGGTACTGTCAGTTGTTAAGCAAGATTCGCAGCTGCTTGCTGAATCCCACTGCTAGACACGTTAGTTCTCAAGTTCTACCTTTAATACCATTAGGAATACTGCAGCCAAGTATACCTACCAAGCAGCATGAGGTTCCCTCTACCATCCAATGTTGGATCTTTGCCAAGCCATAATCACAGCAGGTATGTAAGTTTCTGCCTTTATTTTAGGTAGCCTGCTCTTTGACTCCATATAAAAGAACAATGTAATTAATTCTGGCACATCAGGTCTATTAACTACTCTTCCTAGAATCTACACATCTACTGATAATCTACTCATCACAATGAGTGCAAGACTTCCTTCTATTTGCATTTATTATTAAAACCAGAAACCATGTTACTAACACAGTTTACACTGTTAGATTCTGAATGGTCAATTATTTGTGTCAGTTGAAGAGGCTGCTTGGAAAAAGAATAGTTTATTCTAAAGAAAAAAAATGTCTGTCTGAGAAAAAGTCAGGATAGGGATAAAAGGTAACTATTGTGAAGCTAACTAAGAATAAATTTTTTTTGCATGTGTGTGTGGCTGGCTGTGTGTGAGCATTTGCTTTATAACATATGAAAACAGTATATCTAAGTAATTGTAATTAATTTTTTGGACAAAAGACAATATAAGGGCTTTTTGATAATTTGGTGAATATTTGCATCTTAATTTTTACATATTTGTGATTTTTTTAGTGACTTAAGTACTATGTAAATATCAGAAAAATTAGTATAATTGTTAACATTAAGATAATTTGCTTTTATATTTAATGACTGTACACTATATATTATAAAATCTTAACTAGAACTTACAAAAAGTTAAAACCACACTGTATAGCAATAATTATTAAAAATCTTAGATTGCCTTTACATAACTCATGTAAGCAATTAAAGAAAGGTTAACAGTATAGAATAAATTTTTCTCCAAAACAGACTGAGCTTATGTACTATTTACAGAAACTTTATAATATGAAAATACAAACATCTAAGGAAACATCTAAAATAATGGCTTTACTATTTTATTCTTTAGGAATACACGATTGATATAATTTTTGCCCAAACCTGGTTTGATAGTCGTTTAAAATTCAATAGTACAATGAAAGTGCTTATGCTTAACAGTAATATGGTTGGAAAAATTTGGATTCCTGACACTTTCTTCAGAAACTCAAGAAAATCTGATGCTCATTGGATAACAACCCCTAATCGTCTGCTTCGAATATGGAATGATGGAAGAGTTCTATATACTCTACGGTAATACTATTTTCAAAAAATGGAATTGCTCTAATATATTTTTCATACTGATATCTGATCAACTTATAAATTTTCCTTTTTAAAGTTGCAAAGTAAGAAATATGGAGTTCCTTTTAAACACTAAAATCTAAAATGGTGCTATATTTTGTAAACATTTAAGCTCAAAGTAATGCTGATTTTCAATGATGTAGAAAAACAAACTTACAAAAGGATTACATGAATGTTAACATGCAAGCTTCAAGTTTATTCAGTTCATCATCTTGAACATATCTGTTTATTAAGAATAATCCTCAATGGAAAGATGTTCATAATAAATTAAGGGAAAAAAGGCATCATACTTAACCATGTACACTATGTTAATTGTGTGTATACATGCACATGTGTGTTTGTTGACCTCCTGAAGTACACATTTTTTAACCATAAGCAGAGATTATACCAAATATATACCAGGTGGAGAGAAAAATGTTAGAATTTTCTTGTTCTTATTATTATCACATAAGACCTTGAGATTTTCAAGTTGTATTTTTTAATATATCAAAGTTTATTAGTGTAGGCCAAAATCATGTTTTAAATTTAAGGAAAAGACTACCAATGATTGAAATTTTTCTCATTTTTTAATATTTATTTTTCCATCTAAATAGATTGACTATTAATGCGGAATGTTATCTTCAGCTTCATAACTTTCCAATGGATGAACATTCCTGTCCACTGGAATTTTCAAGCTGTAAGTAATAAAATACATGACAAGTTTATATAATTTTAGCCGCAGATACTGTTTATTTAAAAATATAAAATAAGTGCTAAAATACAATTTATATAGTTTTTAGAAATGTATTAATTCAGAACATATTATGTTCAGCCTTCTTAGATAAAAAATAATTATAAGTGAAATATTTATTACTTGCTTTGAACTATAAAAATAGGACAAAAATACTTATTGAATGAATATATTTTTATATTATTCTTTGCAAATTTTATATCCAACTGCCCTTTTTGTATTTTGATTTAATAAGAGAGTACTTAAGACAGGTTTGCATTAAAGTATTTTTGCACTGTCATGACTAAAGAATTGCTTCAGATTTTATTCATCTTCCTGAGGCAAGATTTAACTTTGTTACATTAGATTTTAAAATGTTACAAAGTTGATTTGGTGAAGAATATTTACTACATGAATAGCAAATATTTTCAAAGAGCTTAATGAGTTGAAAAACCAAGGTAGAAATGTTTATTTTTTTTAAAAAAAGAATGAAATACAGAGAAATGATTAGAGCTAAGTAACTTAAATATAAAACCCTAGTATTTTGTTCCATGGAAATAACTAGAATATTTCTACATCAATAACAATTTATTTTATATATACAAAAATATTTATTTCCACATATATTTTATAAATATAAAATGTAAAATGATTTTTTAAAATAATAGTGCCTATATTCACAAATTATCTAATGCTATTTTTCTTCTTTAAAAAACTTAATTTTCTAATATATTACATTCCAGAATCTTTCACAGTAGATTATAAGTATTCATAAGTCTTTTTTTTTCATTTATGAAATTCTCAAATATGTTGTTGCTTTTATTAACGATTTTTTGACTTTTCTTAATAATTTTTGTCTCATCAAAATGTCTTTTTAATTTATAATCTCATACCTCATGTTAGCTTTTCAGTAAATAAAACAGCCAATCAAAGAAGGGACTAAATTAATAAAAATACTTAAGGAATAGTTAATATGCAAATGTTTGAAGATGTAGCAATTATTGTGTTCTACTCTAGAGCCTAAATTATTTTTTGTGATACTGCCATTATTGGGAATTAATAGTCTATCGCTAATGCAATTGGGTATCACTGACATTAACAAAATAATGTTTTCTTCAGGCACTCTATAATGGGTCCAGTAGACAATTAAGCCTTCTACATCTAATATTTTACAACAAATATATTTGGAATATTTTATTATAGGTCCCATTTAAAAATGATCATGAGATTTAGAGTAGTTCAGTAACTAGCTCACTGTTTTTATTTCTGCCTACACATCTATGAATGTGACTACCTTCTATTGCCTCTATAATGATAATAAAAAGGAAAACAATAAATATGGAAAAGCAAGATGGATAGAACTCGACAGAACAAGAGAGGAAAGATGAAAAAGGGGAAGAGAAAACAGATTCTTAAACAGGTCTGTGGAGTGATGACAGCTGTTTCATTGCATGGTTGAAAGGGGATCTTGGTGCAAAATAATACAGTGTTATGGAAATTTTTAAAGTTAATATTGAATTCTGTTCCTGTAATATTGTACACTGACCCTTATGTTGAAAATAACTTAAAACTTTATATTATTAAAATATTCTCAAAAACATATTAGTGATCACTAGGAAGAAATTTTCTGTCACAAAAATCCACTTAAAAAATTGAAGCCAGAAAGAAAAATGTGTAGCCAACTTTGACCTGAGGACACTTGCCAAGCAAGGTAAATTTAGACTTTGATTTTAACAGCCTTGTGGACTGGATATCTAATAGAACATAATCTCTACATATAGTTGGGTTACAAAAGGCTGGACACATAGGATGACCTGAAGATTCCCCCCTCCCACTACCACGCACGCGCGCACACACACACACACACACACACACACACACACACACACACACACACACACACACACACACACACACACACACACACCACAACCAGTAAAGTCTAAAAGAAAAGTTATCTGTGCAATCATCATACCAAGAAAAAATAACTCCTTAAGCGAATTAATTGATGAGCCTGCCCTCACATAAATTTAGAGCATCAATTTTCCTTCACCTGATCGGTTCAAAAAGCCTTCATGGATTTTGCTAACATGTGATAGAGACAAAAACATATCTTTATTGAAAACATGCACATCAGTTCTAGACAGCTATTAAGAAGACAAAGACATTTTTAACACAAATAAATGTGTATCTAGAATATAGAAAGAATTTAGACAAAAAAGAAGAAATAATAAGAGAAAACTCAACAAAATAATGGGCAATTGAACAAGCAGTTATCCAAAGTAGAAACCCAATAATCTAATAAAGATATGAAAAATTGCTGGGTTTCATTCATAATCAGAAAAATATAAAATAAAATACACCCGACAGGCCAGTAAAAATAAAGAAGACTGTCCACATTGAATTTAATGAGAATATGTATCCACATGTATTTTCACACTGGCTGGTAAGAAAATAGTTTGGTATATTTTTTATGGAAAAAAATCCTCACATTATCTCATAAAGTGGAAATTACACGTAACACATGACACAGCTACTCTATACCCAGGTATATGTCCCAGAGAAGGCTTTACATAGGTGTTTTGTGAGGCATGTACAATGACATTACTAGCATCAATGTTAGTAATAGCCAGAAGGAAACAAAAGTGTTTACAACAGTAAAATATATAAATAAACTTTAGTACATTTTTACAATGCAACACATTTAATATAGCTACATACAACAGCATGGATAAGTATTATAAATATGATTTTAAAAGAAGTAAAATATAAAATAATTCATCCAATATAGCAGCTACCAAGTAGAGTTAAAAAAAAAAAACCTAAATTAAGCTATATTTTTTAGAAATGCACATCAGAACATCTATAACAAGAAAAATAAGGGAAGAATTATCACAGAGATTAGGTTAGTGGTTACCTCTAGTTGGGAGAGGAAAGGTTATTTTAGAGTGGACACATGAGTTTTTCTGTATGCTAACAAGGTTCTATTTCTTGATTTAAATGGAGTTATATGAATTATCATTATTTGATCATTCTATGATTATTCTTTAAACTATACACATGTATTTATGCAGTATTTTCTATACTTAATGTATGTTAAAATACAAAAATTAAGAATTTTTTTTTAATTTTAGATAATTGCAACACTAATAGATTTGGATCTTGTTAATCTATATATTTTCTTTTGATTTTTTTTTTTTTGTCTAGATGGATATCCTAAAAATGAAATTGAGTATAAGTGGAAAAAGCCCTCTGTAGAAGTGGCTGATCCTAAATATTGGAGATTATATCAGTTTGCATTTGTAGGGTTACGGAATTCAACTGAAATTTCTCACACAATCTCTGGTAAGAAAGAAACACAAATTAATGAATCAAATGGCATGTATATGTAAGTCAATAAATTGAAATCTATATAGTTTTATATATTTTTATATCTAAAATAAATTTTTTTTCTTCCAGGAGATTATATTATCATGACAATTTTTTTTGACCTGAGCAGACGAATGGGATATTTCACTATTCAGACCTATATTCCATGTATTCTGACAGTTGTTCTTTCTTGGGTGTCTTTTTGGATCAATAAAGATGCAGTACCTGCAAGAACCTCACTGGGTATGACATATAATATTTTGCTATAGTATCATAGGATTTTACAAATATTTTGATGTGGTAAAAATTTGTAGTTGAATATATTAGAATATCCCTGTGCACTACAAAGATTAACAGATATTCTGGTTCAATACAATGTTGAAAAAAACATGAAAAACAAGTCAGAAATAGAATTGTAAAGAAGCTGAAATTTCAGAAAATATTTTCCTGCTAATAGGGGTCAAAGAAAGCATAAATACACAGTAAGAATTTTCACTTGAAAATCATACATAATTCCTGAATCTTAATTTAGTTAACATTTTCAGTCACTTTTCATCTAGATTTTATTTTATTTTTTTTAGCTGAATCACTTAGAGCAAGCATTTATTGACTGGTGTGTGTTTAGAAGGCTTTCAAGTGTCTTGCTCTTACAATGGTGCTAATGAATAGTCAGCTCTTCTAAAGGGCAGGTCACTGAAAGACACAGGAAGCTTCTAGGCTTCTGTACTCTATAAAATGTGTAATTAGTCTGTGAATATTTTGAGAGTTGCCTGTTCAATAACACTGATTAAAAGGGTAATTTGTAATTCACACTTGATAAAGTGTGATAAAGACTTTTGTTTTCCTTCTTTAGCATCTATGGTAATAATCAAAATCACATAAGAAAATGCATCTAATTACTATACATTTGTTCAAAAGAATAACTTACATTTATGTATTGATACAAAGGCAAATTATTGGTCAATTGATTCATTCCCAGGATCAGTGAAAGATGTGAATAACATTACTGATAATTGTTTCTTACAAAGCATGAAGAAAGTTAAGGTCTTTTCTTTTTCAACAGTGAAAAGGATTTTATGTGATTTCTCTGATAGCTGGTGAATACCTCCATTTAATAAATAAAATGCAAGTCATATAAAAGTAGCAAGATAAAGTCTGAGGCAACTAGCTCTATAGTTGAAAATGCAGTTTCCTTGAGAGTCTAAACTGAGCTGTAAACATAGCTAAAGAATAAAATGCACTTATATATGTTTTGTTTCCCGGTTCAACTATTATTATTATTTCAAGTTACTTTTTGTGCCTAAGTAAATTGTTTTAGATTATATGATACTTTAAATAGAACATAAAAATTACATTTTTGTTTTTAAACACTATTTTTATTTTTTTGAAAGAGAATTTGAATGAATTACTTCTACCTTTAGGTCTGTACAAAGCCAAAAACTATATGCCATAGTATCATTAAAGAGGATAGCCAATGTGGAATTATGTTTTTGAATGAATTCATATGTTTAATATTAGCATATCAACTGTAAAGATAAATGATATCCAGATCTAACTTGAAGAATATTTCTTATAAGTGTGGATCATATGTAGTTGAAGGATCAAGGTTTATTTTTTAAAATATGTATATATCGTCTGTCTAGCTAGCTAGCTAGCTAGCTAGCAGAAAGACAATTTTCTGAGCTCATTGATTTAACATTGTATTTTAACAGACATTTACTAGATTTTTTTTTTTATGAAACAAGCAGTGTTCTAGGTGTTTCAGGACTAACAATGAACAATAGTTATAAAATCCTCATGTTGATGGCATTTATGTTTTAGTGGGCTAACGGTTAATGTACAAATATAAAAAAAGCATATAATAAAATGTCAGTGAGCAATAAAGTCTACAAAGAGAAAACAAATAAATAGCTAAATTTACCTCCATGACTTTCAATTCATCATACCTGTGTCATCTCTAATTTTTTTCAATCCTAAGTGATAATGAGAATTAGAGTAATTTAGATAAGAAGAAATTGATGACCTGTGCAGCTGTGACACAGGGGGCCTAAGATTAGCAGTTATAAGAAAGCCATGGGTAAAGACAAATACACATCCCCAAAGGTACACATATAGGGTTGAGGCCCCGAGAGATATCCAAGTTTATATGTAGAATTCTTCAAAAAATGGAAATTTACTCTATGTTTTTAAAGTATTTCTTTGATATAATTTTGTCTGTATTTCTTAATTAAACTTTGAAATTAAAATATAGGTTTAATTCAAGTTATCATATAAAAAAGCTGTACTAGTTGGATTAATTTTAACTGGATATGACAGAAAACCTCAAATGACTATAACTTAAATCACTGTTGGTAGATGAGTATTTGTTTTTCACATAAAAAAGTTCAGAGATAGGTAGCCAAAGGGTAATTTCAGTGTGAGGTACTTAGTCTCCTTCCAACTTTCTGCTGTGTTGTGGGTGACTTTAGTTCTCATGATCACTTAATATTCTAAGATGGTGCTGGTATTCTGGCAGTATATTCTTGTAGGAAACTATGAGGAAGAGGAGAAGATGTGTACTTCCTGTCTTTTTACTGCCATCTTTTTAAAAATGAAATATAACTGACATGTAAATTATATTAGTTTTAGGTATATAACATGATTCAATATTTGTATATTTTGTAAAATAATCATCACAATAAGTCTAGTTAACATCCATCACCACAGTTACATAATCTTTACTGTTGTGATGAAGACTTTTAAGATCTACTCTCTTAGCAACTTTCAAATATGCAATACAGCAATTGTCAACTACAATCACCATGCTGTATATTACATGCCCATAACTTATTTATTTTAGAACCGGAAGTTTATACCTTTTGACTCCCTTTACCCATTTTTAATGCCATCATTTGGATATTGCTTATACTCTTCACTTAATTCTTCTTGGCTAGATCTCAGCCTGTGGCCTATTCATAGCTGAGAGAAGGTAGCAAAGAAAGCTGTCCTTCCAGGCAACCTCATGACAACTAAAAAGTAGATGATCTGTCATTATGGAGAAAGGAAGAATGGGTACAGGGAGACAACTACTTTCAGTCCATGAATTTAGACGATTAAAACACAAAGGACTATGATTACCAGTATTTTTTTTTTTTCTGTAAGTCACAGTAATCATATGCTTTTGTTTCCATTGTTTATTTCCACCCACATTATTGACAAATCGGATGAAAGAATACAAATGGTCTGTTAAGTTATTCTTCATCTTCTATTGTTTCTCTCTGTCCAGGTATCACTACAGTTCTGACTATGACAACTCTGAGTACAATAGCCAGGAAGTCATTACCTAAGGTTTCTTATGTGACTGCGATGGATCTCTTTGTTTCTGTTTGCTTCATTTTTGTTTTTGCAGCCCTGATGGAATATGGTACCTTGCATTATTTTACCAGCAACAAAAAAGGAAAGACTACTGTAGACAGAAAGCTAAAAAACAAGGCCTCGGTATGTTAAAAATCTCTATTTTATAAACAACTTACTATTAGAAATACTGTTTTGAATACTATGTTATACTTGCTTAGACTGATATGGATGCTTGACTTACCCTAACAAAAGATAAATAAAATTAAGGTGAAACTGGAGTATCTAACATTGCCCACCAAAGAAAGTATATTTATATCTCCCTTAAGAAAAGACTCTTGGACAACTTTTGTAAAGTGGTTTCATATGCTTTGAATTTTCTCCAAGTGGTAAATTCTTGTACCTAAGAAATTACTTAAGATCACTCTTTAAAGAAATTTTATGTTTGTGGGAGGATGTGAAATTCAAATAATAGATGGCCCCAGAAAATTAACTCTTTAATGTCTGTATTTAACTGTGTTTGAAAGTCATGGCTATAAAGTTCTTTTTCATTTCTATATACATGTACTATCTTATCCTCCCTTTCCTATTATAAATCTACCTTAACTTATATCAAGCTGATATATTAGAATTGATTCTTAGATACTAAAGTTTTGGATGATTGACTATAATTTCTTGTTATAGCAGCAATTATAAAGTCTTAAAGCAATAGCTAACATTTACTGAGTATGCCAGAACTCCCTTATATATTTCACATGTATGATTTTATTTATACTCATGAGTATGAGTTCAGTAATTTTCACAAGAACAGCCTTAGGAAGTAAAGGAGCCCAGATTCAAACCCAGAACTTTTTTGGTACCAGAGTTTATATTCCTTCCTTTTTATTTCTTGTTCTCATAGAAATTGGAAAAGTAAACACCTGTTTCTTCAATATTAATTTAAAAAAGGGGAGGGGGTTTATTGCTGACTCTAAAAACTGTTTTTAAAGAGGATTTATTCTAGAATACCCAAATTAATGAGACCTGTATAAAATAGTTATGCAAGAGTGGCAAGCTTGTAAGCCTACCATAGAATGTATTTAATGAGGCATAGAGTTTTTCATATTTTCTAACTGCATGTTCTAAGATTCAGTGTTTTTCTTTCTCTTCTTATTTGTTATTAGTTTTTTTTATAAAACTTGGCCCCACTTATAAATTATATTTTACTTTTCATCTTATACTTCAAGGGCCAAATCCTTGTAAATTTGCTTTCAAATTCCCACAATGTTCAAAGAAAGCAGAACACATTAGTGGTGGTACACATTTAAGAACTTACGTTGTAGAATGAGCCTGTGACTTTCTCAAGTGGACAGTATTTCAGCTTATCCACAGGACATATTACGACCCCTGAATAAACAAATCATCAGAGGACAATGATATCAACTTTAATATCTATGTGTGAAATTTTAGGTAAAGAAAAAATACAGGTTTTCTATTATTGGTATTTTGATAAGGATTACAGTAAATCTATACATTGCTTTGGGTGTTATCTATGTTTTAACAATATTAATTTTTCTTATCCATGAGCAGGTTATATTCTTCCATTTATTTATATCTTCTTCAGTTTCTTTGTTCAGTGTCATAATTTTCTGAATACATGTCTTTTATCTCCTTGATTAAATTTATTTCTGGGTATTTTTGATGAATTTTTAAATGGAATTATTTTCTTAATTCAGCGTTCTGATAATTCATTACTGGTATATAAAAATGCAACAAATTTCTGAATATTAATTTGTATCCTGCTAATTTACTGAATTTATTTCTTAGTTCTACTAGTTTTTTGGTGGAATCTTTAGGATTCTTTATATATAGTATCCTTTTATTTGCAAATAATGACAGTTTTACTTATTTTTTCTAGTTTAGATATCTTTTATTTTTCTTGTCTGATAGCAGCAGCTTGGACTTCCTATACTATGTTGAATAAAAGTGATGAAATTAGACATCCTGGTCTTATCCCTAATCTTAAAAAAATATTTTTAGCTTTTCCCTATTGAATATGATGTTAGCTGTGAATTTGTCACGTATAGTTCTTATTATGTTGAGATATGTTCCCTCTATTTTACTTTTGCTGAAAGTTTTTATCATAAATTGATGCTGGATTTTGCAAGCTAATTTTTCTGCATCTATTGATATGATCATCTGATCTTTATCTTTCATTATGTTTATGTGATATATCACATTAACTGATTTGCAGATATTGAGCATACATTGCATCCCAAGAATAAATTCAGCTTGATCATGGTGTACGTTCTTTTCAATGTATCGCTGAACTTAGTTTGCTAATATTTTCCTGAAGATTTCTGTATTTGTGTTCATCAGAGATATTGGTCTGTAATTTTCCATAATTTTTTTGGTAATGTTTTTGACTGGTCTTGAAATTAGGGTAAAGGTGGCATTGTAAAATGAGATTAGAGTCTTCCATTGTCTTAAATTATCTTGAATAACTTGAGAAGGATAGGTGTTAATTCCTTTTGAATGTTTGGTAAAATTCTTCTTTGAAGCCATTCAGTCCAAGTCTTTTGTTTCTGCTTTGAGTTTATTAGTAGTAACTGATGTGTTTGGATACTCTATTTTTTCTTTATTCAGTTTTAGAGGATTGTATGTATCTAGGAATATATCCAGTTCTTCCAGATTGTCCAATTTGTTGGCATATAGTTGTTCATAGTTATTTTCTTATAATCCTTTGTATTTCTGTGATGTCAGTTATCACTTCTCCTTTTTTATTTCTGATTTTATTTGGGTCCTCTATCTTTTTTTCTTTATAGGTCTGGTTAAAAGTTTATCAATTTTCTTTATCTTTTCTAAGGATGAGCTCTTACTTTCATTAATACTTTTAGATTCTATTTTGTTTATATATGCTCTAATCTTTATTATTTTCTTCTCACTTTGGTCTTTTTTTTTCTAGTTCCTTTAGGTGTAATATTAAATTGTTTATTTGAGTTTTTTCTTATTCTTTTAGGTAGGCCTGAATTGCTGCAAATCTTTCTTTCTGAATTGCTTTCACAGTGTACCATATATTTTGGATTGTTGTGTTTTCATTTTCACTTTTTTCTAGGTATCTTAATTATTTCTTTACTCTCCTTGTTAACCCATTTATTGTTTAGTGGCATGTCATTTAGCCTCCATGTGTTTGTATGTTTTTCATTTATTTTCTCATAATTAGTTTCTAGTTTCATACCATTGTGGTCAGAGATGACGCTTGATATGATTTTGATCTTCTTAAATTTATTGTGACTTGCTTTATGGCATAACCTGTGGACTGTCCTGGAAAATGTCCCATTTGTACTTGAGAAGAATGTATATTCTGCTGCTTTGGAGTAAAATTCTCTAAAAATATAAATTAAATCCATCTGCTCTAATGTGTCATTTAAGGCTGCTGTTTCCTTGTTGATTTTCTGTCTTAAAGATCTATCCTTTGATGTCAATAGATGTTAAATTCCTCTCCTATGATTATATTACTGTCAATCTCTCCCTTTATGTCAGTTAATATTTGCATTATGTATTTAGGTGCTCCTATATTAGGTGCATAAATGTTTACAAGGGCTAGATTCTCCTGTTGGATTGATCCCTTTATCATTATGAAATAGCCTTTTTTTTTGTTGTTTCTTATAATAGCTTTTGTTTTAAACTCTATTTTGTCTAATGTAAGTGATCCCACCTCAACTATTTTTTTCATTTTCATTTCCATGAAATATCTTTTCTATCTCTTTATTTTCAGTCTGTGTATCTCTTTTGATCTAAAGAGACTGCATATGTATGAATCTTCTTTTCTTATCCTATGTCTTTTGACTGGAGCATTTTTAAAGTGATTATTGATAGGTACCTAGTTATCATTTTATTATTCATATTTATGTTATTTATTTTGATCCCCCTTCTTTTTAATTAATAAAGTTCTTTCAACATTTTTTTGTAAAACTGGCTTGGTGGTGATAAGTTCATTTAGCTTTTTCTTATCTGAGAAGCTTTTTATCTAATTTTATTTTTCTATTAGAGTTGATTTTCAATATGATTTTATATTAGTCTCTTAGAAGCTCTTTATCTCTTCTGAAATTTTAAATGATAGCCTTGTTGGGTAGAGCAGTCTGGGTTGTAGGTTCTTGCTTTTCATTACTTTGAATATCTTGCGCAAATCCTTTCTGGCATGCAAAGTTCCTGTTGAAAAATCAGCTGGTAGTCTTATAGGATCTCCTCCTATAAGGTAGATAGCTAACTACCTTTTTTTACTGCTTTTAAGATTCTCTCTTTGTCTTAAAACTTTACTATTTTAATTATGGTGTGTCTTGGTGTGGACCTGTTTGAGTTAATCTTGTTTGGGACTTTTTGAGGTTCCTGGACTTGTATGTATATTTCCTTCACCACATTAAAGAAGTTTTTCATCATTATTTCTTCAAATAAATTCTCAGTCCATTGGTTTCTCTCTTCTCCTTCTGGTACTCTTATGATGCACATCTTTTTATGTTTGATATTGTCCCAGAGGTCCCTTAAACTATCTTAAGTTTTTTTAAATTCTTTTTTCTTTTTGGTGTTTGGATATGGTGTTTTCTGCTTTCTTGTCTTCCAAATCACTGATTTCATCCTCTGCCTTATCTAATCCACTGTTGATTTCTTCTAGTCTACCCTTCATTTTAGATTGTATTCTTCATTTCTGTTTTTATTAATTTTTCCCCTTTTTATATTCTTTTGTTATATAGAAGCTAAAGTTATAACCAGCGTTTTGAACTCTATATATGGTAGCTCGCTTGCCTCCATTTTATTTAATTCTTTTTCTAGAGTTTTCTTTTGTTCTTGAATTTGGAACATGCATCTTTGTTTTCTCATTTTGTTTGCCTCTCTGGATTCATTTCTATGTATTATGTAGATCTGCTATGTCTCCCAGTCTTACCTGGAATGGCCTTACATAGAAGGTGCCCTGTGTGACCCAGTCTCCTTTGATCACTTGCGCTATATGCTCCACAAGCGTCTCATGTGTTGCTTGTGTGTGCCTTCCTGTTGTAGTTGAGTCTTAATTTCTGTTGGCCCATCAGTGGTTGGACTGATCATCAGGCTTATTATGAGGATTGACTATACTAATAGTGTATAAACTATTATGCATGGGGCTGACCCCATAGAGGAGGACTTGCCCAAGTAGGTTATGGTGCCTGCTCAGACCACCCATTAGATATGCTGCTTTAGGGCTAATCGGGTGGTACTTTGTTGTGGTCTGAAGCCACTGACAATGAGCATTGATTGTGTGGCCCCTTGAAAGGGGGAATTATGCAGGCCAGGGACAGCTGCTGTTTATAATCAGCTAAGAGCTATCTGCTAAAAGCTACAAAGCTATCCATGGTTGGTCACTGCCTATGCTGGACCTAAATTTGCAGAGAAGAGGACATACTGAGAACCAAGGCCAGTTTTCATGAGTACCCAGCCTGGGGTAGCTCAACAAAAGGTGTAGGACATCCCAAGGACTGCTGCCACCAGCCTGATACCTATAAGGCTCAGCCATTGAAAGAGCTTCAGGCAATAGGGGAGTTGGGTAAGGTGGAGTCTCAGGGTGTTACTAAGTAGGGCAAGTGGTGTTCACTAGGTTAGTGTAGATTCAGATTTAGAGTCAGTGCTGAATCTGTGGCCACTTGCAAAAGTCTCTGATTACACCAAGGCCAAGAACTGCTCACTTGGCTGCTGGCCATCAAAAATGCCTCTGATAGTATGCAGGTTGGGTGGGGCAGGGTCCCAAGGAGTCACCATGGTGGAGCCAGCAGAATTCAACTGGCCTATGCTGATTCATATTTGATTGTGTGTGAGGAGGGCTCAACATGAGAAAATGGTGCCCGCCCTACAAGTTACATGAGAGGTGGGCTCAACACAGGAATAACTGTGGCTGTCTCTCCAGCCCTTGACCTGAAGCTGCACAACTCAGTCTCTCCCTGTATGACTCCAGTGCTGCACCTCTATCAGAGCCCAGGGCAAATGCCTGTGAGAGATTCTGTATTCAGGCGCTTTAAAGGAAAGCCTGAGTTTCTTGCAGCCTTTCATCTCATGGGGATGGATGGATTCCTGCTGATTTTCATAGCCCGATGTTCTGAGGGCTTCTCTGTCCAGCTCTGGTGCATTTGGCTGAGACCCATAGCTCTTCAGGGGGGACCTTGTCCACACACATGGGACACTTACGGAGATAACCCTGCTGATTCTCATGTAGATGGGGGCCAGCTCGTTTTACATCCTTGCCCCAGCTAGTCTCGAGGTAACTTCTTTATATCTTTATAGTTATACTTCTTTTATTCAGTTAGTCTTCAGATGGTTCCCCAGATTGATTGTTCTATAATTTAGTTGTAATTTTAATGTGGTCATGGGAGAAAGTAAGCACAGTGTTTACCTACTTGGCCATCTTAACCAAAAACTTTCAGTGACTTTTTGTAATGACAAAAAATAATATATTCTCAAACTTTATTATTTAAAGAAAATTTATTTAATTTTGTTGTTTCTTTTTTTATATCACTTAAACTGATTTGTTTTTTCAATGTTTGCTATTTTGAAGGACAGTAGAATCTTGAGAATTTACAAAATGGGCAATATAGTTGCACTTCCGATAAATAAGATTTGGAATGTGTATGTTCTTTCAATTAATCTTTTAGTCGTTTCCAGGTCTGCCAGTCAAGATATTTTATTTTATTGGTACTGTGTCAGCTGTTTGCATACTTTTTCTCAGCATATAGAAAGTCTATCTATATTAACATTTGTCACTTATTAGAGTGTAGTTTCTTTCAACTTATAAATTTTTGATGTTTCAAAGAGGTAGCAAGAAATTGGAAGATTGTCAATTTAAAGTGTCACTGCAACAGTGCTCTCCATGATTTTGACCTCCAGAGATTAGTCCATTTTTGTGCACTTTAGTATTTAATCATCCCTTCCATGTACTATTGATACCTTCTGACAAACACACTCTATTTTCATTTTTGATAGTTTTGAATGATATATAGAATGCATTTTATTGAATATAACATTGAAATTCTCAACTATTAAACTTGTATTTTAATCACTTTTCTGATTAGCATTTGAATCATGCCATTTAAGTATTAAGTGACAAGGAAATGAATACCAATTTGTCTCATTTCTGTACATAATTTTAGTGTGCCACTAAAATTTAGGAGTCTAGTAAAATATCCTCAAGTGTCAACCCCAAAAGATCTGTCATTAACATTTAATAATATACCGCCTCTGCTTTTTGATACATCTAAGCTAATGGAGTCATAAATTTATTTGTGTTTAGGCCATTGCTCCTTATCTTCAGGCTGCACATTTTATTTCTAGTATCAATATTACAACTTATGTAGTGTATCTTTTTCAAAGATGACAAAATAAATTATTTTCTTCTTTTTGCATCTCTGATATCTTTAATATTTTGTGGTTGTATTCTATGTTCTTCTTTAGGAACAAAATGAATTAGAATAAAAGCCCAAATTTTAGAAGTTTCCATTTTTTGTGTGTAATATTTAAAACATTTCCATAAAATATTTAATTTTTATAGCTTTGACATATTTATTTAAAAATTTATGGCTAAAGAATTATATATATTTTATTAGAAAGAATTTAAAATCAGATTAAAACAATTTCTTAATCTCAGAATTGTATTTATTTTTTAGATAATAAAACCACTAATTATAATAAATTGTAAAGTCACATCTTAAGATAACCCATGAAATAAGCAGAGTTCTTAAAGATAAAGAGTTATTAAAACCACAATCATTATTCATATTATACTCACCATTTTATTCAAGGTTTCATTAATTTTTTTTCTGGTAACATTTTTGATGATGGCCAGATTTTTGTTGTTATTTTGTGATTGCTTGTTTTAACACATACTTTAGAGTGAATTGTGATATATCCTCTTAAGGAATCAACACTAACAATGACATTATCAACAATAAGTATTACCTATTGGCAGCTGAATACTTGCTATGTTTCAAATATTTCACTTGATGTTTTGTGTGTATTATCTCATTTAATCAGAACAAATCTGTGTATTGTTATTGTGACTTTTGTACAACAGAAAACTCAGAGGCAGAAGAGGCATCACATTTCCTGTTCAAGTTTATACAACTCTACTAGGCAGAGCTAGAATTTCTAACCAAGCCTGTCTGATTCCAAAATGATTCCTTTAATGTTCCATGGTATTCTGAAATTGCTTGTTTTTTATATTTTTAAAATTATTATTATTATTTAAGTATTATTCAAAACCTGGTATCATAGAAAGTTAATATAGTATGTGTCACAAATAGTCCTGATAATAATGGTAGCTATTACTACTTAGCAAGATGGAGCACTGATCATTTTACATAAGTTGTGAAATTTACTCATCACAACCATCACAAAAACTAGGTGCAAGGATAATCCCAGCTATGAGAAGAGCTACATTGGTAGAATGAGATGAATTTTGAACACTATTTGTTCATAAACCTGAGTTTAAAATCTGCACATTCTCTCTTCCCAAATATGATGCTTTGAGCTTATCCACCATTTCAGACTCCATCATAGCTTTTTTATTCTTTTGCAGCTTCTCAAAGTTACTTGCATTATCAAAATATCATTTTTGCTATTTGTTTTTATTATTACTAAAATAAATAAATTACATAATATAAAATGAACAAATAGGCATTGTAAATATTTTAGTGTATAACATTATAGAAATATAGTTTCCTTTTGTTTTAAAATTAGATTCATGGTTAACAATATTTTAATGAATCATTTTTCTAAAAGTATACAATATATTTTATTTTTGAGGGGTGTTTTTTTCCACATAATCTTTGGAATATAAAATAATATTGTTATGAGTTAGAAAGTAAATTATAATCTAAAAAGACATTAAATTGAATACCTCTTTGATTTTTGGGAAACAAGATTACTTTTATTCTATATAAATCTTTTAGTTTACCTTAAGGGGACAAATTAATCTTTAGTATGTTCTTTTTATTTCTCATTTATTATTTTACTCAGATATCCACTGGACTCCATTCTGGATCCACTCTGATTCCAATGAATAGTATTTCTCTGCCGCAAGGAGATGATTATGGGTATCAGTGTTTGGAGGGCAAAGATTGTGCCAGCTTCTTCTGCTGCTTCGAAGACTGCAGAACAGGATCGTGGAGGGAAGGAAGGATACACATCCGCATTGCTAAAATTGATTCCTATTCCCGAATATTTTTCCCAACAGCTTTTGCCCTCTTCAATCTGGTTTATTGGGTTGGTTATCTTTATTTGTAAGTTCTATTTACTAAGGAAAAAATCTTAAGACATTTGACTAATTCTCATATAACCTACTATACTTCACTAACATGAAGTTTAAATTTAAAATGCAGAGAAACCAATGGTTAAAATGTGAATAGTACTGTTTTAAAGCTTTCATAGGTAAAGTAGTAGTTTTCCTATTAATTTACTTAAATTTATGTAAAGCAGATTAGTTGCAAAATTCAGTATATTAAAATACTGTTATATATTTTTCTTAAGTTGTATTTATTTTACTTATATCACATCATAATTTTGAACTTATAAACTCCTTGATTTATATTTTAGAGATGGAATAATTTTAATGTATATTTTATTTTAATATAATCTATCATAACTTGTATTGAGACACTGATCTAATGCCTAATACTTATGTAGTAATTTTTTGCCTTAAAAATATTGTTAATTTAATTTTTTTGCCTCTTATTTGTATGCCCTTTTTTGGAATAGAGCTAGTTAAAAACATAAAACCATGTTTTTCTGATATTAATTTCAAGATATTTAACTCCCAAGAAGAAATTGATTTATTTTTAAATTCTTTATTAAAGAAGAAAAGACCTATTTTTACCTTGTTAAAAGGTCAAATTTTATCTTTTAGTCAAGTCCATTTTTTTTGACACAAGATCAAATAGAACTCCAATTTTATATTTAGTTTTAATGATTTACAAATTAGGATGCATAACTGAAGTAATTTCTTTCAAGTAAAAGGTAAAAAAAAATGTTACATGTAATCATTTTATTATCTGCTTCATGGAATTTATGTAGTATGAAGAGATTAGCACTGAAATATTTAGCTCTACCAATACTGAAATTAAATGCAAAAAGAATTGATTTTTTCTTTATGTTCTACAAAAGCATTATATTCCCTAAGTTAACAAAAGCACTGAAGAACAGTGCTGTGGGGTTAAAGAATTATTACCTAGCAAATTGAGTAGCAGATCATACTAAGAATATGGTATTAAATATAAACTATGAACATTTTTCAGACTAGAAATATTCTGGAAACATGCTTTTAACCATTTGTCATATATTGCCTTTTCCATCTTCTAAGTTTAGACACTGTTAGTTTTACAACTTCATTATAAACTGTTATAATGTTTTCTTTTCTAGGAAATGAGAGCAGGCTCAAAAGTCTAATAGAGGAACCTCTAATGAACACGAATGTGGAGGCTCTCTAAATTCTTAGACGGGAATAGAAAAAGTGTCACTATAGTTTAAAGCCTATTAGTTAATAGTTTCAAAAAATTATCTTTTGTTAAGAGGAGCATTAAATTCAGGTTTTATTCATTATAGTTCTCTAACTAGTTTGGCACATAAATTGTTTATAAGACAAAACTCATTCACTATTCCTTCTGGAAAATTTCTAGAGTGATCATTGAGAATATTTTAAAATCCTATTGCCAAGAGCAACTATCAGGGTGAAGTTTCATGATCAAAGTTTATCTTATGTTATGTGGAAGAAGCTATTGCCTGTCATTTGACACTCTAGTTTTTAATACAATAATTTCTTCACATGGTTTGCGAATACATGAGTGATGCTCTGGCATGGTTATACTTATGTTTTTACAATATGTAGTTCTAAAAATTCTAAATGTATTCCATTTTGTGTTGCCCAGCTATGTTTGAATTTTTCACTTTGCTTGTAAAAATCTCTGAAAAAATATAAGCATTAATTAAAAAATAATGTCCAAATATCCACCGACATTGCTTTTTTGAATGGAGAGCCAAACTAAACTTTGGCCATGTATTATATTCATTTACAAAATTATTTATGCATTCATTTTATAACACTGACTATTGATGAACATTCTTAAGGTGAACATTCATTTAGAAGTAAATGAAAAATAAAGTATGCATGAAGAATAAATACCACAAAAATGTATTATGGCTATTTTCATGTTTTAAGCTGTTGTCTTAGGGGCACTATTAATTCTGGGATTCTTTCAAGTCTCTTTGAGCATGGCTATATTTTAAGATACTTAAAATGCTTAATGTAAGTAGCTTTGATTTTCTCATTGGTGTTCCATTTAACTTGGCTTTAAATGTTGGCAATATTTATAAGTAGAAATAAAACTGATAAAATATAAAAAATGTTTTTATATATACATTCATTTATATATACCATCAAAACAACAGCTTTCTTTTTAAAGATAGTGGTATTTTGAGCAGTTTTATTTAAATATGTAGCTCAGAAATAAAGGTGCACAAATATTACTATTTCTAAAATAAGAATAAAAAGATGAAAGCGCAGTTTAACTCTTTTTACAAGAAATTAAGTAAAGCTAATTGTCAAAAGGAATGAAGTCTAATTCCTTTTCTTCTTTAAGAAGTTTTTCCACCTTGATGAATAATTTTTTTTAATGCTCCTCTTTCTCCAGTGAGTGATGTCTTAATTTATTGGATTATGGGACTTGTGTTTCCTAGCTGCTTTAAATGTTTTTAACACTAATTTTAAAAAGTGAATATGGAGAATGGAAAGAAAATTGAAACAGAGGATTAAGAATCACTTGGAAAAAAAAGTATTAATTCATTTAGACTCATTCTTTAAATAAATGACCAGGATCTAGGAGTACCAAGAAGGGATATTATAACTGGCACAATTTCATTTTCTTAGATGTTCAATTACATTATGATATTTTATTTATTTTTGAATTGTCTAGATAAAATTAGTCTTACTTGAAATTAATTTCTAAAATGCCAGATAGTTCTAGAAAAACAAACAGATTATCTGAGAATTCAGTAGGAAAAGGGTAACATTCCTTAATAAATTTATCTAAAATTTAAATATAAGTAGGAAACAGAAAATTCATTGAATACATGTTAAGTTAAATGCATAGGTCTTATTGAGGAGTTTTAAAAGCTTATTACTCTGGGGTAAAGCACAGTAAATGTATGTAAATAGACAATGCTCAGGATATTTTTTTTAACGTATTTCCGTATTCTGACATCAATATATAGTCATAAAATACACTATGTATTTGCTTAAGAGCAAGGCCACAATTGAGGGCTTTATGTTTACCAATGATTTAGTACTAAAAGAATAGCTGATACCAGTTTCACATCCAGACTTAATAATTGTAAAATATGAAATTGTATTCCAAGTTAATATGTTATAATGAAATGAAGAAATGTATCTTATACTTGATTATACAACAGCAGGTTTAGATAGGATAATTTGTTTCAGTAAATTTATTTACCAATGAATGAATAAACACATAATAATTGAGGGAATACACATATAAAGTTATCAGAGTTCTATACCAGTGCCTATTTTCACTCTCGTAAAATTTCATGTAGCAAGATACCACATTTGCACATTGGAGTTGAAGTGATTCAGTATACATTTAATGACTTAGCGTTTGTCCCACCAAAACTCTTTTTAAAAAAAATTTCTGACCAAGCTATTTTTTTATATCATCAAATTTATGTAATTCCTCAATATTATACCATATGAAGTGAGCCCTTGACACGTCACTGTAAAGTCACAGAAACCATTACTAAATCTGTATTAAAATCATTACTAATAAGATTTCCAAACAGTATTGACCACATTGCTCTAGTAAATGTTCTGCCTTTTTTGTGTTTGCATTTTGAAATAACATAACCTAATTCAAATATTTAGGCAGCACTTTCTATGTATAAGGTACTGATTTAGATAACAATAGGGAATATATAAAGATGAACTCTCAAGGAGCAAGTAATATAATCACATGATTAGTTATACAATTTAAGGGAAGGAGAATAACTCTGGGAAAGTTTCTTGCAGTATATATGTTTAGAGATGGGAGCCTGAGAGTTCAGTATGTCAATAGGTAAGGTTAACAGAAATGACATTTTCCATCTGAGTAGGCAGCTTGAATAAAGAAACAGAAACATGGGTTCAAATAAAAATTCCATTTGAATTAAAGGCTAAGATTTGTATAGAGATAGTCAAAGATGAAGCTCGAAAGATAGGTTGAGCTCTGTGGTGGAGAGGCAAGAATATGAACTTCGGGAGACTGAGTGAAGTTATAAATTCATGAAGTGTTCATGAATATACTTGCTTACAAAAGAGGCATTATTAATACTGCAGTTGTTTTATGTTATTAGTGTGAGATGTTTGGAGTAAGAAAAATCAGTTAGGAAGCTACTACAATATGAGTTGAGAAATGAGGAAGGTCATTTCTCTGGTAATAGAAGTTCAATGGAAAAGCGGGAAGATAACCCTTGAACAAGGAAGAAAAAATGGCATACTTGAAGCTGTGATTAACAGGCATTAACTGAATGAAATGGAATGAATGAGGGAGAAGAAGTCTTGTACTGAATTGTACATATTTGTGTGTAAATAGACAGTAAAACAGTACAAGGAAATTCTGGATGTATTGCAAACCTGTTTGCTGTTACTTTGAACATTTTAATCAAATACTTGTTTTTCTTCTATTGATCTGTGTTTTTCCCTTATTATAGATGAAGAAAAAGAATAATCTCCTGAGGTACAAATCATAAGGCAGGTCTGTCCTGATTATTATTTTTAAATCGTCTGTTTGTTATTAACAGGGATTTGTTTTCAAATAACTTTCTCTTTGTTCTGAGAAAAAAAAATAATGTATTTGGGAGGGAGGAGAACTGTGAATAGAAATAGGCTGCTATGGGACCAGACAAATCCAGGGGATTGATTTCTGATTTATATACAGTTTCTGAAATATTTGTTTCAAAATAAATTAAATTTTATCGTTGGCCAAAAATTGGTACCTGGAACCTTTTAGTCTGTGAATAGGTAAGACGAGGCAGTGATAATTATAATGCAGTTAAGCAGAAAGGGCTAATAAACAGATTTTAAAACATGGTTGACCTAAATGAAACGGTTTTGGTCTCAATAAATCACTGTCATAGCAGTTGTTTTTGTCCATTAAATGTATGTAGTGATTTTATATGATAAATTTTATGATTGTGATTGTAATGGCTTCTATTGTTGCTTCTGCCTCATCAGTTTTGGGAGTATTTTGTGAGCATGTGGCAAAAAAAAGGTATCTCAAATTTTCAAAGTATGCTGTACACTCATGATTCTAAGTGCAAAATAAATACAGTAACTTACTATGAAATAAAGGGTTGCACACTCTTAAAATGTATCTTTTTTATAGTTTTTACAGATATACCACTTTATTTTTTTAGGTTATGTAATCATAACTTTAGCACTGAAGTTAATTTCTGATCAATATTATTTCACATTTTTCCAATTAAGAAAAGAAATTTATATTGGAGAGTTCTGAAAATAGACTATAAAAGGTTGTGTAAAGATAGTTCATGTTTACATAAGTATTTATAAAAATCTTTACTGCAAAGACCATAAATTTCTGGATTATTCTAACAAACTGATTTTTCCCTAATCTAAACTAGTGGATACTATTCTCTTCCCCAGGCCAATATACAATTTAGGACAATATACATTGGCTAGAATTAATACTTGAACCATTCCAAATATCCTGTATTATGAAAATGTCTTATTTCATTTGAGCAAACAGTTAGTGCAAGAAAATCAAAACTAGAAAATCAGGAAAGAGGGTTATTTTCTGTCTCAGACTTTCAGTCTTCCCTTCTCTGCCACCACAGCACAGCACTTTTTAAAAAAAATATGGTTCTTTCTTCAGACCCAATGTTGTTTTCATAAAAATATGAAGACGGTGGGATAGGATTTAATGTTTCTTGAGTACCTGCCATGTTTCTAGAACTATATGTATTACATATTAATTATTTTCAAAGCAAAGGGTTTTATTTAATAGATGAGAAAACTGAGGCTTAATTTCTTAAATATATTCTCCAAGTTCATATACCTGAAACTTAAAATTAAAATTTGATACCTCTAGCTGTAGAGATTCTTTTTTTTTTCATTTATATGAAACTACATGATGACGAAGTGATTCTTCATATTCCAACACTAGAACAGTTTCCCTTCACAAAAAAAGTTTAAACCTAATAGCCTGCTTAATTCTGCTTAAAGCATAGAAACACTATATTAGTCAGTAAAAGCATAATCTTTATCTTCTTATTTCCAATCTGAAACTAATTTCAGCTAAAGCATTTTAAACATGTGCTTAAAATTTTCTGAAAAATTATTCTTGCTACCCAATCAGATATAATACACACTCGACTTTTCAGAAAGAAGATCAACAAACTATGGCCACCACAGTGGTTATCAGAATAGTCACATCCAGCCACCTACTGGCAGCTTTTCCCTATAATGGCAGAGTGAAGTAGGTGTCACAAAAATTAAGTGGACTATGAAGCCTAAATATTTTACTCTGGCACTTTCCAGGAAAACTTTGCCAACATCTGTATTGAAATAACTTTACTGTGCCTTTTAAAAAGGCACCGCATTTTTAAAAAGCTATTTTCTTTGTTGTTTAACTTAAAAGAAAAAGGTTTTGTTTAAAAAGAGTTTTATGTGAAATGATGCAAGTATCTGCTCTCCCCTGTATTTCATAATATCAATTCCTCTCAAAAAGATATCAGTTGATATTTTTTCTCTTTCTCAGAATCTGTTAAAAATTATTGTAAATATGTTTTATAGATATTCCTGTTTCTTCACAATTATTTCAGTGTTATTTGAAATAGACTAGATTATTCTACAGACAAGATTGCTGTTACCATTAAATTGACACATGCTTTAAGTAAAAGTGATAAATGCAAATATTAAAATGATTTTAATATTGTCCCCCTTGAATGTTTCCTAAAGAATGTTTCCTCATTAAGCTTGTTTGTGTCAATATAAAATCTTGCTTTTAACATTTTTCATAGTATCAAAATCTAAGCAGCTCTTTCTGAATAATTCTATTAGAATAAATATTTAATTCACCTTGCACATTACTCATGTGTTTTCCCACTGAATCTTAGGGTGTACACTTCAGTTATCAAAATTTATATTTCCAATAATCACAAAAATAGCCTGTTAAAAATTGAATAAAATAGGAAACACTCTGAATAAAATAGGAAAACTTTTTTAAGGTAATACTATACAATAGATAACTTTTACCATATTTAATATTTACCATAAATCAAATCTTTGATTCAAGTACATATAATTTTTACCATATTCACTATAAATATTTTCCATATTTACCATAAATCAAAAATTTGATTCAAGTACATATAATTTTATCATATTCATACTAACGTAGGAAGGAGGGAAGTAAATATATTAAATGTTAAATTGAGCTATATTCAGAGATTGCAATATGCTGATCAGCCCAATGGCTGGACCACAAGGAAACCTATAGAACAAAGAAAGATTTCTGCTGGGCTTGCTAATTAACCATTTACCTATACTGTGAAGTAAAAACAGTAAAATAGAGTCTTTAAGTCACACCCTACACAAAATAAAATCATTCATCCCCTATGTCTAAAATCATGGGAAACCTTTGGATCGAAGTCTGGGAATTGCCAGCAGGCCTCTCACACACTACATAATTCTCACCTTTTCTTGCTACATACTCTCATTCTTTCACACTGTATGCCCATACCATCAAAGGAAAATGGGTAAATGATGTCATTAAACTGTAATTCATAAGAAACTAAGAATAATATATAAACTAAATTCACTGAATACTCTGGGTCCCTCTCAGTTTCTTTGTCTCTCTGTCCCTCTGGCTCTCTCTCAGACTCTCTCGCTTTCTCCTTCTGAGAGGAGACCATGCTGTTTATGAAGCATTATGAATTCCCCAGTAAACTTTTCTTTTGACTCTCACAGTGCGATGTGTTTAAATTCTTTCTTGCGCTTAGCCAAGAACCCTCTCTCAATGTAGGCCCACTTAGGAAAATTTGTCCTCTTCTGCATTAATACTAAGATTTATATTTTTATTTATTTATTTTTAGCTTCTAACCTTCAAATTACTATGCTAACATTTTAATTTATCATTCTGGCTTCTCTTTTTAGAAGATTAAAGATAAAAAGTTTGAAACCATGAAAACCTCACTTTATATTAACAATATTAACATATTATTTAATTATACAAATATTTTTGTATCAATAACCTCAGGTTACAAGTAGCAAAGCCTATGGCATAGGAAAGACGAATAGTAAGCACCTTCATTTGACAAACAACAAGAAAATATGGTAAACCAGAGAGCGTGGTTAAGCTAGACAACATAACATATCTCAAGCTCAAGACTTTTGCTTATAAATTTTGTGTTTGCAATATAAACTCTGCGTTTTAGGGGATATTATAAAAAGTTTTGAATTGCTTATACTGTACACATAATTCCTTCCATCTTCCCTGACTTTGTCTCCTCAAGCATGAGTAAAGAGCGTAGGAAGATATATTCTTATGATAAAGTGTTTTCAATGTGTTTTTTAGTCATGATCCCAGGAGAATGATGAGATATTCAAATTGTATAATTTGTGGAGAGTTTGATAGAAGGACACTTAATAAAAGTATGGGGAAGAGTTAGTAAAGCCTCCAAGTATCTTCCAGAATCCTAAAACTAATTCTAGAACTGGAGCTGATGCTACAATAGTGGTCTCCAATCTTTGCAGCACCAGGGACTGGTGCTCCTATGAGAATATAATGCCTAATGATCTGACGTGGAGCTGAGGTGGTGATGCTAGAGCTGGGGAGCAAATACAGATGAAGCTTCACTTGCTCAGCTGCTCCTCACCTCCTGCTGTGCAGCTCAGTTTCTAACAAGCCATAGACCAGTACTGGTCTGTGGCCCAGGGGTTGGAGACCCCTTTGGTAGAGGACCAAATGAGGCAGAAGTGGTTATAGGAAGCTAGAAGAAAAATAACTGTGGACCAAAAGAAATTTGACAAGCCCCATGACCTTCAGTTGAAGGACACAGGCAGCTTGTGGCAACCCTGCTGGAGAGAATCTGTGTATTTAACATCCCCGTGACAGTGTTTCTCTTCTTTCCTGTGATCTTCTGCAGTGCTCTCCACTGGCAAAGTGGAAGCCAGAGGGGATGAGGGCCTTTGACTTACTTAATCCATATAGGTCAGTTGTCTGGGACACAGAGAAGAGAGCAGAAGGGTAGAGAAATTTGGAGGGAAACAAAATAACCAGAAAAATGTTTGAGGACACTATTAAGAGATTCAGAGTTGATTAAATTTAACGTGCTTTATGGTCCGGTATTTACTTTCTCCCTATCTGGAAAACAAGAGCTAGAGGCAACTCCCGGCAACTCTGAGCTCTGTGTCTCTCTTTGCAAGATGAATAGCCATGGCTGCTCCAGGAAGCCTTGGCAAATTTTACTTAGGCATCAAAGAAGCTTCTCTCTCTCTCTAGCTCTATTTTCTCTCACTCTATTTTTTTCTGACATTAGCAGTTAAAATTTAGGCACTTTGGTACAGTAAATTTCTAGGTCCATGATTGTTGTAAGAGCCAAGGGCCAATTTACTAGAACTTAAAAAAAAAAGAAAAATGACATTTGTGACCAAATTACTAGATAGTACAAGTGTTTTTTTTTTCTTTGTCTCTATTGCGCACCTCTTTTTCTTGACAATTTCTGTGGAGGAAGAGAAGGTGGATGAAGAAAGACACAATCTGAATCTTCCTAGCTCTTTCATTGTTGCTAGGATTGCAACAATGAATATGACATAGTTTCTGACCAATGATTTTTCTAAATTTTAAATTGTATACTGAGTAAAATAGTATTCTGAGTTTTTACTATGTGCCCAGAATTATTTATAAAATTTCAATCCAGCAAAAGGGTGAAACTTTAAAATGTATTAGTAGTACTGGCTGGTCTGCAATTTAATATTTGTGATACAACATATTTGTGAGACACCATATTTGTGAGTTCAGTTCTAATTTAACCACTTTTGACAAATAACTAATGCTACAAAAAACTACAGGTGGCACATTGAACTGATTACAGTGGGAATAAGAGCCATGTTTTTCTGAGAACCTGTGAGGAGGAATGGCTTTAGAAAATGAAAATGAATGGGCAATAAAATATAACAAAAAGAGACAATTAAGACAAAAACTCTTGCACATAATATGTATTTGGCATTGTCCTAAGAGTTTTCTTCATAATAACTATATTAATCTTTACAACATCCCTAAGAAGTAATTACTCTTATCCCCAGTTTGCACAAAGGGAAACTGAGACAGGGAGCAATTGAGATAGTTGCCTAAGGACACAGGAAGAGTGATATACTGGATTAAATCCCAGCATGCCAGCCTGAAAGCCTGTTCTCTAGATCACTCTACAAAACTGCCTCTCTATGTGTCTAGGCTATGCATACACAGCCTAAACCCAAAGTATTGCTATAAATGCATGTTTTTTTATAGCCACTGACATTGAGGCTAGATTCAGCAGAATATGTACATTCATAATGGGATTAAAATTAGAAGATTTTGTTACAGGACTGAAAAATTGGACAAACAAGATTATTTATATTAATCTATATAACTGGAAAGTGAAAGGTCACAGGTTAATTGTCCTCGCATGAAACTACAGGAATGAAAAGAGATTTAAAAAAGGACAATGTCCAAACAGAATCTGTAGATTTAATGTTTTAGATTCTATTGTTAATTAAAATCACTTCTACAATGATCCAGAAATTTTATTTATATCCCAAAGATTGAAAGCAGGATCTCAAAGGGATATTTCATATCCATACTCATTGCAGCATTATCCACAATAGTCAAAAGGTGGAAGGAAGCAATGCAATGGCCACTGACAGAGGAATAGAAAAGGAATTTGTAGTATATACATACAACGGAATATTATTGAGCTTTAAAAAGAAAAATAAGGAAATTCTGTTATATGCTACAACATGGATAAAACTAGGACAATATGTTAAGTGAAAGAAGCCAGTCACAAAAAGACAAAGACAGTAGGTTCTACTTAAAAGAGATATCTAAAGCAGTCAAACTCATGGAAACAAAAAGCAGGATTTTAGTGCTAATTGCTGAGGGGAAGAGGAAATGATGTTTTGTGGATACAGAGTTCTGTTTTTGCAGGATGAAAAAGTCCTAGAGATCTATTGCACAATAACGTAAATATGATTACATGACTGAACTGAACACAAAAAAATGGGTAAAATGATAATGTTTATATACATGTTTTTACCACATTAAATATATATCTATATCATTATCATCTTTGTCTTTATCTCTTATCTCTATTTCTATCTATCTCTATCTATCTATATACAGTTGACCCTTGAACAGCATGGGTTTGAACTGAGCAGTTCATTATATGTGAATTTGTTTCAATAAATATGGAGTTGGCCCCTCATTTTCTCAGTTTTCACATCTACTAGTTCAATCAACCACAGATCAGAGAAAACAGTACTTTTAGTCTGCTGTTGGAAATTTGCAGATGCAAAGGGTAGCTTTTAGGCCTTGTCCTATGCCATTTTATATAAAGGACTTGAGCACCTGTGGATTTGGGTATCCATGGAGGTCCTGGAAATAATCCCCCATGGATACTGAGGGATGACTGAGTCTTAGGGAAGCGAAAAGTTATATATGGATTTTTGACTGCAAATTGGTCAACGCCTCTAATCCTCATGTTGTTCAAGGGTCAACTGTAATCACTTCTATAATATTTTCTGCAGACTGAGTATAGGTGGGTGGCATCAGGAACAGCCATTATATTTAGGAGAATTACAAGCCTTGTGTAGTAAAAATGAGAAACAGCTTAAAAATTATGCAGAATTGGAATCAAATCCTAGTTCTCCCTTATTGCTGTGTGGCCATAAAAAATATTACTTAAATTTATAAGCCTTGAGATTTTTTGTTTTTTGTTTTTAATCTAAAATTTACAGCTAACATATACTTTGAAGTATTTAACTGAGATAACTTTTATGAACATATTTAGTATCATATAGATGCTCCTAAAGTATATATCTGCCCCTGATATTTGTGTGAAGGGTAGCGCTTATGAAAGGGGAATTTCTTGAAATAATGACTTTTGATCCAGAACTATAATAGTGAGCAGCATTGTATGACAGTTGAAAATGCAACTCTGAATTCAGATGCCCAGTTTTCAGCCGAGTTTCATATGACATTAGGAAATCTACTTAACCCCTCCAAGCCACACTTACTACAGTTGTAAAACATAGATGACAAAAAATGCCCTGACTCCAGGGCGTTCAGCAGACACTAAAGTGAGTGCTTAAACAAATATTTGCAGCCCCTTTTTCCTTCTTTACTTTAAAGGCAAAAAAAGAAAATAAATATTTGTCTTCCAATGCTTTCTTATAATTTAAGGGTGACCATGTGATGCAACTCTCATTAATTAGATGTAAGAAAGTGCCTGGGTATTCTTTCTAGCAAGTTTTTTTTCTTCTTAAGAAATATACTAGGCTAGTGTGTGCAATCAGTCCTTAGATCTGCCAGCTTTTGGCCTACCCCACATTTCTGGAATTCAGGTACAAGACCTGGAAGTGTGAAAGTCAATTTACAGAAAGAATATGGATCATACACCATTGCCAGTTCTCATATAAGCCTTAGACCTCAGAATTTCTTGTCTTTGTGATTAAAAACACACACACTATTCTTTAAGACATTGCACAGGCTTATTGCAAGCATTAAAGAAAGCAAAGGGAGGAAAGCTCTTAGCATAGTGACTTTCTTTTCTGCAGCAAATTATTACTGACAGACACATAAATGCCAAGTTGAATGTCATTCTCACAACCCTTCTATTTCATATTCTACGGTACTAAGCAAATGGTAGAAGACAAATGCATTGATATCAACCTACATGTAGGTTGTGATTTAATATTTTTATCACTTTCTTAATCTTTACCAATAAATACATAATTATTAAATGACAATTGTATTACAGGTTTACTCAATTTTTTATGGAGCGCGAGTGTTCAATATAATGTGATGGAATAGTTGAACAGTGAGGAAAGTAGACATTGAAGGATGCATGTGAATGTATTGTAAGAACTTCCAAAGGGTTTGCAAAAAATTAATTCTGTATGGATTTCATTGTTGCTTTAAACTATCAGATGTGCATCTGCTTTGAACTATTTCGATGAGATTAAAATATCTTGGGGGGAGTAGAGAGTGTATAGCATATGCCAAGCCTTAGTTCATTGATTAATTTATTGAGCCATGCTAACTGCCAAGTGTAAAGCTGATTCATTTTATCATCCATCATGAGAAAAGCTAATAAGCTGAAATACTTTCTCTATTATTCTGGATAATGTATTTTCTTAATGGTCTTTAAATGGTGTAGTTTTCAACCATGACCTGCTTTTCTCAGACCATCAAGATGAATATTAAAATTACATTTAAACAAAAGTGATACATTCAATGAAGTATAGATATGACCAGCTCATTGAAAGATAATATATGAATCAAATCATAATTCCAGAGTGCCATTATTTACTGAATAAGTTGCACCGTAGATTGTGTTTTTTTTTTAGAAATGGTTGCAACACTTCCCATCTTACGTGTTCTTTTTACAATGTGATTTTGACCTTCCTCCAATTAAGAGGTAGGATTTATGTTATTCCTTTCTAATCTGGGAAGGCTTATGACTCTAGTGAAAAATTATTATGAGCAGTCCAATGTTAGATTATAAAAAATCATACATCAGCTTAGTTTTCTTGGGGCACTTGGTCCTGCAACCTAGCTTGAATGCTGTGGAGAAACCCAAAATAGCATATGCAGAGAAATCACATGGAGAGATAATATGGTGTTTTAGCCATTAGACCAGCTGAAGTTCTAGCTGACAACCAGTATCATACTATCCAACGTGTGAATGAAGATAACTTCAGATAATTTAAGTCCTCAGGAACCAAATCACATCTAACCTTCTAATCTTGCTTTCTGAGACCCCAGACGTGGGAGTGGGATAAACCATTCCCATTGTGCCATACCAGAATTCTTAATCTATAAGCACTGTGAGCATATTAACATGATTGATTCATGCAGTAGTCTTTGGGGTATTTTAAGCCCAATACTAACTATTGCAACTTTTTTCTTTAGAAGTTAAGGAGCTCTAAATGATGGAACCCAGGATTCTTTAGTGATGGTAATGCTATAGCCTATATATTTATACTAAATCTTTCCTCCAATGATCCTGAATAAATGAAAGCTACACAAATACAGGGTTATATATTTATTCCTTAATTTAAGTGTCTTCTAGGCCAAGTAAGTTATCGAAATATACAGTTTACAAAGCAGCCTACCCAAGACTGGTGGATTGGTAGGTAGAGTAGCAAACTAAACAAGTATATTTTCTAAGTAAGTCATTTAAATTAATATTTGTTCCACTATTCTGGGAAAACACATACATACTACATACCTGTTGCTCTGACCTTCAGAATTTAGCTTCACTGTGATGTAGTGAATACCACTGTCATTATTTCTCCCGAATTCCTAAATTGAATCAATAGCCTCCCTCCATGTCCAACCTTGTTCACTGCAATCTGTTCTCCACATGGCAGTTTGAGATTTATTTGTTAATATAAATTAATTTAGTCACTTATTTCCTAGAAAGTTCTGCAAAAGCAGGCCTTGCTATCATCTACAAATATGTCTAGTGCCATTTCCAATACACTGAGATATTCACAACTAAGAACCTTGGCATAATTTACTATTTCTGCTGAGACTATTCTTTCCCCTACAATTTGCTTTGTTGGCTTTTTCTTATATTTTAGATTTAAGCTTAACTGTAATCTTAAGGAGGCATCTTCTGACTACTCTACAAATGTGGGGCCTCCACAATTGTTCTCTGTTCTCTATATATGACTGATGTGAACCCCATTTATTCACTTTGTAGAATTTATTATAAGTAGTAAATTTTACAAATATATACACATATATTGATTGATTGATTGATTATTAGTTCTCTTTGTCATAAACTTCAGAAAGTTAGGGGCCAAATAGCAACCACATAACAGAATCATTGAAATAATGGTTCAAAGAGAAAAAGAAGTTGTAATTATACCATAATTACAGTACAATGAATGCACAAAAATTTATTTTAAAAAAGTTGGAATGCAAAATATATTTAATCAGGCAAATGGGCAGTATCTAATGGTATAATAATCAACTAAAAAATGCATTGAATTAAAATTTCATCAATTACAATAAATGCAAGAAAAACAATAACAATAAACAGAAATATATAAATTGATAGACATGAAATGAACTGAACTGATAAAAGCAGACAAGTAATTACAAAGTAAAAAAGAAAAATCAATGTAAAACTACCGAGAATAAAAATAAACTCATGTAACCACAGTAAGGAAAATAAAACATGAAATAGAGTAAAACTTGGGACATCCAAGAATACTTTGTACATTACATAATAGTAACAAGGCAACCTGGAATATCCAAGATTGATGTGAAAGTTTTAACTCTTACAACAATAATATGAATCAAGGAGAAAAGCACTGGAGCCAGAGAAAAGGAAAAAAAAATTATGTTTCAAGGAATAAACAAAAAATAAGTTTAAAAACCTCTCACTTTGACTTTTCCAAAAAAGTTACTTCAAAATTAAAAAAAAAAAAAAGCAGAACTAAGAAAACTATAAACCTGACGCATAGGTATAGGCAATGCATTCTATTTTATTTTTATTTGTTTGTTTGTTTATTTATTATTTTTTTAAGTGAGGCAACCCTTGACTGACCTCACAAATTGCAAGAACCTTGTCAGTTTACAATCCCTTAATATTTAGGCCCACAGCACCTGACCTTCCTAGGTGGTCTCCCATCCAAGTACTAACCAGGCCCAACCCTGCTTAGCTTCCGAGATCAGATGGGATCTGGCTTGTTCAGGGCAGCATGGCCATAGACTAGGCAATGCACTTTAAAGTTATTGATAATACATGTTACATGAAATTCTAGCCAATAAAATTTAGCAATTATAGCCCCTTGGCCGCTGGAGAATATTACTGGCGCTGACAAGATCTTCTGGAATGATAATGTAAGAGAGTTGTGACCAGTAATACCTCATAGAGATCACAAAGATGTAGCTTCACAGAAGGTTTTTCTAAAGCTACATTGCCATTTCCACAGGCTGGATATACAACAAATCACACATATGACAGTTTGAAACAATATTGTTAGCTTAAGAACTTAGGTAATAAAGGTGATTATAAATTAATACACTTTTAATATTTTAAGGAAAAATACAGTTTGAGAAAAAATTTATAAGTTGTTTCTTTCAGGCCATTTTACCATTATTAAAAAAAAATTCAAACTAGGTAAAGGAATAAAGAAACATGTACTAAGAATTTTTCATAAACAATATTTTTGTAATTTATAAAAATTATTTTCAGGGTGGCTCCAAAGTGTAGTGGTTAGCACATTTGCTTTATATGCAGAAGATCCTGGGTTCACACCCCAGGTGGAGCAACAGACCACAACCAGGTATGCCAGGCCCTGAGTGCATGCTGAGAGCATGTGGGAAGAGATGCCTCGCCTTCAGAATTCTAGTTCTTAAGGGGAAACAGCAACATCATAGGTCAGAGGTGGAAAGGGGTGTAGGGGGAATTAAAGGGGGTAATATATTTCAGTTTGAATATTCTCATCTTACACAATCTTTCTCTTTAATCTTGTTTTTCACAAGAGATTTTCATGGAGAACATTTTATTCACATTCAGCTTGAAAAGCATATTAAATGATTTAAGGATGCTTTAATTCTACTATTAGTTCCTGGCTAGCAAAGAGAACAAAGGTAGAAATGGAGCCATGTCAGGGAAGAAATTCATTGTCAACATGTGCTTTAATATTGGCAATGTTTGATACAACATTTCATTTAATTCTTGCAGTCTCCCTGTGTGGCAGTTATTCTAAAATAAAGTACTAAAGGTTTTGGTACTAGAGTTATTTGTGATTGCCTCTATAAAAAGCAAAATAAATGAACAAGTCACAGAAATATCAGGAATGCTGGCTTTCAATGTGAAATATTATAAATATCATGGATTATTTTTCAAAAAGATATTGTTTTAGAACAATATTTTATTTCCAAATTACTGAAATGCCACAAACACAAGCATACTACCATTTCAAAAGTAGCAAAGTAATCAATTGAAGCCAATTGCCTTCAGGATTGATGAGAACAGCTACTAATAAAATTAGACTTTAAGAAATCATAAATATAGTAAGAAATAACAAACATAATTTTTTGATAAACTGTAAAAAATAGAAATAATCAACCTGTTTGTTTTAATTGCAAAGTACTTGAGAAATCTTGCTTTGTTTTCATTCCTATTTAAATTGATTTCTTTGACAATGGCTTTTAGTGGTCACAAGCCACCAAAAGCAAGCAAGTAAGCAAACACTTTAGACTCAACATTTCTCTTTTTGCTTACACCAAATTTTCATAGATTATTTTTAATGTTCAGTTCTTCTCAATAAAAAAAAAAAATCTTCTCTAAATATCCAACATTGAATTTCAATAGATGTTTACCAAAGCTTATATTAACTATTTTTAAGTTTTAAAGTGTTTTTTATTTTGTTTACTTTGGAATTCCTGACCATACTTCTGTTAATAGTAATCATTTGACATATATAGTACCCAGTTTTTCATAGAAATGAGACAAACTATTCAGCTAGATTTAAACAGACTGCTGTTCACCTACTAGAGTTTACCATTTACCAGTTCCAGCACAATTGGGTACAATCCAAATAGTTTGAATCTCTTCCTGAATATCCGAATCAAAATTTCTTCCAAGACCTGAAAAACTGATACTCATTTCTGTTTCGGAAACATCTTCCAGTCACAGCATTATATCTATTAGTCTTAAGAATAAGTGTAGAATAAGTCATAAGTCCCAACTTTTGAAATTAAGAACCATCAAACAATTTTAAGTACAGTTGATGTTGTTGAGTAACAAAAAGAACTTGTCTCACCAGAAGGCCAATATATTTATTTCTATTACTAGATTTTAAATGATAGGAATGTTTTTCATTCTCTTAATGTAAACTTTTTAAGTGAATACTAGAGCTCATTCTCTAAACAAATTTCCTCCTTGACTCATGTGCATTGGTGGGGTGGCATATGTAAATTTATGGTGGGATAACTGGGTTCTCTAAGAAGGAGATAGCCAACAGGGGATTAGATAGCAAGAGATTTATTGGGAGTAATATCAGAAGAGGATGAAGGGTACAGAGCCAAAGACAGGCAGAACCTCAGACCATAATAGATGCCTAACACCTGTGGATATGGGAAAGGAGGAGGAACTCGGTGGGAGGATTTGTGACTGCAACACAATTACAGAAAACATTTGTCCAGGCCAATGGGGGTTCTCAAGCTAATTCACCTGTTAAAGGAGTCCTGGGTCCCCTAAGAAGGGGCCTCACTAGTGTCTCACTATGCTCAATCTTTGGCTGAGAGCAACTTGTGAGAACCATGTCCTCAGTAAAAGCATAGCAATATATGCAGAGAGACAGCAGCTAGCGTTGTATGTCAACTATGCTTCCCAAAGCAGTGGATCTGCTTTGCATTATTATGACCTCTACATATAAGATTCCACAAGGTTTCTTAACTGAGGGTTATTAGCAACAGATATAGCTTTTTATTTATTTCCTAAATTTCATAGCCTTGATTTTTCCTTCTCACTTTCAATAATAGGCCATTTAAGTTCTTTCTTTCTCTACAGAACATGTAGATAGCACTGATGGTATATTGATGGTTGCAGATGCTTCTACTTTCCCATACAGATTGAAGAGAAGTGTTTTGAAATGCATTTCTCTATTATGTAATGGGTAAATGAATGTAGAGTTTCCCTATATCTTAATTAGAGATGTTGACAATGGTACCTGCCATAACCCGGACTTCTCCAGGTAAAGCTAGTTGGGAAAAAGAAATGGTTTTCCAATCAAGGGTAGTAGCTATTCTTTGCATTGTCTACAATCTAGGAGGATAATTTTGAACAAGAAAAAAGGTCTTGTCAGTTTAATTCTGACTTTAGACACTTTGAGTGGGGAAACTTCACAACATTAAGAGGTAGCACTTAAGAACACAAACGCTAGTTATTTTCTGAAAGCTAAAAAACAATTAAGGTCAAAGTTTTGAGCCCTTTCAGATCTAATTTTAGAGCTCTTTCTGTCACAACCCCAATCCTTTCTGATTAGTGATCTCTCACTTTGGCCAGACCAGGAAATCTAGCTCTGTGGGATGTGAGGGAGAGAAGGTACTTGCTGAAAGAACAAACTGGTTCATGAATACCCTTTGGATAAAAGAATATTCAAGTTCTTTAGGTCTGGTAAATAGTAAAGAAGCAAAGGGGCAAAGACACTAAAGCTATTGAGGGTGAAAAGGTAAGTCTCCTCCTTTAGTTTTCTTCATCTTAATAAAAGATAACTTCATTATTCTGGTTAGTAGCTCAAGCTAAATACCTTGGGGTTGTCCCTGACTCCTACTTATAATTCGAACACAAATCTTGTTAGCTCTTTCTAAAAATATGTCAAGTTTATGGCTAATTCCTAGCATTTCAAAAGCTCTCAGTGCAGGAACTAGCTATCTTGCCTGATTAAATAGACTCTTCATTGCCTCTTCTATTCTCCATGTCATAGAGAGATCCTTTTGAAATATACGGAAATTAGGTAATTCCAATCCTTTGTTTGAAATGATTGAATGGCTTACCATCTCTTTCAAGTAAAAATCCAAAATCCCTAAAATAGCCTACAAGGTTACATGAAATGACCAGGTACTACCTTCTGATCTTTATCTACTTCTACTTCCTTTTTCATTTGTCCCACCTCAGCCACTCTAATATCCTTGCAATGTGCATTAAAACATCAGGCACACTCCAGGACACAGTTTGTATTTGTTATTCCTTCTGCCTGAAGGCCTCCTCCTGATATCTTTATGGAAAGCCTCTTCCCTTTCTTCAAGTAGCTGTTCAAATATCAGTCTATCAAGGAGATCTTTCCTAACCTACATAAAACCTCTTAGCTCTTTTTCCACTTCAATTGATAACGCTGTACTCAGCTTGGCTTTTCTCCAGGCTTTTGAAGACAATTATTTTGAACAAACCAAAAAATTAACCACAGATTCTTTGTCTAAATTTTCTATTAAAGTGTTACCACAGTTTAATATTTTTTGTATAAAATTTTTAATGGATAAAACCATTGTGTTAAAAAACAGAAATGGTGTTAAACAAACCCTTTTGAATGTATGTTCTTTCAGTATTCATTTTTACTTTGATGAAGTTCCATCTCATTTTCTTAAAATGTCAATATATATGGGGCTAAATTTTATTGGGGAAAAAGTAATTTGTGAGATATTTTGTTCAATTGAAATAAACTTAAATATTCTCATTGATTCAGCCATTTAATTGACCATATATGCAAAAAACTCCCAGTATATTCTGGTTTATAATTCAGGCTCTAGGTTAGCCATTTAATGTGCAACATAAATAAAACACAGCCCCTGGTTTTTATCTTTTTCAGAACTTCATTGCCTAATCTAATAATTGTGATCTAATCAATAAAGAGGTCTAGCTAAATTATCTCTATGTGGCAGCACAGTTTAAAATGACTTTATATTTTATGTTCTTTGTAGCACCTGCTGTCTTTAAATGATTTTCAAATTGCTTCTTTTTCAGCAATTCAGATAACATTTTCTAATTCCAAATCAGTAAAGTTTAGTATTATCATTTATATTTCTCCTTAGCCAAAAACTGTTCTTGGGCTATTTAGAAAAAGATTAGTTTGTTCTTAAAATACCTTGTCAAGCTAAGTGGCATAATTGTCTCTTACCTGTATCTTTTGCAAGGTGGATATATGTATTCAAATTTCTAGGACCTAAACTTATATAATATTTGTTGTAATTATTAGATCATAAAAAAACAGAATAACATAGTATTTTTTAAGGGGAACTAAGTGATGTTCAATTGACTTTAGATATACATAAATTAATGACAGAAAATGTTTGCTAATCAGGTTTTCCATTTTTCTCAAATAGAAGATTTGTTTAAAGCACTGATATCTTAACAACTATATCATATAACATTAGTTATAATTTATAAGAACACAGTTATCTAGGTAACTTAGATGTTTTTTTATAACACATGGTCTAGTAGTATAGAATCTATTTTCTAACACCTAAGAGCTGATTTTCCTATTTCGGAGAAGACAAGGGAATTTGGTAAGTCAAGAAATTATTTAGCAATTTTAATAAACCATTCATACTGAAGTAAGTTGTATGATTTCTTTATATTTTTTAACTTGTCAGTTTATTTTTGCAACATCAAGAAAATCTCAAATTAGATTCTTAGATAGTAATGAAACAGATTTTTATTATGACATGATATCTGTCCCCCTATACTGAGGTTTGAATCACACCATTATATATATAAATATATATCTATAAATATATATCCCACTCCCAAAATGTCATGTTATCTGTTACCATACACAAAATAAATTCAAGGTGGATCAAAGACCTAATTATAAGACCTGAAACAATAAATTGCATAGAAGAAAACTTAGATACTAAACTCATGGACTAGTTTTAAAGAGGATTTTATAAATCTGACCTCAAAGGCAAGGGAAGTAAAAGCAAAGATAAATGAATGGGACTTTATCAAACTAAAAAGCTTCTGCACAGCAAAAGAAATCACTAACAAAACAAAAAGGCAACCAACTGAATGAGAGAAGATACTTGCAAACAACATCATTTAAAAGGAGTTAATATCTAAAATATATAAAGAACCCATACAACTCAATAACAACAAACAAACAAAACAAAAAATCCAATTTAAAAAATGGGCAGAGGACCTGAACTGACACTTCTCAGAAGAAAACATACAAATGGCCAACTGACATATGAAAAGATCCAAACTTCACTAGCTATTAGGGAAATGTAAATCAAAACCGCAATAACTTTAAAGTTTTATAACTAACTTTTAGTTTTTTGTCTTGTCGAAATTGTCTCCTGAACATTTAATGCATACTTGTACTTTTCCAGAAACTAAGAAGAAAAGACATATAAAAAGAATTAAACAAGCCCATTAATTAGGAAACTTACAATCTTCTTTGTTATTATGACAAAGTCAGAGAGAATATTATGAAATATTTTATAATGTGAAAATTGTCAGTATTATATAAAATATTTTCAACTTGGGGAAAACAGTTGATAAATTCAGAAAACAGCTGTTAGAAATATTTCATGAGGTTCCTATTGCTTCTTAATGATTTCATTATTTTTCCTTAATTTCACCAACTTATGAAATAATGTCATTTTTATATAATCAAAGTAAGTGTAAAGTGCTATACATTAGGTGGTTAGCAATAAAATATCTAAACAAAGCAACTATAGAAAAGACAAAAAAAAGAATGTGAATAAAATAATCAATTTTATACTTTAATGTTAGCTGTAATTTGCTGAAATGATATAAAGAAGAAAATTAGAAAAGAACATATGGTACATTAGAATTCATCAAGAAAAGAAAAATACTCTGAAGATTAGAGGCATAAATGGAGAATAAGCTACCCAATTTAGATAATTTTCAAATTTATTTTAAATTTAAAATAATTTTGAGAATAAAACAATCAGCATTACATTCAGACTTTTATTAAAACTTTTCTATAGAAATGTATTCTTTTATATTTGTGTAGGCTACATTTTAGTTATTGTTATGGTTTCACTTACAAAGAATTAAGTCATAGGTGATGTGAAAAAAAAACAAAAACACTTTACAAAATGTTATTCTCACCTGAATTTATTCTTATTATGTTTCTTAAGAAATGGTCATTTTCCTGTCATTTTTAGGAGAATTATTCTTCTATAAAAAAGAACTTTCTCCTTTCCTTCAATTTATTTGTTTGCTCAGATTTTCATGTTAATATATGATTCATTAATTCTTTTCTGCTTTTGTTGTTTTTCATTAACCAGATCTTTTCTCATTTATTTTTATAGCATTCTTTGGTAGCAACAAAATAATCATTTGGAAAAGTATAACAGTTGATCACTCTCTTAAAATATTTGACATACTACATATAACTCAACAAATATAATTCTTCCCAATTATTTTTAATTTTACATGACAATACTTGATGGTGTTAACTTGATGGTGTAAACCGCATTTTTGCCCCTTGTATATCTTGTCCTGCTGCACATCTCCGCTCTTCCCAACACTTATTAAAAATACTCATAGAGTTTGAACCAATAATTTTCACTATTTATTTTGACTATTACTTTCCCATGATTAGTCCATATGAGATTTGTCAAACCGGTTCTTGTGTCTTTCGTATATGCAGTTCATTTTTGAGTGACTGTTTATTTTCTAGCACAACAAAATATTTCAGAATTACCTTGTACTTTCCTTGTAATCATCCATTTTTCTAAATATTTCTGTTTTGTTTCCAATGAGGAAAAGTATTTAGGAAACAAGATATAGTTGTAAGGTGAACTAATTGTGACAGGAATCCTCTTGCTTCAATATCCTTCCAGAGAATAAAAGTAAGAATTATGTCATGTGTATTGTAGGACTGAGCAAATGAGTAAACACAGTGATATTGTTGGGAATCAGGATTCTTACTATAAGAAAAAATATAAATAAATACAGAATGTAGAAAGGAACTATTATATGTAGTTAGCATTAAATATATCAATGGAAAGAATCAGTTTTTTAGAAAATGTCAGATATATCAGTTTTCTTATTTAATAAACTGTTTTTTCTCTCCATTCCTGTTGACATGAGATTTTTGCAAGTGTGTTTAACAGAACACTATATCCACAAGATGCTTTAGGGATGAATAAAAATTTGGTAGTCGTTAAGTTCGGAAAATAATGTGTTCTCTGTCACCCTGGTGGAGATAGATGATGCACAATAACATTTTAAGGCTCCTAGAAAGTCTGAAAGTAAAGGACCTTGTCTAGCCAGTTTCTCTAACTTATTTGATTGAACAGAGAATCCTTTACCCCTTTTGAAAGGGGAAATTCAATTGAACTGGTATTATACAAGATGCATTTTAATAAATGCTCTTCTAGATTGTTACTATAGAATATGTTCTTGAGTGTTTCAATATGTGTTAAGCAGTCCTATATGGTGGCTTAAAAACCATTTATACAAAACTCTTTAGTGCAAAATCTAGGAGACAAGTCTCTGCTTCCTCGGTCCTGAAGTATTTGTCTTTCCTCATGTAACAGTAACAATTTCAGTGTAAGAAGACTTGGAATTGCAATATAACAAATGTTATTTTATATCTAGAGGCTGCATTCACTACACATTTCCTCAGCTGTTGAAAAAACTTATATCAGCCTTGAATGAATAAAAAGTAGATGAAATTGTAGAAATTCAAGTTAACATATAATATAATTATTGCTAAAGGCTATGCTCATTGTCTTATACTAATTAAAACTCTTCATGTTCTAGACAGACATATCATTTCTGTTGTTAGAGATGAGGAACCAGTTCCAGCCAATATTTCTTAAAACTACATATCTTAGTAAATGAGATATGTAGTTTAGTAATCTAGTTTTTTTCACTATTTGTTTTTCTCTTGGTTTTATATAAAGAAATTGGAAACATGTTAAAAGCTGCATAAATCATTCTTTTAAATTCTCTCATCTCTAAAGCAGAAAAGCTCTAAAGTTAAGATTTGTTAAAATTAATTAGTTGATATATGTACTTTTGCATGATTTTTTATATCGCCTTTATTTAATATAAGCAATACTATTTCTTCAATTAAAAAAGTATTTATTCACTTTTGAAATATTCACTCATCCCTTTCTATTTGTTAGGTAAACTTTTAGAAGTTTAGAATACAAAATTAAAGAATACATGGGTTCTTTTATCAAGATGCTTATGGAATAAAAAGAAAGAAAGCATGTAATGAGATATATGAGTGAGCAGTGTCAGAGGAGCCATAAAAAATGAATGCAGTATTATAAAGTACAGAAAATGAAGAAATTAAGAATATCTATAATGTTTGTAAAATCAGATGATTTTCTGAGTTAATTTTCATCAACAATTTCACTCTAACCACACAGGCTAAAATTTTATGAAAAGAGGAACTGACTATATTCTAAAACTCAGAAAAACACTAGCATGTAAATTAGAAAATTTCACAAACAAGACTAACATTGCATTTTTTACATTATATTTAGAATGGTGGCAGAGGTGATTCCTTTATGTAATAGGACTGACACAGTGGAAGGAAACTGATTCATTATTGTAAGACTTGATATGTAGCATCTTTTCCTATTATTCAGTCCTGGTTCAGGATAGGGTTGAGAAAGCAGAGAACTCCATAACTTCCAACTCAGTTGCTTTAGTAGCAAGATAAAGATGTTGGACTATATGATTCTTAAACGGTCTTTGACATTTAAGTTTATATATCTTATCATAACTCCATTAAGAATGAACAGGGCAGAATATGAGGCATGCCCAAACAGGGGTGGGCCCCAATAGATCACTGGACTAAAGAAATTCTGATTCTGACAACCAGGTTGAAATAAAAATGTATTGGCCCCTTGTGGGAAACAACATCAATAATAGAGAGGATGACAGAGTTGCGAGTTAAAGAATGAGAAGGCCAGGTGCCGGCTATTATCTAGTCCTTTCTCCATTACCATACTAATTGCAGGAGCTGGCTCTGATTTTCCATGCATTAACGTGGTAAGCCCAAACACCTGTACTCACATCTCTACTTTCTTGTTAAACTGCAAGCATACAGTGCACAACAGAGCTGAACAATCCACCTGGAGAAAGGCACCCTCACCTGGTAGGGTTAACAGGTCTTTCTTTTTACTTTGAAAATGGTTCCTTAGCTAAGAGAAAAACATTTCAAAAATCTAAATGAAACTTCCTTTGGTATTAAATATGTGCATGAACCTGGAAGAAGACAATTTTCATGTGATTTGGAGCTTTCTGATGAAATTTTCACGCTGTTCTAGTTTGTTTGTTTCCCCTAGGAATCTTCACAAATAAGCCCATGTGAAGCAGTTCCCAGCAGACATTTCACTTTATTAGCTGCCTTTTTGTTTCTCTTGTGTTTGCTTTTTAGCCTTCTCTTGCAAACTCACACAGGCTCATTCCTCATAGCTATGTGTTGTCAAATTTTCATTGTATTGCTCTCCGAACACCAATAGTAGAGATGGGATGTTCATTGTAGTATGAGAGCTAAATACTCTGGGTTGCCTTTTTCATCGGGAAGATAACTTGAGTCCACCTAGCCCAGCATCTTTATTTGCTAAATGAAACTCGGCAAATTTAGGTGAAATTGACTTTTCTATTCCTACTGACCCTAGCAACTTGAGGCTGCCACTATTTCTTTTCTTGTTTACTGTTAACACCAACCTAAATGGTATTATTGCAGTTAGATTTGCCCTCTTCAATCTACTCTCCACATTGGTAAATGAGCATTCATTCAGACATGCACTCTTCATGCTATAAAATCCCTCTGGCTTCCCATTGTCTTAAAATAACCCCATAATTACAATTAAAAGTCTGAGTAACTTGGTAGCTTAAATTCTACTCACCTCTCCTTATGTGTTGTGCTCTAGCTATATTGATCTCAGCATGTTCTTACCTGCCTCTGGCTTTGGAAGTACTGATCTCTTGCTCTGCATGGACTTCTACCATCTCTGCTCTTCTCTTCTAAGACCCCAGGTCAGAACTTGAAAGTCAGTAATACCTCTTCCCTACTGTTTCCATACTGCTTCCCTCTTCCTCTACCAAATACCACAATACTAGTTAGCAACTATGATATGTATCATAAATATTTTTAAATGTATATTTATCCACTAGACTGTGAGCTCCATTGGGCAGGGTTTTTATTCTCGCTAATTGCTATAAGCTCTGCAATTAGCAATATAAGGACTCACAGTATCTGCCTACAAAACAAAGTCAAAACTGGAAATTAATTTTCCTTCTTTTCAGTCTAATGCTCTTCCCATTACCCCATATATTTAATCTCACTTAAGTCACCAATAATTCCATAGAGACAGTCTGAGCATATTCAGGACCCTAGCCTCATTTATTGCCTCTTTAGTACACTGTGGTTCCAGTTTGTAGAATTACCTTCTGTTCTCTAAAGTGCCACCAGATTCATCACCTGGCTCATTTTCTCTGAAAAGGTCCTTTCAAGGATATTTTGCCTTTGTGTTTTGGCATCAAGGGCCTTTTTTCCTTCCTCACTGGAGAATTTATAATCCTGATTTTATCACAGCTGCCATTCAGTTTGTTCCCAGCGTCATCTCAAAATCACTTATGTTATGCTCATCCACCTCATCATCTTCCCCAAATTCTTTTTCCAACATCTTCTTCATCATCTTCATCACTTTTTCCTTCAGCATCTGAAGAGTCACTCTCTGCCTCCTGCTGTTCCAAGGAGTGTGGAAAGCAAAAAGAGAAGTTGTAGATGTCTCCATAGTATCTTGTTTAAGTTTCTCAAACAATGCCTTTTCAATGCCATTTTCCAGCTAAATAGTCATTAGTGCCTTTTCTTTTCTTTTTTCCCCTCAGCTTCACCTTCTTACTCAAACAAGCTTTCCTCTGTCTCTTTAGTGTTAAGTTTTCAAATTTGGATTAGGTACTGGGTGATCTCAGTGAATCTCTGCTTACATTTGTGTCAAATGAAACAGGGCCAGAAAATTAGAGTTTTATGTATTTGCTTCAGTGTTTTCTCAGTTTTTATGAAGCTGGACCAGTTCCCAGAGATGTCTAGGAAAAGCTGCTAGCTCTACAACTTTCACGTACAAGTAACACTGTCCTTTATCTTCTTTGGTAGTGGCATACTGACTGTTTGCCAGGGGACAGGACAGCTGATTACACAGTCCAGTCAAGCGATATTTATTTCTGCAAAAGCTCAGTGTCTTGGTTCTAATTTTGAAGGAACAAAATTGCTTGTTTCCTAGTGTATCCCAGATTATGTCATCTAACTACAGGGTGTTGGTGGTTTAGCATGCATACTTGGCCAGATCCAGGAATCATTGATTTATTTTAATTAAGTATTTTTTAATAGATTTATGAAACAAAAAATAGCGTAACCAAATATTGTCATGTTTATTGCAAATATTTATCCTACTTTGCTCTTCATATTGACTTTTGGTATTAAGTATTTTTATACATGTTTATTGCATATTATCACTCTTCTTTGTATTTTACCTGTATTATCACAATCCTCACAACAGCTCATCCAATTGGATAGTGTTATTACCCTCACTTTAAATATATGGAATCTAATGGACAGAGAAGTTAAATAACTTGCAGTAATAAATTAGACTTCTAATTCAGATGATATAACATTATAGCCTATGCTTTTTGGCAGTATGTCATGCTGTCTTAAGATATAAATTAATCATAAAATGTAATTTTTTAAATATATACTTTGTTTCAAAGTTTGTTACCATTTTTCATGTTATTTAGAAAATTATTGACAGTTCCAGTCAAGATGACAGGATAAGCACATACTGTGCACATCTCCTACCATGACCACATTAAAATTACGACTAAATTATGAAAGTCAACCTGGAAAATGATCTGAAGACTAGCTAAACAGAACTCTTATAACTGGGGATATAAAGAGGAAACCACTTTGAGATTGGTAGGAAGGGTGGAAATGCAAAACAGGCTGGTCCCACACCCATGTGTGATGATTGAACATCAGGACAAATATCTTGGCTGTGAAGCCCCCCCCCCCAAGAAACAAAAGGCCCCAGGCCCACCTGGGGCTCCCTAGCCCAGAGTTCCAGTGGGAGGAGTAGTCCTCACCCAATATGGCTATAAAAATCAGTGAAGATTCTGGTCATCTGGGTGAGACAGATGGTTACTAGAAATCCAGCTATCCCCCTATATGGCAAGTGCACAGACTCACTCACTCACAGACATCTACTTGAGCTCTGGTACAGCAGCTGGGATATACCAGAGACATATAAGGAAAGATTGATTTGTGGTGGCTTTGGGACAAGGGCCACCACTGTCCCTTTGTTGAGTCCACTTTCAGGATAGCCTACAGATGAGCACTATCTTGCCAGTGTTGAACCCTCCATAACACAGCCAATTCTGAATCTGCACTGGCATGGTGGGATCTCACTCCATGCTGGAGACTCCCTGAGACCTGACCTATACAACCAGTAAATTGCCTGTTGGTGATTTCAGGTGGTTACTGGACAACCAACCCTACCCTGCACTCTCAGCAGCAGGTTTCTTTGACAGCAATCAGTGGGCCTTCACATGTGCACTTCAAGAGACACTTTCAGTGACAGACAGCCAGTCTTGGCCTAGCTGCAGTATATCTTGAATAAATCTTGGGTGTCTGTGGGACTGAGGCAGGTAACAGCTAGCCTCAGTGTGAGGTGTGACTTTTGCAAGTGGGCATAGGTTACAAATCTGAATCTGGACCAACCTGGAGAACACAACTTGTTGCACCCTGGTAACCCCTTGAGACCTTGCCTCATCCATATCTAGTTCCCCGGAGGATAGTTCAGCTGCTGAGTTTTACTAGCAGCCAGCTGTCAGCCTCAGGTCTTAGGGTGTGCTGGGCCTTTTGCTGAGCTGCCCCAGGCCTGGTACTGTTAGTAGTCAGAATTGGTTAGCCACATGTCCTCCCCCACATAACTCCAGGTCCAGTTTAGACAGCAGTAAAATACAAATAGTTTCTTAGCTCCTACCAGATAGCTCTGGGCCAGTCATAACCAGCAGTTGACCTTGGCTTTCACCAGAGACACTACCAAAGGGCTGCAAAACTGACACACTTGGAGGCTGGCATTAGACCTCAACATTAACTTATTAACTCATAAGTGACATACCCAAAGAGTGGTCTCAATAGACACATGAACCAACTGGGGTGAACTAAACTCCATGGTATCAGCCTTTACAAGCAACTCATAAGTTGTGGGAATGAGCAGTCCTCAAAGCAAGTCAGCCTGAGTCAATTCCACTCACTGAAGTGCCAACAAAAATCAAGGCTGACATATACCAGGAGGGCACAGAAAATTGCACAAGAGTCATTCCCAAACACTTAATACAAGTGATCAGGAAGACTGTGTCACAAGGCCACACAGTACACCTACTACATAAGGCCACCCAGCAAATACAGGGAGACACAGTGAATGTACCTAATAATAGAAACAAACACAGAGTAGCAGCTAAAATGGGAAAACAAAGAAAGAAACATATGACCCAAATAAAAGAATAGGAGAAAACTCCAGAACAAGAACTAAATAAAATGAAAACAAGGAAGTAATGAGATTCAAAGTTTAAAACACTGGTTATAAAGATGCTCAGTGAATTTAAGGGAAGAATAGATGAGCTCAGTGGGGACTTCATCAAAGAGATAGACTAAACAAGGACATAGATACCATAAAAAAGGAACCAGTCATAAATGAAGAATACAATAATTGAAATAAAGAATACATTAGAGGAAATCAACAGTGGATTACATAAAGCAAGAGATCAAATCAGTGACTTAAACGTAAGCAGATAATGACCAATTAGTACAGCAAAATGAATGAATGAATGAATGAATGAATGAATAAATAAATAAATAAATGGATGGATGAATGAATGAATGAATGAATAAATAAATAAATACTTTAAGGTGCCTCTGGAACATCAAGTACACCAGAATTTGTGTTATAGGGGAAGACAGAAAGCAAGAGATTGAGAAACCATTTGAGGAAATTGACTAAAAACTTCCCTAATCTGGTGAAGAAAATGAACGTACAAGTCCAGGAACCACAGACAGACCCACACCAAGATAAATCACAATTAAAATGGCAAAGGTGATAACCAGGACAAAATCCTAAAAGCAAGAGAAAGGTTGCTAGTTTATTACAACAGTACTCTCATAAGAATGTCTGATTTCTCAATAGAAATTTTTTAGGGCAAAAGGAATTGGCAAGAGATATTCAATGTGATGAAAAGCAAGGACCTACAACAAAGACTATTATACCCAGAAAGCCTAGCAATTAAAATTGAAGGTGAGACAAAAACCTCTCCAGACAGGAAAGCACAAAATGTATTCACAGCCACCAATCCAGTATTATGAGAAACACTGAAACATCTCTTTTATGAAGAATGGGGGGAAAAATAAGTACAAATAATAAAATGGCAATTACTATGTTGTTATCAACAATCACTCTAAATGTAATGGATTAAATGTTCCAATCAAAAGACATAGGGTAGCCCAATGGATAGATACAAAACTCATACATATGCAGTGAACAAGAGATCCACTTCAGATCGAAAGACACACACAGATTGAAAGTAGAGGAATGAAAAAGATATTTTATGCAAATAGAAATTCAAAAAAAGTTGGAGTAGCACCACTTACATCAGACAAAATAGACTGTAGAACGAGGCTGAAATAAGAGACAAAGAAGGATATTACATAATGATGAAGGGATAAATCTAACAAGAGGATATAACCTTAATAAACATTTATGAACCCAACATAGGAGCACCTAAATATATAAATCAAATATTGACAGATATAAAGGGAGAGATTGACAGGAATACAATAATAGTAGGGGATGTTAATACCCCATTAATTCCAATGGACAGACCTTTCAGACAAAAATCAACAAAGAAAGAGCAGACTTAGATGATGCACTGGACTAAATGAATTTAATTGATGTTTTTAGACCATTTCACTCCAAAGCAGCAGAGTATACATTCTTCTCAGGAATCTCTGAAGTTAATGGGAAGAATCTCTGAAGTTTTATCTCCTTTATACTGGGGACAGAGATACCTATCATTAGAAAAAAAAACCTGCTTATTAAAATTACACATCAAGACATAAACATATTCATTGGCATAGGTTCTGTTTTAATTAACAAGAAGAGTTCAGTTGGGGCTGTTAATCTTTGATAATTGAAAAAGAAAACATTAGCAAACACATTTATACAATTCATTGTGTTATCATGCTGAGGCCTGATCAGACATCAGTATGGGTATCAAGCCTATGGGAAGATGGGAGTAATTTGGAAACTGACATGACCAAGATTTGAGAAACCGACAGGACAGGGAACTAAACATGGCACCCACAAATATGAAATAAGGTTTGGTCTGATTCACATCCATTAAATATCTAAGGGAGGTGGTCTGGGAGGTGACACCTGCCATAGGAATCTCTAAGTGAAAATGAGGGAGAGATGAGATTGAATCCCTCTGAAGTCATAGTGAGTAGGGTCTTCTCAATCATGAGGTCAATAAAGGTTTAACAAGTTGTTACAGCTCCTGACAAGTTCAGAATAAAATGAGTGAAAAATGGAAATACTATTGCAGGAAACTAGTCACACTGATTTTACACACTTTGTAGAGAGGAGGAAATGAGGAACAACTCATTTCAGCCCTGGGGCCTCACTTTATTTATTTTAGATAATGGGCTTAAAATAGAAAACAAAATGCTGATGGAATCCATTGCATTTGAAGACTTCTAATATGATCATAGGGTCATTTTCATTGGCCTGGGGACAAAACAGAAGAGCATCAGCCTTTGTCAGGCTTCATTAATTAGGCAATTCAGCACAGACATGGAGATAAGGAGATCATCAAATATTATAATTACATCATTTTTTTGTTTGTGTGAAGTAGTGACTATTGATCCCTAGGAGAGAATGAGGTCTTTAACATGCAAGTAAAATATACCAGTGAGGGAAAAATGACTTTATCTGCTTATAATATTTGTTAGTCAATTCAAAAATAATAATTGCTAAGTATTAGCCATGTACTAGGGTTAAAGTTATTTAAAAATAATAGATGTTTACACTCTAGCAAACTCAATTTTCCTTTTCTTTCTATAAAGAAGAAAATAATTTATTTTGCATATGTATATTATGGTGATGAGATTGATGGAGATTCTTTATATGATTTCATATAAAGTTTTAAGATATAATTCTCTACATACATAATCAAACGTAAATTTTGCTGTTAAGGATTTATACAAAAATTATATTCCAACTTACTAAGCCAGGTTGTCCTGAAAAAGCCTAAATACAGTTGAAGTTAAAACAGCATATAAAGTTAAATAAATTAACTTTGTTTAGATCTCAACTGTAGATAGTTTAGTTTAGCAATCTCTTCCATTCATTGGACTCTGTTATCATCAATCAGTACAAGACCTCTCTCATATTTTACATCATATTTTTTTTATTTTCTACATTTTATTTTGTTTTAGACTCATAGATTCTTATTTTTATATATTTTCTGAGAAATACACAGATTTTTTTAAATACATAGTATTGAGGTTTATGTATATGTTTTAAATATATTTTAAAATAAATAATATATCTAAGAATTATTAAACTTTTAATATGAGGCAAGCATTCTTCAAAGTAGTTTTCATATATTGACTCATTTAATTTTTACAACAAGTTTATTGTGTAGATAGTATTATTTTCTCCATTTTCAGATAGAAAAACTGAGACACAAAGATGTTTACATAATTTTTTAAGGTCACATGGCTAGCAAGAAGTCATACCCAGATATAGTCTGACTCTAAAATCTGTAAGTTTTAACCGACTTCTATGTATAATGCCTCTATATATATTGCATTGTTTCTATAGATCTAGTTCCATATTTTAATTTTTCACTTGATACTATATTTTTAAGATCTTTCCACATTAGTGTTTGTTTATTTCTTCAGATTGTTACTGCTACATTCTATAATATATATTAACTACATTTTATTAGAGACTGCTAAAATATTTCCCACTTTCTGTTTCTACAAACAATACTGCAATAAATGTTCTTTGAAATTTTATTTTGAGCCCATTTGTATGTTTGAATGTGAAGTAGATTTGGATCATGCTAAATATGCATGTTAAATTTTACTATGTCTTATTAAAGTACTCTCAAAAATAACTGTACCAGTTTTCATTGCCATTCATTTATGCCGGTTACTGTTTTGTCACTTAATACTCAACCAACCTTTGATATTTTGATATATATCTACATTTGCCAATCTGACTGAGGGTATATCATGTGGGCTTAATGGGACATTTTTATTTACTAGAGGAATTAATTGTCTTTTTAACAACTGAGGTTTGATTTTCTCTAAATTGATAGTTTAAAACTTTTAAATCCCTTTTGATCTTTTTTTTTTTTATTGGCAATTTTGGTGTTACCTAGTCTAGTTACAATCATAAACAAATTGTAAGCAGACATCCTTAATGGAAACAAGAAATTTGGTGATAATCACAGACGATCATGAGACAAAAAGAATAATGGCAAAGTCACCAAATCTACAACAAATTAGTAAGAACAGACTAATAAACTACATTAGAAAGTATAGAAAATATAGAAAGCACAGTGAGGTAGGCATTGTTATCCCATTTTAATGATGATTAAATTGAAATTTATAACAGCTGAATTACTTATTCATACATAGGCTTGATAATTGAAGGTCAATTAGTACTAGGGCAAGGTAAGATTCACTGTCTCAAATCTTTTTTAACAGAACAACTAGTGATTCCACTGGATTTAGCTTTTTTTCAACTCTTTAAGAATTATTGTCTATTGTAAGCCTATACTTTGTAACTACCTGCTCTATGTACAGAAAAGAAAAAAAAAATTACCAAAATGTGAATCAGAAAGAAAGCAAGAACTTGTTTGCCAGTTTTTCAATCTTTCTCTCTCTCTCTAGTATTTCTTGGCCCACATATAAAGGAAAATGTGTTTGGCAAAATGTAACTGCAAACAAATTCTTCTGTCAATCCAGAAGACATCTCCATAAGTGTAGTACAGAAAGAAAATAGTTTATTATTGACTAATGTGATATGTGCATCAAAGGCTGTCTGCTAAGACCTTGAAAACAAAGAAATCTTACCACTTTATATAACCAAGCAGATATAATCCACTGCATACCTGTTCTCAAAATAAACAAGTAGTCCTCAAGTAAGAGTACATGACAGCATCATTGGTCACATAAGTTTATCCTAGTTTCACCTGGTAATTGGGGTGAACAGCTGTGTAAGCTAATTAGCTTTATTCAAAGGAAAAATATATTTTTTTCATATCTCAATAAGAGATAGTTCTGCAACTTAAAGTCAGCTGAAGTTAGGTTCCTATCCTCCCATAGAAATTGAGAGATAGGGATCCTATTTTCATTGGATGTTTATATTTCAATCAGATGGTTCCCTGAGTCCTTGAGAAAAATGTCCCTGGGCCAACAAAAGCCTTCTTTAGCATTTAAAAAGATTTACATATGTTAAAGAGATAGAGAAAAAAATTAACAATTACAAATCTTCAAAAGTAAATGGTCTAAGTAAAGTGAGGAGAGGAAAATCACTTTCCTATTTTAACGAAGAATTAAGCCTCTTATTTTTAATTTGTACCTGTCCTTATAGGTACTAATCTAGTCTACAGTTAATACTCACGGATGAGTGTTTTTTATCCATTGGTATTTTAGACTAACAATAAATATGTTAGGGCAAAACAAGGTATATGTTTAAATGAAATGTTTTATATGAATTAAAATAATTAGTCCTTATCACAATCTATGAGAGCAATACTATTGTTATTCCCTTTTATAGATGAGAAAATTGAGGCACAGAACCAAAATAATAAGGTAGCCTTGTTCTAAAGTATAGAGAATTACCCACTATAATATCCTGAATCACTTTTTCCTATAACTTATTTTCTCTCTCGTTCTCTCCACCCCCTCAATATATTCTACCTCTCCTTAAGAAAATTTGATGACACATTTAATTCTGAAAAGCACTTACAGTTTTTTTCCACACAAATACCAGCTTACTTTTCTTAGGGAACCAGATTACTCTGACAACAAATGACTGCTAGTTATTTCTAATGTTTGGATTATGCCTAATTAATTCCTGCACAATAAAACAAAACTTTATAAAACCTTAGGACAGAGAGGACAAGTAGAGCTTGCCCAATAGTCTTTGTTTTTTCTCCTTATAAATATAGAGGGTGGCCTCAAATAAGTCTGAAATAGTTCATTATAGTTCTATCAAAACAATTTTTTTTTTGTATACAACAATCATGTCTATGAGCATTTAGCCACAAAAGCCAAAATCTTGGAGGCCAAATACATGTTTCCTTATTAAACCTCCAAGGAGTATAAGTTAAGTATAGATATCAGGTTTAACACTGAGAATAGTTGAGGATAAGGTCTTGACTTTTAGAAATTTATACAATAATGTTTAAGTTAGGTCCATCAGCATTCCAAGAAGTGTTATAGTCACAAAACAACTTCTGCCTTTATTATCTCATTTGATCTTTGTTGTAACTAGTGATGGAGGTCTTATTTTAATTCCCACTTTGCAAGTAAGGGAATTGAGGCTCAGAAAGGGTAATTAATTTATCCAAATTTACACTCTAAATAGAAGGATGAAACCAGAACTTATTTCTAAATCTTACACACATTCCATTCCACATCAGCTGCTTAATTTACTAATACTATCCTTTAAGATATAAACCAATATTTCTAACATTACCCAATTAACCAATATAATACTAAAATATATTTTGATGTTTCCAAAATTTAATTGGGAGAATGTAGTGGACATCTCTTTTTTTCTGCCACAATGCATTAATTTCAACCCTATTTTGGTAGCTGCACCTTGGTTTTCATTACAATGAGGGCTCTACCTACTCCTTGACCTTAGGATTTGCAGCAAGCACTCTTGCTCTAATATTTTTTTGGTCTCTATGTGTCTCTACCCACATTCCATGTGTATTTGCTTCCAGTGGCCTGAATTTAACTCCTCTTCAGAACACTGTCCTTGGGGCCCTGGATATACTCTGCTCTCATACAAAGGAGGCCTGCAGTTTATCAATGTCCAATGACTGAAAATTGCAATAGTAAATTACACACCCTATTTCCCTTCAAAAAAACTGAAGACACCTATTTCTGGACAGTGCCTGAAACAAACCCTTTTTCTGAGCTCTGCCTAAAATCACACCCTTGCTTGGTTTTCTTCCCATCTCTTTTCTTCTTTCTTATTTCTCCTAGGAAAGCTGCCTTCATAACCTCCAAAGAGATCATTGTCACAGCATCAGCTTTTGGGAAACCTGACCTAAGGCAGAGGTGGATCACCTGACGTGGAACTTGTGCTCTCCTACCACATGTTTGTGTTTAGGGTTGGTATCTGATTTAAGCCAATGAGATAAATTGAGAACATTACAGCTTCTTAAGGGAATTGAAGCTGAAAGAATGTAAAGTCTTGACCTCCTTTAGCTATTTTTTTTTTTCTGAGCCTCTTAGAAACCACAACCAAATCATGAAGAGTCAAATTAAGCCAAATAGTAGGGAGAAAACAAGTGTCACAGCTATCACTTATACCAGTGGTTCAAGCTGTGTTTGAAGGTAGTCCTACCCCTGGACTTCTCAGTTACATGAGTCAAAAAATTCCTCTTTTTGCTTATGCCAGACTGGCTAAAATTCTCCAAAGAATAAAGAACTGCTTCTTACTAATAGAGTAAACTGAGATACATTTTTCAATTGAGATAAAGATCAATGAGTCTCCTTTTCCTCAGCAATAAAATAAATCTTGAAACCATTTAGTATACTCAAATTTTAGGACTACCTAGTTAAAGGTAAGAATGGGTCACTGCTTTTTTGGTTATTGCTGTGTGTGTGTGTGTGTGTGTGTGTGTGTGTGTGTGTGTGTGTGTGTATATATAGATAGATATGGATATATAGATATACTGATATATAGATAGATATAGATATAGATATAAATATAAGTGATATAGATATAGATGATATAGATGATTTAGATGATAGATAGATAGATGATAGATGGATGGATGGATAGATAGATAGATAGATAGATAGATAGATAGATAGATATGAACAGAGTAAAAAGCTCTCTCTGAAATACTGTTTTTGTGTTGATAGAAATTCCTGTGGGGCAGTAAAACCTGATTGTAAAGTTGGTACAATTCAAATAATTTATTTTTTCACTAAATTAACCCAAGGCTTTATATGCTTTATGTACAACTTCTTAAGAATTAAACTATCAACTTCTATTTATAAATGTCAAGATGAGGAGGGGGTTTGAATAATTTCAAAAATAGAGTGGATCCTCACTGAAAAGAGATAATAAAATTAGTATTATTATTCTCACTATTATTATTAATTAGAAGCAGTGGATAACTAAGACTATGGATTGTGGAGTGATTTGGGTTCTGTAATTGTATTCAAATTCTGACAGATTTTAGATCTCTAGGTGTCTGATTTTTGGGAAAAAAAATAACCTTTCTGAGACTAAATAGTCTTATATGTAAAATGAAAGTTATGATGCTATGTTCATAATTAAATTGTTTGAAGAATAAGTCAAATCTTGTATGTTCAAATTCTTTGTACAATGTTGGTCATATGTAAAACTTTTTCCAGTTTTATCGAACCATTATTGACAATTAATTGTGAATTTATATTGTACAATTCAATGAGGGATTTTTTTTCAATTATAGTTGGCATACAATAATATATTAGCTTCAGTTGTACAGCATAGTGATTAGAGATCTATATAACAACGAGATTACCCACTAAATCTAATGCCTCTCTTCCCCCTTACATATTTATTCTGACATTTTTAACTATTTTTCTCATGCTACACTTTATATCTCCATGTCTATTTTGTAACTATCCATTTGTACTTCTTAATTCCTTTGTCCTTTTCAACATCTCCCCCAAACCCCTCCCATTTAGTAGCCCTCAAAATATTCTCTGTATCTATGAGTTTATTTCCATTTTTGTGATTTATTTTATTCTTTAGAGTTCATATATATGTGAAATCATGTAATATTTGTCTTTCTCTATCTGACCTATTTCTTTCAGCACAATATCCTCTGGGTTTATTAATAAAATATCTTTTTCCATCCCCTTACTTTTAGTCTGTGTGTGCCTTTTAATCTGAAGTGAGTCTCTTGTAGGCAGCATAGGTAGGGGTCTTGTTTTCTTATCCATTTGGACACTCTATCTTTTGATTAGAACATTTAATTTCTTTTCATTTGAAGTACTTGTTGATAAGAATGTAGTTATTACCATTCTTTATTCCTGTTTTTGATACATGTTTTTTTCTTCTTAAGTCCCTCGCACATTTCCTGTAATACTGGCTTGGTGGTGATACATTCCTTTAGCTTCTTTTTGTCTGGAAAGCTCTTTATTTGTTCTTTGATAGTTTTGCTGGATAAAGTATTATTGATTGTAGATCCTGGGTTTTCATCTTGGTGAATATTTTGTGCCAAGCCCTTCTGTCCTACATTATTTCTTTTGAGAAATCAGCTGCCAGTCTTATGGGTACTCCTTTGTAGGTAACTGTTTTCCTCTTGCTGCTTTTAATATTCTTTCTTTGTATTTAACCTTTGGCATTTTAATTATGATGTGTCTTGCTGTGGGCTTGTTTGGGTTTATCTTTTGGGGGAGTTTCTGGGCTTCCGGGGGTTGTATGTCTATTTCCTTTACCAAGTGAAGGAAGTTTTCCATTATTATTTCTCCGAATAACTTTTCAGCTTCTTATTTTCCTTCAGGTACCCCTGTGACACAAATCCTTTTACTTAAGATTGTGTCCCATAGGCTCCTTAAATTATTATTAAAGTCTTGGCTTCCTTTTTCTTGCCATTCTAATTGTATATCATTGGCTTCCCCATTCTCTATATCAGTGGTTCAATCCTCTTTATCTACTCTGTTGATTCCTTCTAATATATTCTTCATTTCTGACTGGTTCCATTTTATAATTTCCATTTCTGCTTTTATGTTTTTTTATCTCTTTGTTAATTTTCTCACTGAATTCATCTACACTTCCCCTCATTTCATTGAGTATACTTATAATCATTGTTTTCCTCTCTGTTAGATCTGTTAGATTGCTTGACTCCATTATTCTTGGATCTCTGTTCTGTTTTCTCATATGGTTTCTTACCATTTTGTCTGCCTTTCTGTGTCTGTTTCCATGTACTAAGCACATATAATAAGAATTTTAAGTTAATAATTGTCATTGTTTCCAAGGGAGGTATGAATTTATTCAAATTTGTTGCATATACTGTTTTTAAAAGAATATTTTTTCATAAAATATATCTCAAACTTAGTATGTATAAAGCTCATTTGGTAAAATATACTATTTGATTTCATGCTATATTTCTGAAGAGGTTCTCTATCCCATATGCACAGTGATCAAATTAAGAAAGATGTAGGGTAGGCTTTTTAGGAGTTGCAGAAGAAGTGTTTACTGAGTTAATGACTGTCATTTCACTGTGAAACTGTGTTTATATGTCATCAAAAAGGTGTGAAAATTTAATAGATTTAATTTCTATAGATCAAGTGTTTTAAATTATTTATATGGTATATTTGAGGAAAGGTTTAACATTTAATGAATATTTTTATTTATTTATATTGATCAATACATGTAATTATTAATAATAAAAACAGGAAAAATCATAAATAACCATTGTAGTGTTGAATAAATTAAAAATTATGAAATAGTTTTAAATATATCATCATGCTACGCTCAAAATATCTACCGTTCAAAGGCAGTATTACTATTCCCACATTACAAATTAACAAACTGAGGCTTATAGAAATAAAATAAAGTTGCAGAGCTGAAATCTTAGGTTTGCCACTTGATTCCAAAGTTTATTTTTTCCGGAACAAATTTGTCATTTTAAATTACTCACTCATGGGGTCTGTGATGAAAGCTGAGTGGAGGAAAATTTGTAGATTAAATTTTGACAAGCAAGCGTGGATGATCTAAATCTGACCAATCCTGATTGACACACAATACCTTTATTCTTAGAAAGTGTGATAAAAAATTTGCTGTCTGTCACAGGTCTCCTGGACTGGGATAAATCAGGCAAAATACTTTCAGTTATTCTAGCTGAGAAATTTAATATAACTATAGTAGCCAAAATTTGGTTTTTTAAAAATTACAAAATCATGGAAAAGCAAAAATGCAACTCTAAGGTAGTAGTTTTCAAAGTGTGGTCCATAGATCTCTGGGGGTCACTAAGACTGTTTCATGGAATCTGTGAGGTTAAAAAAAATATGCAATAATAATATTGATATGATTTATTTTTTACTCTCACTCTTGTCCTCTTACACATAGAATTTTTAGAGATTATGTGATGTGATAATATCACTGACAATTAATAGAATATGTGCTTGTGTATTGTGTTTTAAAGAATTTCCAGGTAATTAATAATAGGTTTGAGTGCTTCTCTCTCTCCCTCTATCATCACTATATATATATATATATATATATATATATATATGTATATGTATATATATATATATATATATCAATTATCTCAATTGTTCTTCTACTGTGTTCTTACTAGGCCATCTTTGGTTATGCCTTCTATAATCTGTATAATTCCATTATTGTCCAATAAAGAGTTATCTTGAAAACCAAAAAACTATTTTGTGGATATGTGTAAACGTAATATGAAGTAAGTATGCTAGTAAGTACACTTTGTCACCTTGCCTTGAAAAGATATATATTTTCTCCCAAACACTTTTGTGAATTTTTAAATTTCATGTATATGTATCATTTTAGAATTTATGATGTTTCATTAAAATAAAATAACATTTATAAAATTTCTGCTTATAATTAAAAATTTATCATCCTTTTAAAAGGGACTTTAGGTCATTTGCTTTTTTAAAATATGGCGTACATTCTTCACATAAAGGGGTTAAAAAGATAAAACTAACATAAAGAATTTTCCAACCCATAAAATCAAATCTACCAAAAATAATGGGACAAGCTTAACTCTGATGAAACTATCTTTTTCTCCTGTTTATAAGTGTTAATAATTTGCCTGCTTTTTGTCTTACAAACAAAACTTTTCTGGAGTATTTCAGAGCCAGAAGTTGTATTGTTATTAAAGGTTAAGAATTTCTTTAATGGGCATATGAGAAAACTGGACACAGCTAAAGGAGAAAAATAAGTGAGTTAAAAAAAAAAAGTCTGTTAGAAATATTCATATTCAAACCTAAAAACAAAGAGAAATAAAGAATAAAATTAACAAAACAGAGTATCCAAAAACTATGAAACATTATCTAGTGTTCTGACATATGGTACTTGGAGTCTGAGGAGGAGAAGAGTGTCAAACCTAGGCAGAAAAAAACAATTGAAAAGACAATGGCTATTTTTTAAAAAATTACTAAGAAGCAACAAACCATGATTCTTATATATCAGAGAAATCCAAGCAGGACAAATTCAAAGAAAGGGACATTTAGATATACTATAATATACTTAAAATTAAAGAAAAATAAAAATTTAAATAAATCTAGAAAAAGATGCATTAAAGAAGGCAAAAGATAAAATTATTGGAGCCTTCAGAAACTATGCAAGACAGAAAGTAGTATTGAGACTTACATAAAATTTTGGGTAAAAAATATACTCTGAATACAGAAATCAATAACCAGTAAAAATAACTTTTTAAAAATAAGACAAAATAATAGTAAGAAAATCGATTGCCAGCATATCTGCGCTCAAGGAAATGTTAAAAGAAGTATTTCAGGTAGATAAAAATGATACTAAATGGAAATTTGGATCTACACCAAAAAATGAAGGGTGTTGAAAATTGTAAAAACAAGTACAAAGAAAAAGAATTTTTATTTTTCTTAATTTTCTAAAAATATAACTTAATACTTAAAAATGTTAACAGTATTACGAGATTTATAGGATATGTACACATAAAATTATGGAAATATCAGCAGAAGGATTTGGAGGAAAAAGTTGAAACATTTCTGTAGGCTTTTTATTCTTTTCAGAAAATAGTATAATATTATTTTAAGATTGACTATAATACGTTAAGTATATTTTATTAACACAAAAGCACACTCTAAAATAATTTTTTAAAAATGTGTAATGAACCAATGGTAGAGGTAAAGTGGTAAAAAATTTTACTCAAATAATCAAAAAGAAGGCATGAGATAAGGAAAAAGAGTGGAAAAATAAAACAAATAAAAAACAAATTGAAAGATGAAAAATTTAAATACATACACAGTCTATTTCTATTAAAAGGCATTTATTGTCAGATTGTTGAAAAAGCAAGACCTACTATTTAATGTCTAGAAGAAATTACTTTAAAATATGAATACATTGACAGGTTAAAAGTAAAATGATGGGAAAAGATACACTATGCAAAATAAAGCTAAGGTGGCTATATTGTTATCAAATAAAGTAAGCTTTAGAACAAGGAATATTCCCGGGATAAGGAGAGAGATTGCATAATGATAAAAGTATCAATTTACTAAGAAGACAAAATAACACTTAACATCTAATAATAATTAATAATAATAATAATAGATATTTAAAATATAGAAAGTAAAAACTGAAAGAAAAAATAAACAATTTCACAATTACAGTTGAAGTTTTCAACACACCTCTTTTGTAATTTTAAGTGTGAAAAATTACCACATTATTAATAAACACCAAAAACTAAACAAACTGCCCACCAAATATTAACTGAATAAGTATAGAACATTCACACAGTGGAATACTGTGTAATATAAATGATAAGTGCAATACATTGCATTATGCTAAGTAAAGATTTGAAACACAAAAAAGTACACACTTTGTAATTTCATTTATATGACATTAAAAATGTATAGCTATAGAGATAATCTATCAATGGTTGCCTGGAACTGGAATTCTCTTTAAAGGGTGACAGGGGAGCATTTAGGGGTGAGTAAAATGCCCTACATATTGATATGGTGGTATTTATATGACTTGTGTATATTTGATATTCCATATTTGTAAAAATGAATAACATGTGAATAGAATAATGTTTAGAAAGATAAACTCCAAAATTTTTAAATTGGTTAATTCTGGGTTGTAAGATACTAGTATTTATTTTCATCTTTTTTGTTTACAAAACATTCTATGTATTTCTTGCATATTCCAAGCCCATGACTATTAGGTAAGACCAAATGACTAGTTTCGTTCAATAAACTATAAGCAGAAATGAGAAAATAGGCAGAGAAAGGCCAAGTATATTCTCCAAAATTACATATATAATTAAGAATAAAAGCCAGGATTCAAATCCAGGCCATCTGGCTTCTGAAGCACTTTCTAAATAGCACTAATTTTGAGCTAAGACAGTAAAAAACACTTCTTTCCTCTCTAAAAGTGGATGATTCTGTTAACATACATCTACATGCAGTTCTAGCATTTATGCTAACCTCCTGCTATAGAAAATAAAAATGCTTATTTAAAATATCCCACAATAAAAGTCTAGCTCTTGATGGCCTCTAGAATATAAATATCAATAAAGTAATACCATCAGGACATTTAAAACTTTTAAATGATAAAGCAAAATTTTACTAAATTTTTGAGTGTTTTTTTCCAAATTAAATATATCTATTTTAAAGACTTTTAAACAAAATGTGTTTAAATAGTAATTTAAATATTTACTTTGACTTTGTGTATAATCACAACTAGAACACTACTAAGAAACAGAACAAAGACAACTTTGATTTCTGGTATGTCATTTGCAAAATAAAAACAAATGTAAAGAGATCCTATTAACTATGTTAAAGGCTATGGCATTTTGGTGACCTCAGTAATTTTAAAATGAAATCATTTTTGAATACGTGATATCAATGTTAAGTTTGGGTGTAACTGAATTAGTTTTTGTTTTATAACTAATATAGGTTGAAAAATTTATATTTGGCCACAATCAAAAATAATATTTTAATTAAAAATATTCTGAGCCAGTTGTTAAGACTGCAAAGTTTTAGTTTGATTAATTTAGAATGTCTCATATATACAGAAATACTACATTGTCAAAAAAACTAATTAATAGCTATCACCTTTTATTTACATCCTTTTCACTTCAGACTCTAAGACAAAATACATATTTATAGTTTAAAAATTCACCCGAAATAATTGTTAATATTTCATAAAAACTTGAAAAGTCAATTTATTAAATTTTTTATATTTTATTTATTTACTGTTATTATAAGTTAAATACTTTTAAAAAGAAAAAAATCATTAAAGATACACATTTTATATTTAGCCACTGAAATAAAATTGTGTTTGCCATGAGGGCAAAAACCACAATGTGGCACCATGATTGCTCATAACATTGATATGATAGTTATTCATTGATAGTTGTAATTTCCATATTTATATCTAGAAATAAAGGGGCACAATATTAATAATAAAGATTAATAGTGAAAGGGTTTTAATCATTTTCAGTTATTATTACTATTATCATCATCATCTTTAATTTACTAACTTACTCCATTTGGAGTAAAAACAATAGATGTTTACTCTGTCTCTGAAACCTCTTTTCAGTATCAATGAATCTCTTTATCAGCTCCTACTGAAAACATCTTGTTTTTCATTAACTCTTGAGGCTTGAGTGGGGAGTCTGCACATCTGCTTATCCTAACTTCTAGTCAATTTAGGCTTTTCAAACTTTGTTGAGACTGCTTACTCCCACTGCTCCTCGATAGAAAGGTGAAGCCAGACAGCTTTGGTCAATATTAAGTTGGGGAAAGATCTTACACCATCTGCCTCCTCACACCTAACTATCCTTATTCTATTAAACACTTCCAGATAAAAATAAGCGTGTGTGCCCCGAGTCAGGAATACCTTCCCATACTATTTCTTTTCCTATTCCAGGATTAGTTTTTCAAAAGTTGCTACCAGGAATGTGACAAATAAAGAAATCGTGGGCTGTGGTGATGGAGCTGGTGGGTGAACTCCACAAAGTAAGTAATACCTCTTGAGTAAGCACCACAATTATGAAGCTTCTGTGCCTGGCCCTTTTATAATAGATTGAGTTCACTCAAATTCATTCTTCAACTTGGTTGCAGTAGTGTTACCAGTTTACTATTTGCCACTCAGTCAAGCTTCTACTTTGTGTCAGAAACTTTGCTGGGAACTGAGTATGTGGTGGTGAATCAGAAAGTCTTGAGTACTTGCTGAGTGCTACTCTCAGTGTTGTCACCTACTCAAAAGATCTTTTTTTTATTTCGATTAAGGTGACTGGATAACCTTGCTTACTGCTTCACCTCTGTCCTACAGAGTGTGGTAAAGGCTCCCACAGACTGAGGATAAAATTGCTCTTTAGAGATGTGTCTAACATTCTAACATGGTGTTTACCTTTTATGACTCCTTCCAAATGTCTTATTTTTAATGTATTGTTAAGAGTTTAAAATACGTTCAGAACAGTTGAAGCTACGAGAGAGAGAGAGAGAGAGAGAGAGAGAGAGAGAGAGAGAGAGACAGAGACAGAGACAGAGACAGAGACAGAGAAAGGATGAAGGAAGGAGAAAAAGAGGAAATCTGTGGTATTCTTACCTATAGAATTGTCCACGATTTAGACCTTTGGTAATGTTTACAAATTTTGAGAGAACTTGAATGGTGCACCAGGAAGTTGGATTATAGTTTGTAGGGAAAGCAGCATGAAAGATGTTCAGAAAGGGAGCATAGATTTTTAAAAAGTTATTTTTTCTCTCATTTACATGTGTTTATGCTCATTACTCCCCTTTGAATTTGTTCAAAGAGTATGAAAACCTGTTTCCTGGCACGAAATCTGGAACTCTGCCCCAGGGACCATCTGAGACTGAGGAAATTCTCTCCTCTAACCAAAGAGGCCATGTAGGAAGCCAAGTCAAACAAACAAAGAAATGAAGAGGACTAGATTTTAATCTAGAAAACCAAGGTTTATCTATCTGCTGCCACTTAATAAATTGTATGATTTGGGATGCACACACACAGACACACACACACACACACACACATATATGTATTTTTTTCTCTGAACTTTCTCATCTATATGCAGTAGGAATAAAATGCTCTCCTAAACTCATTTAATTTTGATGCTAATTCAATAAGACGGTGATCATGAAAGTAATTTTAAAAAACAAGGTGCATTTCCAATGAAGTATGGTTTCAACAATCAAAGTGTATATAGGAAAATTAGTACTTGGAAATCAGACAGATTATACTACTTATTAACTTATTTGTGATACTTGGTAATTTCTTTAACCTTTGCAAACTCTATTTATTAGAAAAATGGTGTTAATCATTCCTCATAAGGTTTTGTGGAGTTTCCATGAAATTATTTTTATATATGTATATACACACACATACACACATTTATGCTAAATATGTATTTAGCATAAACCCTGGCATAGTGTGAGCATGCAGTAAGTGGCAACTGGAATTATTCCTTCTCTGGAGAAATGTGTCTATATTTCAACTTGAAAGAAATGCTTTTAATACCAAAACTCCATATACTTTAAATATTACATCAAAGTCAAACCAGTAAGCCTTCTATGCGCTGGAGAGCTAGGGTACCTTTGGGACTCAGAGTACTATAATCAAATGAATGATGAATAAAATTATTTCTGTCCTTTGGTATTATTTATCATACCATTGCATTGTAAGTCAATAGAGATGATGCAACACAGTAGACTGGTCTTATAATGTAACTCATCACTGGATGTTTGTTCCATTTGCATGGTTTTAGACAAAGAAAAGTTTGGAACACAAGTTCTTTTTTATTCTGAATGATAAGAAATTATTTGGTTTTCTCATTTTTCAGCTTATTTTTGTCCTTAGAGAACTCTTGCCATGCAACCAAATTTGTGTGTGTGTGTGTGTGTGTGTGTGTAAACATCAAAAATCACAGAATTGATTATATATAGATATATAAATAGGGTTTTCCTTGATGGAGAAGACTAATTATTGCCAATGTAAATGGTAGCATTAATAAAAATTCTACAGACATTTACCACAATAAACACACTCAGTCCATTTTAATGTTCTTCTTGTTCAATTAAATTGTCTATGACCTTTATTTCTATTCAGCTAAATTAAAAATATATATTTTTATTTTAAGTTTTTCTTCAGATAATAAAAATTTTTCATTAATAAAAAAGCTTGCTAGTGTTGGGGGAAAATGCCTAATGCCATAATTTTTTATAATTGACTTCACAATAAAAAATAAAGTTAAAATGTATATATTTCAACAGAATTTCCCCAAAATGTTCATTTATTTTAAAAATTAATTCATGGTAATAAAATTAACTTTTAGTTAGGTCTACCTGAATATGTTTTCTTTTTTAAAAAAATCACTTAGGAGAAAAAAAGGAGAGGTAACGCCTGTGAAATGTTCCATAGAATTCTAAATTTCTCATTTTATGATCCTTATCACACTAATAATTACTTAATCTATGATTGTCTTACCCATGAGGCCAGAATCTTTCCATTTTGTTTGTTCCCTGTCATATCTTTTAATTTCTAGCATAGTGATTGCATATAGTAAATGCACAATAAATTGCATTTATTGTGCAATTGAATGGAGAATTAACTAATGATATAGTTTCAATTATAAATATACTTTTTCATTGAATGGAGAATTAACTAATGATATAGTTTCAATTATAAATATACTTTTTCATCAAACAGAATAACATCTTTAAAATTATATCAATATGCTTCCCCTCTTTATATTCCACATAAAAATCTTATTTCTATTTCACCAGAGGACTCCAATGCCTTCTGAAGGGCAAATTAGAATTGTTATAGTAGAAATGCACAGGAGAAGAGAAGAATAATGATCAGCTGTTAATTTGTAAGAAATGTAGTGTATGAGTTTGTGTGTGTAAGATAATAACCTCAAATTATAGGCTATGTAAAGAAACACAAAGTATTTTTAAATTTCAAAGAAGTCCTTATTTATATAAGGACTATATAAGGAAAATACTCAATATGAGATGGAAGGAAATTCACCCACTGAAGGAGTGAAGAAAGAACACTTTTGAGACTGAGAGAAGACAAAAAAGAGAGCATAAGGAGTTAGATGACAGAGAGCCCTTCATTCTTCCTCTTTCCCTATTTTGGAGTTAAACTTCAAAAGGGTTAAATGATAGAAAGACCAGATATGAGTAGGGGGTTAGAAGGCAGTCAAAAGCAGACATGTTTTTAATCCTCCTTGAGTTTACCTATTTTGAACTCAGGGTGTGTAGACTACTTCCAAAGGTGCACTTACTCCACCATAGGCATTAATGGTGAAGGAAAGGAAGCATGTTGTGTTCAACTGCAAAGAGGGTCTATGTTAGCATTCTACCACCTCTAGGCCTCCACTACTTCCCCTTGGTTCTTTATAGCATACAAGATATAGAGGTTTCACTCTTGCTTTTCATAGAGGAACCAGAAACATAGGCTGCTACCAGTCACCTACAGTAGTGTTATTGTTATGAGAAGAGAGTGACATCATGAAATAACAGCCCAACTGGGAATGGATAGAGGATACAGTGAACTGTCAGTGACTGCTGACAATTAATGATGTTAGACCCTGATAATTTACAGAAATAACTCCCTATTCTGGATGCCTTCACAGAGGGATTTTAAATCTTAGACAATATCATCTTTTAGAATTGCTCTTAGATTTCTGTAAGGTGAACTACATATGTACGAAGACCTAGAATTTTTTCTAAGGGTGAAAAAATAAGTTTCTATAAATCTGGAGAGATGTTTGGCTTCCTGTACTTCCCATTTAAGTCAGGAGCTTCAAAGGAAGAAAGGACAAAGACAGAAATGCTTGGCTGAGTATTATCATTTTATGATTTGAGTTTAATTTAGTGAAGCAGATAAATTATGTGATAAGGCAATGGTATTATACTGTCAATGATTTAAAGCCAGAAATCTCTGTGTATGAAAAAGATAAAATTCTCCTTAGTGGAAACACAGACTGTGGGCTTTAAATTCTCCTTAACAATTTTAGGGAACCTGCATGTATCAACACATATTTTCCTGCATTTTTTGTACACAGAAGACATAAAATATTCTAGATTTATGCCAAGGCCCCATTACCCCTCAGGATTTATTATGATTTTTTAGATTATATGTATGAAAATTTTGAGACACTTTTGCCTCAGATTTTGGAGTTATAGGTTTTAAAGAACAACTTATGCTTCAGTAATTTCAACCAAATAGGTCCCTTTGATGTCTATTTCTCTCTGCCAATGTATTAGACAAAGAGATATCCTTCAGTATTCTAGAATTACTGTTCTCTGTAGAGATAAGGTAGCAGAATGGTGAGTGGATATCAACACAGGGAAAGATGAAAAAAGCAAAGATTGGAGGTTCTCAAGTGATCTCTTCTAGATTTCTGATCTGACTTTCCACAAATCAAAGAATCTGTTTCAATAGCTAAAAAGTGATTTGTAGATATTGTTAAATAATAGCCTCTGGAAAAAAAATGAGGACATGAGTAAATATCAGGGTCAAATTTTATAAACAAGGAAAGTTTAGATGCACAGCTTTCATGTTTCCAAACTTCTATAAAGTTATTCTCCAACAAGGGTAAGTAAACTATGATTTGCAGGCAAATCTGGTCCATCATTATTTTTTATAAAGTTTTATTGTATCACATCTCTCCTGTCCCAATCATTTTTTTAAAAATCATACTAATCCATATTTATATTTCATTATAAATAACAACAGGCAGCTTGTGCTATATTTATAATAAAGGCAGAGTACAACATAGTAAACGTAAAAAATACTGCTTGATTTAGTTTCTCTGGATATGTGAGAATTGTGTAAAAAGTCAAAGCCAAATTCTTATAAAACTATCATAAAATTTGGCCTCGTTTTCTTGAATAATTGCATTTTGCAGTTGGTATTTTCATTTGACCTCTGGGCCATGCCAGGAGTGATTCACAGGTCATTACAAATACAACTCAGAAATCTAAGGGCAACATCCAGTGAAAGACTCATCTATCTTCTTCATATCAGAAACCAATGTGAAATAGATTTGTCCTGAGCTAAAACTAGGATTTAACAGATTTCTTATTTGTAATTAAATCTGCAGGAGTTTGGGTAGATTTCCAGAAAGATCCCTTTCTACCTGGTATTTTTGATATAATTGTGTTATTTTAGATGGTATGCATTCCATTAAGGCTCCTAGTTCCTATGTTGTACACCATGAAAGAGGGATCATGATGTCTTATCTTCAGAAAGCAAGAAACTGAGCAATATGGTATCTTGAGATCACTTTCATGTCTAAGATAAATACAGGAGGCATTTATTGAGAATTAAGCCTGTTATTATTTTACATTAGTTCTAAATACCAGAATATACATGTGAGGAAATTTTAAATCCTGTCAAATCTCAGGAATACTAACTGGTCATTTTTGCTACTGCTTTAATAAGAGAAAAGAAGACACACACACACACACATACACAAAGAATTCAGAAAACCTGTATCCATTCCTAACTCTGCTTCTTATTCCCTATGAGAACTTGAGTCAGTGGTTAACCTCTCTGAACCTCAGTATCTTCAGTTGTAAGAATGGGAATCACAATTTCCTTGTTCCACCATGAAATGATAAGAACACTGAATTGGAAAGGTATAAAAATTACTTTTTAAATGTTAAGTACTATACAAAGAAAATAAAAAAAACATCAGTATAACCCTTAGAAAAAGGGTATAGAGAAAATAAGTTTTGTTCTGGTCTTCAGATTTCGCTGTAGATAGCCCAAATACTCCCTGGCAGTCTACGATCTATAGACAAGGTATGGTAATATGATACCCATATGATCTCTGCCCTTTGGTAGGATTCTTGCTTATTGCCAATAAAATATAGCAAAGGAGATGAGATGTAATTCCCTTGACTAAGCTACAGTATATGAAAAAAGTGATGCTTACAAGATGTCACTCTCATGATTTCATTATATTATATAAAACTTCCTTCTTCCAGATTGGAGTAAAAGACTATCCTAATGGTAATGAAGAAACAAGCTGCTATGATGTGAATCGCCTATGGAGAGCATCATGTGGCAAGACTGCAGGGGACCTCTAGAAACTAAGAGCCTGTCCTATAACCACAAGCAACTGAATTCTGCCAACAAGTGTATGATTCTGGAATAGAATCCAGAAGCTCAAACAAAACTATAGTCCTGACTGATATTTTAATTGTAGCCTGTGTAACCCTACCAGAGCATTTCTCTAAGCCAAGTTCAGACCCTTAATCCATAACAGTATGAGGTAATAGATGTGTGTTGTTTTCATTCATAAAGTTTGTGGAAATCTGTTTTATAGCCATGGAAAATGAATGAACCAGGTTATAGATCTTTCCTTTCACATTTGAACTAAAATGTCTGGTTTTTCAAAATTAATCTGATTCATGAATTGACACTGTGTTGATATTTCAATATTCTGTTCATTCTAGTTAATAAACATGAATGGTAAATATTCATATACAATAACTGTAAATGCCTTAACTTGATGGCTTTTAATATACCTATATACAATAACTAATGGCTTAACTTGATGATTTTTATAGGAGTTATTTCAAGGGGGTTTCAAGGAAGATACTGAGGATTACAGATGAGTAGGCTGATAAAGAGAAATGTGCAAAAAAATATTCAGTTCTTGATTTCTGTGCTGTGCTATAAATGCATAAATTCCTTTAGGTATTCAAGTTGAAAATTACTTTTTTAAAAAGGTTATTCTTATAAAACATTTGAAAGTGTTTTTCTTAAGCCTAAACATTAGTGAATGGTGCAGAGTTTAAGTAAATTAACAGAGGTGTCTTCTTAGTCCTAGTTCCTAAGATATTGAGATACCTGGTAAAGAAAGAAAGAAGAAAGGGGGGAAGAAAGTAATGTAGGAAAGAGAGAATAAAATAATGCATGTAAAAATTCTAGGCTTCTAATTGGCACTTAAAAATGTTAGCATTTAAAATAATTTGTTTTGTCTGTTTATAAAATCTCATTTTCTCATAATCTTGAGAAGCGATAATATCTGCCTTTTTAAGGGGTAAGTCATAATCACATTAGAATTTTTTAAAGGTGCTAAAATACAAGCAAACTAATAATATCAAATGAATAGAACATGAAATAAAATATGTTTCACTCTGCATATATAGAGAACAAACAGTGATGTGTGAATGAATCTCTAAACTTGTGATTTTTAAATGACTGCTCTCTATCAGGCTTACATACACGCAAAAATCATGTGCCTTGATAATTGAACACTAAAATACATATTCAAAGAAATATAAATTTCTAATTCATCGGTTTAAAGATAACTGCATTAGAAATTAAAGCAATTTGAGGAATTCAATTGTACTCACTAAATTGAGATACTTTTAGATAGCACCTAGATTACAAATGGCAAAATGAAGTTCAAGTATCCACGAACACAGAGAATTAATTTTTGGCCTGAATACATTGACCAGTTTAAAAATGTAAGGCAGCTCTGGAGATAGATGGGCTGTGGTTTTTAAATAAATTCATACTCCTAACCCAATGAACTTGTTATAATATTTTTCATTAGTTACAGAGCTGAAAATAGCAAAGCATTTTAATGTGTCAACTCCTTTTATCTCCAGTATGTCTATCTTAGATATAATGCAAACTTATCCACTGGCTTTTATCTAATATATTTGCCAGCATCTTCAAACTTTCCCTTTGACATCCTTGCTATTTAAAAGCCAGGAGCTTCAGGAAGTTGTAGAACTGTAGAAATCTATTTTTTTTTTTTTTGCTATGCAATCAAGTATGAGAATACTTAAAAATGTATTTGAGAATTTTAGCTCCTGAAAAGTAAATAGGAATTTTTTTTTATAGGCTACTACCTCCTAGATTTCATTTCCCATTTTTATGTTCTTTCTTAACTAAATTTTTAAACCAAGTCATGAGAAAATGATTTCTGCCAGTGTTCAGCACTGTAAAAATTTAGGAATTATTCAATTGGATCTTGTGAATCACGTTATGTGTACAAATTTTAGGCAGTGTGTTAGCAAGGACAAAAGACTAGATCAGCTTGACCAGGGAAATTACATAGGTAACTCGTGATGTTCATTTTGAACACAGAAAGATATTGCATGCTTAATTATTTCTGTCCTAGAAAATCAGTAAGGGGAATTTCTATATAACATAAAAGTAGAAAGTAATTGATAAACAATTAAAATAATAGGTTGATATGAAAAATCAAATACAGTTACGGTGGCCATGAGGTCATACTGTTCAAGCCTCTCTTTAAGGGAATCTGTTGCAGTTTGTTGACTGACAGTCTGCGGTTGCTGCTCTTAGGGATGTACTTGTTTCTGCTGGGGCCAGACGTTCCTTTGGGATTCTCTCATTCAATGATAGAACACAGTTGGGGCATTAGATTTATGTTATTTGTGTCATCTGCTGAACCCCTCTAAAAGGCAGTCTTTCCTAGGAGACTCCCTGTTGTTCTGGATAATAGTTTCTCAGAGCTTCTGATTCCTTTATTTTGTGTCAATAGAAATTCTATATAGAGGACATGTGTGATTATAATATTGAATTTAAGGCCCAGACTTGAAGATGTGCTTTTCTATGATTTCATGAAATAAACCTAAGACAGTAGGAGAGTTGGTACTCTAGGCAGCCAAAGATTTGGTGATGATTTTTATTGTTGTTTTTTATGTGTTTTGTCTTTTTTTTTTTTTTTGGTATAAATGGGGGATCCTACTAAGTTCTTAGTCACAGCGTATTGGTTTTAGTGAAGATGGACATAAGTTAATACATTAGAAATAAGAGTGGCTTGGTGTCTTAACTAGGAAATAATCTCTTGAAGACTGTCAGTTCCTGATGCAGTATTATGAAGGTTCCTGAAATTGTCAGTTCTTTATGACACAGCAATGATGGGTCACTCTTCTATAAACTTATGTGGGTCGATGAGTATCTTCCTGCTTTTGATGCTTTAAATATGTAGGACTTTCTTCAGACTTGGTGTAATTGGTACTTCTTTGGTGTTTAGGGTTGTTTTTCAGTTAAAATCAAAAGTGGCATTCATATCTGAACAGTCATTGCTTTCCATAGTACTGTTAAACATTATCAAAGAATTTTATTCAGATGGCATCTGTTGCATGAATACTAAGCAAAATCATATTGATTTCTGTTGTACTTTGCCTGCTAACATTTGCATCATAAATGTAGATCTAAGACACCACACAAGAAAAAGAGAGTGAACACTGCTGCTTCTACTCCACCAAAGGACAGACTCAACAGCTTCATTTACATTACTCTATGTTTGGATAAGTGAGTTTTGATGTCCTAAGGATATGAATGTCTTTGTTTCTTATACTTACAGGCATTAAATTGGTATGCTAGATGTAACAGAAAAATCATATTAATATGGGATTAAATGATTGTTCACATGATAGAATTTTAAGAACATTTGTTTGTCTATTACATGTAACTACGAATATCCAGGTGTCTAGTTAAAACTCACAAGTCTTTAAAGTCATAGGGTGTAGCCTTATCCCAGTGTTGTAACAACGTGGCTCATCTCAGGACTGTGGCTACATAGAGACAGCTTACCCACAGAGAAGAATTCAGTGATATTATGTAGGAAGAAGGCAAGAGAAATAAAATGTTAAATCAAGCTGTATTGTATTCATATCTGCAATATGCTGATCAGCCCTGCAGGGAGACCATGAGGAAACTAGTATAACAAAGAAGGATTTTGCTGAGATCGAGATTGCTAACAACCCATTTCCCCACACCCTGAAGGGAAAAATAGGAAAAATAGAGTCTGTCACTGCTGCCCTACACAAAATAAAATTATTCATTCTCTATGGCTAAAACCATGGAGAAACTATGGATCACAGGATGGGAATTGCCTGCAGGCCTTTCAAGCCACACATTCTTATGTTTCCGTGCTACATATTTTTATCTTTCTTCACTGTATGTCCATATGAAGGGAAAATGGGTAAACAAAGTCTTTAATCTGTAACTCACAGGAACTAAAGAATGCTGTATGAACTGGATTCCCTGACACATGGGGCTTTTTTCTTCATCTAGGCTTTTTGTTTTTACTTTCTCTTGTCTTTACTTTTCCCCTTCTCTAATAAACTTTCCTTTTGACTCAAACTTCAGGGTGCATTTGAATTCTTTCTCATACTCCCCACAAAAACTCTTCTTTCTCATTATAGGGCTTGAGTACTGCCACCCCACCCCTCTCCCCCACTTAGGAGAATTTGCCATTCTGCATCAATATGGTAAACCCTGGATAGTTCTATTTCAAATTATGGATTGGATAATGGTCCCAGCCTACACATTATATCACATTCATATCAATGTGTATTTTTATACTATAAAATAGTACTCATATTTTTTAAAATACTTAAAAGTAGATGCTCTACAACCATATAGTTTAGCTAGCAGAAATAATAATTCAGTCTTCATCATCATGACAATACTATTTGTTCCAGAAAATTCTTGCTGGGAAATAAAACTATAAACCAGTTCATACCTTTTTTGAATGCTTTAGGAATATCCCTTGAGGAATATGTTTTTTTTTCAAGGTTCTAAGCCACAGTTTAAAGTTCTCAAAAGAAATTCTTTTTTAGTAAATGGAACAGAGAACTCCATGTTATATTCTCCCAGAAGGTAGGAGAATTGGTACACTAGATGCTTCAAAACATAGTTAAATATAATTCTCAGAAATCCTTACTCCCATGTGCTGCTGTCAGCAGCAGTGCTGTCAAAAGGAGTCTCAGATTTTAAGCAGCCAAGGCACATCAGTTATATTTAGGCAGCCAAGACAGCCACTTTTTCTGCTACTTGGGGAATTGCTTATTTGGCTTGCTTCTCAGAATGTATTGGTCCCATAGCACAATCTGTTAAATGCCTTCTATGTATCCCACCACGTCCTTAAATATAAATACAACTGGAGGAGACCTCATGGGGCTTTAATCATAAAAACATAAACAACACAAATAGCCTAAGAAAGCCCTAAAAAGTACTACCAATGATAATGGAAATGCAAATAGATACCAGGGACACTTCCAGGGAAGCTCTTATAAAGTCAGAATACGAAGCATTAAGCCCTGTATAGGTGCAGACAGAAGAAAGTATTAGGAAAGCTCTCACCAGTACCCCAAGTGAACAAACAACACTTTTATACCAATATCTTGAATCTGCTCACAGGCTTACTAGATGAAGGATTTGCCAACTTCCAGATGAGACTGTATTTAGTACAAGTAATTATTATCCTTCCCTGCCAAAAAAAAAAAAAAAAAAAGAAAAGAAAAAAGAAAGAAAGTCCATTGCATTAAAACACAATACTAATACTATTTAATAGTATTTATTATGATAAAGGAGAGCCTTCTGGATAAGAATTTTACGTTCTTTACCTTATATAAGTACAAAATTAGACTGGCAAGTTTGATACAATTATCTCCATTTTATGGTTGAAGGCAGTGAGGCTTTCGGAGATAAAATAATGTTGGCAATATAAAAATTATTAAGTGACAATCTAAATTAGAACCCCATCAGTTTGACTCCTAAGCTTTACTTATAACCAATGTACTATATTAAAGAAATCAGCTCTTCCTCAGATGTGTATATCAATTGACTGGTGATTTGGGTCTGTGCTCACATGTATTTTCAGTCATTGCCTTGGGTAGTCAATGCAATATATTTTTTTCTTAGTGTTACTTAGTTCTGTGAAAAATTTATTTGTTTCAGAGATATCAGCAAATGAAATTATATTGAATCATATAGTTCCTGGCCCCTGAAGCCACATCTTCTGGCATCTTATCTTTCTTTTCTGAAAATTGATTTCTCATTTCTTAGCTGGGTATTCATTATCTCTATTTCTCATCTCATGGTCTCTTCCAGTGAATTCTCCATTTTCCTTAAGCAATATTAGAATTATTTCTCTAAAATGAACATTTGTCTGTTTCCTATTCAACCTCTTTTCCCTTTTTCTCTCTCCAAAGTATATCCAAAAGTTTACCTTGCAGCCATTGCTTTCTGTACAGACTGTTTTTTTTAGTAACAAAGTTTTCTTGTTTTTATTAATTATTTGTATTGTATATATTGTACAAAACTGGAAAACAGAGATGTGCTAGAGTGTTTTCTCCATTCCCTTCTTGACCTTTAACTATACTCCCATCTCTCTTATACATCTAATATTTTAAATATACAAGTATACTAAACTCTACATGCTTAGACATAATTACAAAAATGAGTAGATGCTTTGCACCAAAAAGAATGAAATACCTAGGAACAACTTTAACAAAACATGTGAAGGACCTATATATTGAAAACTACAAGACTCTATTAAAAGAAATCAAAGAAGATACAACGAAATGGAAAGATATTCTGTACAGACTTTCTATCTCTTGAAGTTGACTCCACCTTCAACTACAGTTAAAGGTTCAGATTATTTTATGCCAGTGAATACGGTCTATTAATTTGCCCATGGTTAAGAAAGGTTTAAGACTGAGAATATGATTTCAGATGGTAACCCCATTTTGAATTCCTTAGAATACTGTTTGAAAAACTGTTTTTCCTCTGCTGGACATGAATGAGGAAATATATATCTCTAATCATAGTGGATAGTCATTGTCCATCCATAAGGTTAGCCTGTTTTAGATAAAGCTGATATTTTGGTTGTTAGAGCAAAAAAGAGAGAAAAAGATAAGGTATTTGATATCATTATTGGTCTTCTGGATCTACAAATTCTGAAGTGTACCTTACCCTGATCTCTAGTTATGATCTTCAGCTTAGCCAATAAATCCCTTTAGTTGTTCTTGACAATTTTAATGGGCCCATGTTATACGCAAACATAAGAGTCCTAATTGTTAGAGACTTTGGTAACAAAATGAGAGTGGTTAACTAAGTAGGAAACATAGGGCAGAGAATTATCAGAATTTATCTCAGGCTGAGAAGTTTATGATACTTATTAGATCTGTGTAATTGGTTACATTGTTGCCTTTGTGTGTTTGGACATAAGTCATGTCTTTTGAGGGAATAACATTAAGATATTGTGAAGAAAATTTGTACGTTTGGTGTGTACTGGCTAATCTGGCCTTAGTGAGGTCATAGAAGCAGAGTAGGTTCAGGCCAAAGATGAAGTGAATACCAATAGGGGAAAAAAAGTACTGCTTGTAAGAGAAATTAAATGTGCTGAATAATTAAAATCAACCAAATCTCTTTTTTTTCAACAGCTTTATTAAAGTATAACTTATATATACATAATTCAATTTGTTCATGTATGAAGTTTGATGAGTTTGGATATATGCATGTACCATGAAACTGTCACTGAAATCAAAGTAACAGATATATCCAACACCTCTCAAAATTTCCTTATGTCTCCTAGTTTTCATTTGCTTGTTATAAAAACACTTATCATAAGACATACGTTCTGCACAAATTTAAGTGCATAATACAATATTGTTAACTCCAGGGAGAATGCAGCTGATTTTTAGAATTAATCATCTTAGATAAATGAAACTTTGTACTCATTGAACACTTAGATAAAGAAAGGAGGGTATGTATTTTAGATATAGCATCAACAACTTTCCCCCATAGACTACTTCTGTGACTAACCAGCATCCATAAGTACTATTATCCTATACACAGTTTCAAATATTCTTACTATATTTCCAAACACAGACCACACAGCATCATTCTAGACATGCATCCAGCTACATACACATAGTATTGATGTCTAACTTGTTATTTCTTTTGTCAATATAATGCTATTTAATCAGATATCTACTTGTCTAGTTTCTTGGTTTTGAGAAATATCAGCTCACTGCCAACCTGGAAGTAGGGCAGGGGGCAAAGAAGCCTGTTCCAAAAGTTTCTGTGTAACCATTATATAATCTGTTTAATATTGGACCAGGTTAAGGCAAGCTACTTTATTCAAAGCAATGAGAATTCCAGAGAGCCAGAGAGATAAACCAAAGATTTTAAGTAAAAGTCCAAACATAAGGAGAGAGATGCATATAAAAAGTCAGAGTCAGAACTGGAGGGGACATTTAGTCAAAATTGCAGAAGTAAGAAGTAACACATTCAAAGTAACACATTCCCTGAGTAATACACATACTGTTGTTCATTCTCTTTGAGCAGTTTATTCTACTCACAGCAAAGCTAAAACCTTTACATAATCTATAAAGCCCTCCACTGACATCTTTCTGCATTTCATCTCCTATTGCTCTCCCCTTCACACTCTACTCCAACCATTAGCTTCCTTTTTGTTCTCTGGATACTCCAGACCTCATCCCACAGCAAGCACTTTACATTTGCTGTTTCTTCTGTCCATACCATGATGTTTACTCAGATGTCTACATGTCTTATCAATCGAAATTTAGCTTATCAGAAAGACCTAACTCAGGCCATTCACTCAAAATTTTCATATCTCTCCCCTCAATACTTCAAATTTTATTTTCTTGGTTCATTTTTTCCTTCTTAGTTCTCACCACTAAATGCCACATTAAAAAAAATATGTATATATATATATATATATATATATATATATATATATATATATATATCTCGTGTGTGTGTGTGTGTGTGTGTGTGTGTGTGTGTGTGTGTGTGTGTATTGTTTATTGCCAGTCTTAACCCCTGGAAAGAGAGAGAGTTTTGTCAGTTTTGTTCATTTTGCGTTCTTAGAACCTAAATAATGTTTACACATAGTTTAACAGAACTCAATAAAAATGCACTGAATAAATGCAGTGCATTTATTAGAGAGCTAAGGGGTGCAGATGCAGGATGAATAAGGCTTGGAATGGCAGGCCTGAAACTCCAGTGGATACATTAGAGCTGGTGGTAGCTACCAGAGGAGTCGCCCCACGGAGGTAGTCTATGTTTACCTATTATGGTATGGATATTGTAACTCATTCAGTGAATAACTGTGGAGGGGTAATTATAAACTATGAAATAATTGTGAGTGAATAATTGTGCCAGGAAGGAAGTAGTGAGTACTTATAGTATTATACCATTAAGAGAAGTATAATATGTGAGGAGGAACAGGGTACAGAGTTTATGCTTGTATCAAAGTAGCTCTTTGTAATGCAGACCCAGTACCCTAGAGAATTCTTCACCTACATACTTAGTATGACAGAAGAAAGCTCATTAAAGATAAATTAATATCTTTACTGATTTTTGCTGCTCAAAAATAATATAAACTTAACAACACAGGAAAGGAGTCAGAGTTCTGTCTTATGTTCTACCAAACTGAAAGTTCATCCATGTCCTTACATTGTTTCATCTGTGTCTAGGAGGAGATGTGAGAAACTATCTTCACTTTGTTGAAGACAGAATTCCTAAAATGATTCTAAATCTGCCAGACACTGTCACTTATTCCATTGTATAATTCCAAAACTATAAGTAGCCCATTTCCACCTTTAAAACCTCCTGGACCTTAAACTTTTCTCACTCTCTTCCCTCTAATCATAATAAAACTAAACTCTAATTTATAACATCAGGATATGACTCGACTTAATTATCACTATGTGATAAGTACCTTCCAACAATAACAATATCCACAACACAAAAAAAGAAATTCAATCTTTTTTTATTTGTCCAGTCCTGATTCACTTCCAGCATGCTCTGGTAGACAATTATACTTTGTTTTAAAGAAAGATCCTGCAGGGAAATAAGAAAACAACAAAAAAATGTGAGCATGTTAGCTAACAATTTTCAAGGAGTCTCCCTGCAAAGAGAGAATATTTATATGAAATATAGGGATTTGGATTCCCATCATAAGGCACACTCAACTTCAAAATATCTAGGTTCTGGGCTTAGAAAATGTTTACACCAGGAAGATGTCTCTGCTCTCTCCAGCTTGGCTTTCTACAGTATTTCAATGAAACTTTCTCTACTGTTCATGTTTCAAGGTTTTTGTCAAAAGCTTAGAATTTTCATTTCTTTCTCTGCTTGCAAGAGAGGCTTTCCTTCAAAGTATGAAGCTGAGGATTTCAGTCCAATGGACAACAATATTCTTCAGGACTCTGAAATGTAAAGAAATGTTTCAAAAATGTCTCTGATAATATAATACAGATTTCCAGATTCTACTTCTGGAGATTCTGATTCAGTGGGTCAAATATGAGGTTGGGAATTTATTAAGTGCCTATTTACCAGGGGTCCAGGTGATGAGTTAGAAGACATTGGCTTCTAGAGCATATCGAAATGGAGCATATCATGACAAAGTGTGAAATGATAAGGCATTTTTTCTTATATTAGAATTGTGGAACTTTTTATAAAGAATATCATATAGCTCACTGGTTAAGAACATGGTTTCTGTTTTCCAAATCCAGTTTCAAATCATGACCCTACACTTATTTAATCTATTTTTATTTTTTTGGTAAATGTCTTTCACGGCTATAACTAAATTATGCCTAATGGAATTTTTGTGTGGATTGACTGAGATAATATATGAAAAATACTCATGAACTGATGCCAAGCAGTATTAAGTGCTAAATATAGTTATTAATAATCCTGCTATTTTTGCTATCATCACTTATCACATAAATGCTAAGTATTGTGTTATAGTTACTATAGTTACTGTGTTAGACATATAAAAGTAAAGCTATAGTTTTGTGTTTAATTCTTCTACAGGTACGAGGCTACAAACTTGTACAGAATGTTACTTTCCTTAATACTGTAGGCAATTGTAACACAATGGTATTTATGTAATGCATTGTACTAGGACTTTACAAAGGCCATGATTTCACCTGGCTATAGGAATTTTTCAGCTCCATTATAATCTTATGAGACCACTGTATATACAGCCTATCAATGACCAACATATTATTATATGACATAAGACTGTATTAACATGTTTGGTGAGACATGGAATGCAGTATTTGTCATTCTGTTGACCAACTTAGTGTAATGACTTCCAGGTCTATGTATGTTGTAACAAATGGTAGTATTTTCTTCTTTTTTTTAAATACTGAATAACATTTCAATGTACATATGTACCATGTTTATTTTACTTCTTCATCTGTCAATGGACATTTGGGGTACTTCTATATCTTGGCTATTGTGAACAGTGCTGCTATGAATGTGGGTTTGTAGATATCTCTTTAAGATTATGATTTCAATTTCTTTTGGGTATATATTCAGAAGTGAGATTGCTAAACCATATGGTAGTTCTATTTTTAATTTTTTTGAGAAAATTTTATTCTGTTTTCTATATCAGTTTACCAGTTTACATTTATGCCAACATTTGCACCAACTGATGCAAGTTAATGTAGTGGATTTGTTAAAATCTCCTAAGATGAGCAGAATAGAGAGAACATTAAATGATTTAAACATGATAATATGTGGAGTTGAGACAGGAGTTTTAATTCAAACTTTTTCATTTATAAAACACATAATCTAAATGCCACTTAATTTCTCTGAAAGTCAGGTGTTTTTTACCCATAAAATGAAATAATGATGTTGTCTGCCTCAGATGAGGTACAAATCATATAAGGTAATATTTAGGCAAATATCATGTAAATTATACATCTTTATCTATGTCCTCATTCTTATTAATATTAAAGAGTATAAGAAAATATAAAACACTTAATCTTAAATTGCCTGGCCTTGCTATGTTCTAATAAAAAAAATAGTGTTAAATTCTTTCATTCCTTTCAAAGACATTTTAGTGTATTCAGGTATAAATTATAGAATGGTGATTTTAAGTGTACTTAGAATACTGAAGACATATCAGTTGTTAAATTTGAGACAATAAGTACAAAAATGAGTAAATATTAATTACATGAGATCAAAAAGCTGTCAACAAATGTGCAAGTAGCTTCCTGACTGTACTAAATCTTATTGGCAGTTAGTTCTTCTGATCCAAATATAATGACAAATCAGCAATTCACTGTCCAAGAGTTAGATACTGTATTGTTAACATTTAAGAAAAACAGCTATTATTACTTCTAATTTGTTATACATCAGAAATAAATTGGATTGAATTAATACATGAACTGACGTATCTTTTGTCTGAATGTGTAAGTTGAAACAAATAGGACAATTATGAAAAAAAGAATCGAAGAGAATTTTAATGAGTCAGTTTTTCAAATAGAATAGGATGTAATTATTAGAACTGATTAAGCTCTGCTTTATTCCAATTAATTATCATAAATATGTTTCTGATATTTAGATATATATTTAAGGTTTTCAATAGAGGTACTTTATTTTCAATGAGAATCATTAAAATCAATTGTTCAAAGAAATAAATTATTTTATAAAAATGATTTAGGTTGAATTGGATGAAGGTGGTCAAAAGGTACACACTTCCACTTATAAAATAAATACGTCTTGTGGATATAACGTATGCCTAATGGCTGTATTTAATAATTGAAAGTTGCTAAGAGAGTAAATCCTAAAAGTTCTCAACATGAGGAAAAATAATTTGTCATTTTTTTGTACCTCTATTAGATAATAGATGTTAACTAAACTCATTTTGGTAATCATTTTACAATATATATAAGTCAAGTCATTAAGCTGTACAAGTAAACTTATACAGTGTTGTATGCCAATTATATCTCAATAAAATGGAAAATAAAATAGGAATATAGAAAAGGAAAGAAATAGTCTAATAAGTACATAGCGCTTACTATGTCAAACATTGGATTGGATATCTTACATATATTATCTCATTTAGTTTTCATGATAATCATTTGGAGTAGATCTTAATTAGGTTATTTTAAAATAAGGAAATTGAGACTCGGGGTAGTTAGTTGGTCACTGAAAAAGGTGGGTCTTTAATCCAGGTTTATCTGGTTCCAAAGCCTTGTTCTAGTCACTACAGGATTCTTTCTAAATGGGCAGAATTTGAACAAACCTTAAAACCAGTTCACTGTAGAAATAACTTCAATGTAATAACCTTTAATATCATACATTAATTTAATATGTTTCCATAAAAGAAAAAAATGGTATTTGAGAAAATATAATTCCAAAATGTAGAAAGGGCATCAGGATCATCAACACTCACCATTTTCATTTTTAGAAGAAACTTTTGTGATTTAATCATTTATTTGAAAACTGTTTTTCATGTTGAACATTCTTCTAAAAGGTAGGAGACCTCAACTGGTGATATGTATATCAAAGCAATGAGGAATGTCATCAGTACTAGAAATTATTTCCAAATCTGGAAGAATATGACCCATCACATAGTGAATGCCCATGTTTCTTAAAAATACACCTCTCTATTTACATGTGAACCAGAAATTAAAGCATTTAATGTTTCAATATCCTATTTTGATACACGATCTTTTACTACTTAATATTGATGTTTATATAAAATCATCAATGATACCTTTCCTCCTGGATATATTTTGTCATTTATACATACATGCACAAATATAAGAATATGTTTTAGTAATATATCTGTTTGACAATAGTTGTTCATTTATTCAGTATTTGATATTTATTGAGGAACAATATGTGTCAGGTGTTATTCAATGTATTTACAATAATTTAGGGAACATATCAGAATAAAGTTCTCTGCCTTCGTAGAGAACTTTAGATTAGAAATATATAATAAATGTTAAACATAAAAAATTGCAAATTATGGAGAGTGTCAGAAGTAAAAAATAAATAGTAAAGCAGAGTATGGAGAGCAATTGGTTAACTTAGAAAGTGGGGTTGTAACTTTCATTGGTATTAAGTGGAAACATCCAAAGCAAAGTCCCTAAGGTGAGTGTGTGCCTGGCATTTGTGATAGTATGAAATTTTGAAGGTAAAAAAAATAATTTTTATCCCATAACTATGGACGTGAGCATAATTTTTCTATATTCTGTTCCATATTCCTATCCTAAAATTATCCCAGATAAAGTCATAAGCATGTCAATATTCACGGAAAACACAAACATACATTTTGCATTTTGGAACAACAATGGGCCAGTTTGTCTTACAGCACCATCTGTTTTCTGTGAATTTTACTCATTTAATCATTTTTGTTTATATCAATAAGTCACGATATTTTGAATCAAGGTATACATAATATAATGTAAAACAACATTTGAAATTCTGCTTACATTAAGATTTAGCATTGGTTTAAGACATTACTGTTTTAAAATGTTTTACATATTTTGCAGTTAAGAAATGAGGATCACATATTTTAGCTGTGTCACCACTGTTTCTTCATCTAAGTGGAAGAGTACCAATTCAATGCTCATTAACCTGATCCCACATCCTTTGCTCTTTGTGCTACTTTGAGAGAAAGATTTCCTCTTATTCTTTGTCTATAGTCATTGAAGTTTTCATTTATGTATGTATGTATGTATGTATGTATGTATGTATGTATGTATGTATTTATTTACTTATTGGCAGAAAATATATTTTGTTTCCAAATATTTTTTTTAAATATGCTTAGAAACGAGAGAGAGAGAGAGAGAGAGAGAGAGAGAGAGAGAGAGAGAGAGAGAGAGAGAAAGGGAGAGTGCGAGAGCCTGAGAAACAGATGGTGACTTGTACCAGTAGGCAATATCTAGTATGCTCCATATCTATGTAAAACAGTTATTTTGGAAAGTTTTTCAATGTTTCACTTTGAGCTTCTAGTTCTCTAAATAGCTTATATCAGAAAGATGGTTCAGAGGTATTAAATTAGATGATATTTATTCTCATATTTTTTATAACTAGCTATAGCCTTTAGAATTATCATTTTTGTTTGGTAGATGTGTTTTTAGTATAGAGGCAAAAAAGAAGTCATGGCTCTTGAATCTTAAGTCATATTGTGGTCCACAAAAGAAAGCATTTTATAATGTTGTACATTTTTATTTTTAAGTGCTTTATTTTATATTTATGACAGCAGTGGAGATATATATATATATATATATATATATATATATATATATACACACACACACACACACACATATGTATATATGTGTGTGTGTATATAGTGTGTGTATATATATATATACACACACATATATATATATCTTCCATAAAAATAAATCTAGCCATTACATCATATCTTTAACTTGTATTAGCATACTTTCATGTCTAAGAGATGAAAACCGAACTCAAAATTGCTTATACAATGCAGAAGCTTATTATCTCACATAATAAATCATTATACAATTCTTTAACTTCAAGATTGTTAAGTAACAAATTATGTCAAAAAAAGTCTGTGTTTTTTTTATTCATCTATGTATTTTTTCTTGTCCTGTCAAGATGTTACTTCTTTCATGGTAGTGAAATGCTCCACAGCTGCAGATATCACATACTCATAAAACAATAAAAGTAATGGTGAGATGCAGAAGAATCTGTCTCTTTCTTCCTCTTATCTCTCTCATTATCTCTTTCTTTTTCCCTCTCGCATGTTGAGGTTCAAATAGATATGATAAAGAGCACAGGTATTGTACAACTGAGCTTTGACAAATGTGTGTGTGTAGATGATAGATAGATAGATGATAGATAGATGATAGATATACACACATATATATGTATGTATATATATGTATGTGTATATGTATATATGTATGTATGTATGTATGTATGTATGTATGTATGTGTGTGTGTGTATGTATGTATGTAACTAATACTCAAACAGGATATATAACACAGCTATAACCTCAACAAACTCTCCATATCCACTTCCTGCCCCCCAAAGGAAAACACCACCATTATTATCACTATTATTATAGCTTTGTTTTCCTTTTTCTTAAACTTAATATTAATGAAATTATATGTCAACATCTAGCTGATCAAGAAGAGAAGGTTTTGATGGTGAAATGCTCAGTTGAAAGAACGCACGAGTAGTCGACATGAGAATGAAACAGCAGGGACCAACTTTATTGCAAGAAGCATCTGCTTCTGCACTAAGCAACGGCGGGAGCTCTATATATGCCAGAGAACAGTAGTGACATTCTGTCACACATGCGTGATACAGTAAGCTGAGTCATACTTATACAAGTTAGGTGCAGGCACCCTGCCACCTTAATGTAACATTTTAAATTCAGAATCCTTTCTCTAGCCACAAACCTGGATCACAGCAAGACCTGAGACACACATCATAACATGGATTATTGTGTGTGTCTGGCTTCTTTTTTCTCAACATAATGTTTTTAGATTAATTTAGATCCATGTTATTCTATATTTATTTCTGAATGAAGTCCCATTCTATGAATATGCTATAATCTATTATTTACCTGCTGATTTTCATTTGAGTTGTTTCCAACTTAAATTATATATATTCATTATAAAGAAAAATCCTATAAATATCACATTTATTTCCACTCCCCTTATATAAATTTCTAGTACTGATATTATTGGGCTACAGTGTAAAAAATACATTTATCAGAAGTGAAGGACCAAACTAACCAGAAAGATTCTGTCATATTGCACTCCCACCAGCTGCTCATCATCTTTTGCCAACACTTTTTGTTGCTATTGCTTTTAATTGTTGTTAATATAAAGACTTTGGAATTATATCTCATTATGCCTTCTAATATTTAATGCTATTAATAATGATTACTTTTTTGTGAAATAGTCATTAAGTATACCTTCTTTTATGAAGTGGCTGTTTTCTCTATAATTTATTGAGTTGTTTGTCTTATTTGTAAGAATTTTTTATACATTTTGCAGAAATATATGAATGCCAATCTTTTGTCAGATATTTGTATATAAATTATTTCTTCCAGTCAATGGCTTAAATTTTCTCCATAACAGTCTGTTTTAATGAACATAAGGTTTTAATTTATAAAAAATAATTTATTATTCTACATTTTATTTTATTGCTCTTTGTTTTCTATTTAAGAAATTTTGCTTACCACCAAGCTATGGATATATTATTCTGTATTTTCTTCTAGTAGTATTATATTTGAACTATCAAATTTATGTCTATTGTTTATTACAAATGAATGTCTTTAGGTATGATGTACAGTAGTGGTCAAAGTTTATTTTTTCAATTTGTCCCACATCATTTGCTGAAAATACTCTTCATTTTCTGTTAATTGTTATGACAATTGTTTATAATACCTAGTATCTGCTATTCTTAGAGTCTGGTATTCCAAGTACTAACCAGGCCCGACCCTTCTTTGCTTCAGAGATCAGATGGGATCAGGCTTGTTCAGGGTGGAATGGCCATAGCTATGATGAAATTTTTCTCAAAATTAATTGACCATGTATGTGTGATTATATTCTGGACATTATTGCAAAAATTTATTTTCCAATAAAACCACTTATGGAAATACCATATTAAGTATTTTGGCTATTGGGATCTTATGTATTCCTTTATTTTTATTTTTTTTTAAATCAGCTTTTCAATTTTGGTAAAGCTCTCCTAGTATTTTTATTGAGATTGCATTAAAACTAGTGATTAATTCTAAAATGGCCCTCAATGACCCATACCCTTGTATGATAACCATATCTTGCATGTGGGTGAGAATAGTGAATATGAAAGAATATTAATCCTATTATTATGTTATAAGACACAAGTAAAGAAATTTTGAAAAAACTAAGATCCCTAGTGTGTTGACTTTGAGATTATTCTGGGTGGGCATACCTAATCAAACCACCTCTTTTAAACAGAGACTGGGCCACTCTCTGGAGTCAAAGAGATCCCGCCGTCTGAAAGAACCAAGACAATACAAGTTCTATAGCTTCAAGGAAATTAATTCTGCCAACAACCACAGGAGTTTGGAGAATACACTTAAGCACAGGCAAGATCATAACTCTAGTCATCACCTTCTCTGCAGCTTGTGATACCCTGAACAGAGGATCCAGTTAGACTATGCAACAACACTGATGCATAGAGAACCAGGATATTACATGTATTAAGGTGCTAAATTTGTGGCAATTTGTTATGCATCAATAGAAAGTTAATATAGTGTTAATTTAAGTTGGACAATAGGATTTGTAATTGTTAATAACTAGGTAAAAATTCAGGATCAGGGACTCCAGTCATTGAAGGAGTGAGAGGTTTAGTTCAGAAATTAAATTGGCAAACTTTTTCCTAGATGTTAGTAATGAAGATACAAAGCGGGAGTCAGAAGCTAAGGGAAAATCACAGAGAAATTGGAAGTCAAGTATAGGAAATAAAAATTATTAAGATATTAATAGGTAATTATGTAAATTGATAAAAGATAAGCAATTAATGAAGTAAACAATTAGAAGAGGTCTGAACGCTCTGGCATCTCTGTCTTTAGCCTATAACATGCATATGAATAAGGAGATGTCAGGTTGCAATCCAAGAGCATGTTTACCTCAGGCCCTACAATGAAAATAGCTAAATCAGTTTAAGATGATTATTCACAGATTAACACTAGCATAGGTACAGGAAATATCATACATATTAGATACTTAGAATAATATTCAAGAAAGGTCCTGAAAAGAAGGAAAATGATAAATAATGGAAAACAATAGAAGACTGGTGGAAGACAGACAACAGAATTCCATTTGATAATATGTTTTGCCTAAGAGAGAGTCTCTCTGAGATAAAGCAGAAGTATGATAGAATAACATTTATCAAGGCTGGTTAAAGACAAAAATTTGAAGCTAGAAGAGCCTATTCTGATTCTAAGATTGCAGACTGTGAGAAATTCTCTAGTATAGTATTTGAATTTTAAGAATAAAAAAGGAATCCAACAGCTATCTAGGAAGAAAACCTTATATTAACTATCAAATACTAAAGAAAAGTGTTCAAACTTTTCTCAATCATCTCTTTAGCAACATTAAATATTATTGGGGGAAGGAGATCAGGAACACTTCTCCAGGTACTGTATTTGGTCTATAGAGAATGAGGTTTTTTTGTTCCCCCTCCCCATTTTGATGAATACTGAAAGGAATATTTTTTCCTCTAACCACTTTTATCACTTAACTGGCTCCAGCACTCAAAGAGAATCATGGGTCTTAGTTGTCAGAACAAGACATTCATCCCTTACCTTTTGTCAGTTGAGTTACTGTGTATTAAAATCCAGTGCTCACAAACATCATGACTTCTTGCCCTCTTCTGTGCAGATATTAAAGGAGAGCCTGGACTTTCTGAATAAACCTACTCTTTCTAGTGCCTGAAACTGCAATGACACTCTTTCTGTTTCCTGTCTCAACTAAAATTAAAAAGAATAGGATCCTCACTGTTCAACGGCATTACCTCTCACCATAGTCTAATCACATACATGGGAGAAGCCTTAGAAGTCTCCTTCCTGGTATATTTTGACCAGCCAGCATAGGCCAGCATGTAAGTAGGCAATCTGAAATAGCTCAGACAGCTTCATGTTGCATAGCTGAAGCATTTTTAAAAATGTTTATGAAATAATATTTTATTTATAGATTTTTGAAGAGATGACATGTTTATTTGGTTCACAATTTGAAAGATAGAAAGATATTAGTACTAAAATACCAGCCACTCACCCCTGTTCCCTGATTATTTAGTTTTCCTTCATGGATGCAAATAATGTCATGCTGACAGTGTTTTCTTTTTTTTTTTCTTTTATACTATCAGATTATTTTATGCAAATCCAAATAAAAACACAGATACACATCTATGTAGGTATAGTTTTTCCACCTTTGTTTCTAAAAATTATGGCTTCCAATGACAGTCTTCTGCAATGTTTTTTTTAACATAAATACAGTTTTGTTATGTGTCAGTTCATTAAACGTTTTCTTATTTTTTAAATAGCACATAGTATGATTACATGTGACTTATTTAACTAGTCACATAGATTATTATTTAGATTATTTCCAAACTTTGTGGTAACTAGAAATAGTTATAATATATAATTTCACATAAGTGTAAATATATTTCCAGAATAAATTTCTAGAAATGAAATTGCCAGATAAAAGAAATTTGCATTTATAGTTTCATAGATCTTACCAGATTTTTTACAATAGAGACTATACCAATTTACTCTCTTAACTAAAATTTGTACTTATCTTTCTATATCCTTGAAAAACAGTATTACTTTTGAAAAAAAAAACTGCCAATCTAATAAAAAGATTTGCTATCTTAATATAGTTTAAATGACAATTTTCTTATCAGAATTGAGATTGAGCTCTTTTTCATGTGATTATGAGCCATTTATGCTCCCTTTTATCTGAACTGCTCTTTACCAATTCTCTCTTGGATAGTTATAAATTTGTAGGAACATTTTATAAATTAAATGTATTATTTTTTACTGATGTGCTAACAATATTTTTTCAAATTTATCACTTGTTTTTACTTTTTATGTGATAGGTTTTGCAATGTTTTAAATATTTTTATTAATTCAAATTTATCAGTATTCTGTGATTTCTGACCTTTGTCATACTTTGTGCCATGGTTCCTTCCTACTTTTCTTTCCCAAATCTTTCATGGTTTCTTCAAATAATATTATGATATTAGATTTTTCAAACAAATTTGATTTATAAGAATTTATCTTGATGTTTAGTGTGAGGTAAGGTTGAAATCTTTACTTTTCCCTGAAATAGCTATTTATCTAGCAGATTTTCTTATATAAATCATAATATCTTCACTGATTTACAAGGGAACTTTCTATACATATTAATTACAAATTGCACTTACTACTGTACTCTGTTCTATTCCTACTATCTATATGTTTATGCCTATACCAGAACCAAATGACAAATGTGAATTTTATGTGAGGTTGTTCATTTATCCATATCTATTCTGGTTCTCAAAAACCCAAGTGGGTTTATGAAAGATTTTCATCAGCAGCCTGGTTTTTCAAAAAGAGAGTTTAGTCTTTTTTATCTCAAGGTGTGTGCCTTGCTCCCTAGAAACATAATTTGTTTTTTTTTTTTTTTCTGAAATCTATATGTGTGTGGTATCCTCTTTATAACCATTTGTTCTTTTCTGATTGATTACTATTGCTTTTGAAAGCAGAAGAAGATCTTCCAATTATTTTACTATTTGAGGGTTTTGTTAATCACCTTGTTTCATCAATATACTTTTTTTCATAACATTATTTCTTATTTTACATGATAACTTCAGGTGATTTCCCAAAAGAGGAGAAAATTGTGGTTCCATGCTGACATCTGAGGTGTTCTGATTGGGTCTCTCTATTTATGGCAGTTATATGTTCCTATTTTCAGTTATTGGATGCTGAAATAGAGATAAGCCCAAAGCTCAAACTTTAAAATACAAATTCTGCTAGTGCCATCTGTAACAATAGGTACTGAACTGATATTTACTTTTTAAAAATAAAAGTTGTTTTAAATCTAGCTGATGTTCTTTTTGAAACATATACATTTTTTTCTTTTTGTTATAAGAAATAAAGGTAAGGTATTAATTAATTTAATAAAATAAAGTCATTTATTCTTTTTTTTTTTTAATTATAGGTAACCTGTGATTTAGTTCTTGCTTATGAGAAATAACCAAATATTGTTAATTAGATATTCTGGGAAATACTTAAAAAAGTGGGCAAATTCAGCTAGAAAAGCTTTTTTCCCTATGCCCTTGGTCTTTCCACCTTCTTCTTACCTAAGAATGTAGACATGATGCCTTGAGCTACAGAATCCATCCTGTGATCATGAGGACAAAGTGCTAATACTATGATCTAGAGAGTGGAACAAGAGATTTACATATACAATAAAATATTGAACCAATGTAGAAGTACCTATCAATCTCTCCTGGATTTTATTCTGTGTAAGGAAATTTAGACCTTTGAGACATAAAGAGATCTCCCTTTTGAGATATGGTGTGGACAGTTCTTTGTAGTTAAATACATGCCTAAAATGACACAAAGGGTTGAGATCTTAGGTGCCATATTATATTTGTTTTAAAACAGAAAATTACAGCCCATAGTCCAAATCAAGCTTTTTGGATTTTGTATTTGTTTGTTTGTTTTTGGATCTTGGCCATACTAATCTGTTTATTATGTCTATGGTGGCATGCATGCTACAACAGTAAAGTTGAGTAGTTGTGATAGATTTCATTCTCCACAAAGTCTAAAGTGTTTATCTGACCCTTTATGGAAAAAAGATTTCGATGCCTTCTTTAAAATATGAAATTAAAAAGAGTATAAAATAATTTTTAACATATTTTAATTGCCACTGGGTCAAAGAGTATGACAGGAGTAAAAGAGATCTGGCAGAAAGTAACATTCAAGACATAAATCAAAACAAGAAATATTGAGAGATTTATTATTTTTTTTTCTGTATTCTGAAGTAATTAGTAACAGAAACTGTGAAAGTTCTTTTTAATTATTTGACTATAGGTAATTAAATAAATTCTGAATATTTTTGACATGGCAAGGTTATCAAATAGGTAAAGAACACTTTTTTTTTTTAATTGAAAAATAAAAAAAAAATTCAAAGCATGAGAAATCAAATAGAAATCATACTAGCCCACAATAGAATCTGGGTTTGTATGTGATGTTGAACATATAGAAGAATGTTTTAAGGATGAGATTATCCTACTCAAGGTAGTGAAAATTGTTAGATTTGTTTAAAATAATAGATGCTTTGGCTGGTCAAGAAATTATTGAATTTTTTTCTCTCACTTGGAAGACAACTTCAAGTCTGAACATGCAGGAGAGTAGTAGGGAAACACATATCTAGACCTGAAATCAAAGAGAAAAATATTAAGTGCAGACATTCTGATTCAAAAAACTCTTATTCATACATAACACAAAGAAGGGAAAAACATGACTGAAGATATTTTGTATGGCTTTATGGTTTTAATTCTCATTTCTCTGTAAATGAAATACCACAAGAAAAAATAAATGTAAGAAGCTTCTCACTTCTTGAAAAGAGGAGGTAAAATGAAATATTTCTTCTTCCATTAAAAAATTGAAAATAACAACAAATTATGTGAGTGAGTTATATTGCAGAAGGCATACTGGTACTTATTATTCTCATGAGAGCAAAGGGTTCAATAAAACTATCAGCACATTTGTTTCAAAAATCTCTTGCAGATCATCCTTCATGTTTGTATACAATGAGCTTCAAAGTTAAAATTAAGAGCTTGTATAAAAACTGAATAACATTCCTAACATGATGATTATTCTCTTTAATCCCTTTCTTAGAAAGTTTATAATATTTGGTAAATTTAATTACTAATACAGAATCAAATGCAAACTGAGGAAATCATGTCTTCTCATGACTACTCATGTTTTTGTGTTAGACATCCTTAATGTCAAATTTTATCTCTAGATAGCTTCTCAAGGAAATAGCTTTTATATTCATGAGGCAATCTCTTTAATAGTCCTCTACAATTGCATTTCTTTAAGTGTTAATTTTCTTACTCTAATGGCTAAATGAAGAGTTTTATATTTATACTATTGATTTGCATTGTTTTAAATAAAATTAGTTAGATTTAATTGAGTTAAAAGTGGTTAATTTGAGTCATTTTGGTATAATTATGATACCTAAATTAGAGGTCAAGTAGAGTACCATGTTCTTGAGAATACTTAATCTTCTAAATTGCTGCTATAAGCCAAACTTCAATTATGACTGTAAAACTTTACAATTTTAGAGATTAGAGATGTATGAGAGATTCTGTATTTCTAAGAATTAAATTTCCATCTTTCATCTATCTGCCTATATCTATCTATCTATCATCTATTATCATCCATCTATCATCTACCTATTACCTATCTATCATGCATCTAAAGATAACATTTTTTGGCTTAAGGCACAAAGGATTTTGTATAGGTTAGTAATAAAAAAGACTAATAATATAGTTTGCATTTGGAGGTGATTACATGATCTAAATAATTCTGATATTCTTGCACCAACAGAAGTGTGAGATCTGTGTTCAGAAACACTTCTTGTTTATTTAATACATTTGTGTTTCTCTTGAATCTACCTTCTTGTCGCTAAATCATTACCACTTTAAGTATAGGAAATGAACTTAATTCTCAGAATCTTAGAGAGCAAAACATTTAGTCACCTAGGTGCATTATGCTTGATAAATATTAATGTAACTGAATATATATACATTTTTTTAACGTCATGGAGGAAAGGGGATAGGAAGCGTGAGAGAAACTCATTAAACACTGGTACATTTTATGGTCTATATGCTACCACTTAATAGAAAGTATTTATTTTATGTTTCCTATGCTTTTTTTTGTCATTATGTTTGTGTTCCTGTTTTTTTAAATATAAAATACAATGCATTTAAGGCCTTTAAAAAGGTATCTTTGGGATTTTGATTGTAATTACCCTACATTTATTGATTACTTTATAGAAAAATTTGCATTGAGTTAATTACCAGAATAATACATGTCCCTGAATTTTGTTTTCTCTTAAGTATTCCAATAAATTATAATTTTATTCATTTCACATTTATGTTTATAATTTAATGTGAAGTAATTTATTGTTTTAATGTAATATATTTTAACCATTTTGTTGGTATTATTCAAGACACATAATTTTATATTCATCACATTTCTAAGTATCTCATTAAATTTATAATTTTTAAGTAAAAAAACATAAATTGTGTTAATTTTAAATCTTGGTAATTTATATTTATAAATTTTATTTTTATTTTCTCTTTAATAAACCTTTTTAAATATGTTAGTGTTATTATAAATTTTAATAGAAATCATGAGAATACTGGCCTTGCTATTTTTTTCCCCCAAGATAAAAGCCTTATTTACTTGCTTACTAAATAAAGGCAATATAATTATTGATCTGGGGTGTCAAATTTTAAATAAATAAGAAAAACTAGAGTCAAGAAACTTTTAAAAGTCAATTGATGTTTTTCAATTAACCAAACTTTCAATCGAATTCTATATAAGGAAGGTGGGAGCTACCAGACCTACATTAAGAACTTTATTTTCCTTTTTAGAATCATTTAAAAAATAACCTGTTGAAATAAATTTTACTTACCATAAATTCATCTATCTAAAGCAGTTGAAGTGGTTATTAGTATGTTTAGAGTTTTACAGTTCTCAAAATTATTTGTTAAAATATTTTCAAAACATCAAAAAGAACCCCATTAGTAGTCAATTAGTAGTCAATTTTTATTCACCCCCACCCCAGTTTCTTGAAACCATTAATCTTCTGTCAGACCGATTCACTTTTTCTCTGGATGTGCCTAGTCTAATATTTTATAAAAAAATATTTATGCAATATGTGACAAAAGATTGGCTTCTTTTACTTAGCATAATATTTTTAAGGTTCATCTAAGTATAGCATGGTTCAGTATTTCATTCTTTTTATTGTTGAAGAGCATCCCATTGTATACATAAACCACATTTTATCTATCTATTCTTTAGAGTAGGGATATTTTAGTTATTTCTACTTTTTAGCTATTATAAAGCTTCTATGAACATTTATATACAAGTTTTGAATACTAGTGTGAATATATATTTTTGTTTATCTTGAGCATATATCTAGTAGTAGAATTTCTGTTCATATGGTAATTCTATGTTTAACACTTGGAGGAACTGACAAATTTTTCACAAAGTGGCTGCATCATTTTACAATTTCAAGTAGTATGTGAGAGTTGTCATTTCATCACATCCTCGCCAACACACAATTTAGTTTATGCATTGTTTTAGTCATGAGTTGGTGTTTCTATCTATTGTGGTTTTGACTTATAATTATCTAATCACTTATTATGTTTAGCATCTTTTTGTGAGCTTAAATACTATTTTTAGTGTCTCCTTTGAGAAATATCAGTTGAAAGTCTTTATCCATTTTTAAATGGATTGTTTGCCCATTTATTGAATTGTATGAGTTCTTTCTTTATATATTCTGGATACAATATTAATAAATAGATAATTTGTAAATCTTCTCTCATTCTCTTGATTATCTGTTTCTTTATTAATGATTTCCTTTAAAGAAAAAAAACCTTAATTTTGGTAAAGTCCAATTTATCTTTTTTTTTTGGTCATTTGTTTATTTGATATATCTAGGAAAACATTGTCCTACCCAAGGTCACAAGGTTTTACTCATATTTTTTCTATGAATTTTATAGTTTTAACTCATATTTAAATTTATGATTCATTCTGAGTTAATTTTTTATGTAGTGTGAGATTGGGTTCCACATTCATTTTTGTTTGATACATAGATAGATATCTCCTTGTTCTAGCATAATTTGTTGCAAATACTATTCTTTCTCCATTGAATTATCTTAGCACCCTTTTCAAAATCAATTAACCATAAAAGTAAAAATTTAATTCTAGGCTCTCATGTCTATTACATTAATCTTTATGTCTGTTCCCATGTCAGTATTACACTTTTTAAATTATAACGAGTAGGTTTTTAAAAAACAATATGTGAATTAATTTTGCTCTTCCTTTTTCAGATATTTTTAGTTATTCTTGATCTTCTGCATTTGTATATAAACTTTATGATTAGTTTGTCAGTTTCTATAAGATAGATGTGAGTTTGTGGGGGACTGCATTAAATTTGTAGGTCAATTTGGGAAAGATTGCCCTCTTAACAATATTAAATTTGTCTATGACCATAAAAAGTCTTTCAATTTACTTAGATCTTTCTTAATTTCTTTCAATAATGTTTTACTATCTCAAGACTTGGTATTAAATAAACTTTTGTAAACCAGAAACAAATATTTATATATAAACCACATCCAAAGAAAGTACTTTGGGAAAAAAATTCTAATTCTTTCTTTCTGACCATTTGAGTTCCATTTCAAATTTTTAGCTCTGTTCTCCTTCTTACCTGAAAGTATTCCCTTTAGTGCTATGGTACTTCAAATACAGGTTCTATCACTTGTCTGTTCCCTTTGCTCTCCCAATTGCTTGATTCTTCTTTTTCTTCGTTCCTCCCTCCCTCCCTCCCTCCCTTCCTTCCTTCCTTCCTTCCTTCCTTCCTTCCTTCCTTCCTTCCTTCCTTCCTTCCTCCCTCTCTCTCTCTCTTTTTCTTTGTTCTTTTTTGTTTGTTTTACTTTTTAGTATACAGATAACTATAGCATTGGTTTTTATCCCTCTGACAAATTTGTGATCTTTTCCGTAAAATCCAATCTTAAGTTTCAAACTTCCTGATAGACATTTTTATCTTCTGTTATTGCAGTCAACTCTAAAATCACATTTGCCCTCTTGGTATTCAATGTGTTCTATCAGCACCCTCAGATTCTTTTACTTTGTTATATTTCTTTTATTTTTTGACATTTTCAGATATAAAACAATGTGGAGATAATTTTTAAAAAAAGCAATTTCAGTGTACCTTGCACAGCTCCCGCAAATCTGAACATTTTGCAATACTTGTTTCAATATATATCTTTTTAAATTTAAAAATAAGTACTTATAGATAAGGCTTAAGCATTGTGAGACCTTTTTATAATCTCATTCCTTTCTCTCTTTCCAGTTGCAAAAATAATGCTGAAAGTTGTGTTTATATTTTACCTGAATGTTATCTATTATAGGTGTGTATACACCTATATCTGTGTGGCATTTTTTGCATCATCTGAACTTTAATTAAATAGTATAAAAGCATTTTAAAATTCAGTTTAAAATTCAACTTTGATGTAGAGATTTATTTACATTAATATTTATGCAGTTAGAAAAATTCATTTGGTTTAACTACTGCATTTTATTGTATGGCTATATAACTATTTTCATAACTAGTTATTTGAGTTTGTAATGGAAACCATCATCACAGCAGTGAACAATCTCATATTTGTGTTATTATTTAATGGTAAAAATAATTTTAATATGTTTTTCGAAATAACTTTAGATTTGCAGTAAATTTGCAAAAATTTCTATATACCTTTTACTTAACTTGTCTTAATGTTAACATTTCACCTAACCACAGTACAAGTATCAGAACCAAGAAATTAACATTAGTACAATATTAACAAACTACAGAATTTCTTCAAATTTCTATATGATTTTACACTAACAATCTTTTTATTTTCTATGATTTCATCCCAGATTATTTTCTATTTCATTCATTCTATATTCATTAATTGAATTCTTCTGAGAATATAAGCTATTCTTTTGCCTCTGTTTTTTATGTAATTATATATTTATATCAATATTGACTCATGAACATTATATATATATTTTATTGTATGAGTTCTATTTAATATTATTGTTACTTTTGCTATTTAAATTGGATTGTTACAGCTTTGGCAACTTGGAGGTCTTACAGATCAGTACCTGAGCTTCTGTTAGTATTTTTAAAAAATGCCCCATTCTTTTTTTTACCATAATCCCTTACTTTCTTATACCACAAGTTGCTCTAAGATCATCTTGTGTTTTCTCTGCCCCAGCCTTGGAATCAACAAGTTCTCCAAGGAATTCTGGTTCTATTTGTTGGATAACCATATTTTAAAAATAAAATATTGGTGCTATACATGCAAAGATTTTTAATAGACATGTATGTATTACTGGAAATGAAATTGCGGGCTCTGAAGAGAATGAATCTTTTCAGTTTCATTAGATATTGTCAAATTGCTAAACAATTTCAATTCTTTCAGAAGTATATCATGATTTTGTTTGTTATACAGTTTTAACATTTCTTGACATTATCAAACCTTAAAAAAATCACCAATGTAATGGGTGTGAAAAAATGTTGCATTGTTTCTTTCCCCCTTGATATCTAATAAGGTAAAATATCTTTTCTGCACACAATAACCATATTCTTTCTATTTTTTATGCATTATCTTTAAAAATATTTGCCAATATTTTCATTACATTGTTTGGCTTTTACTTATTGATTTGCAAGTATTCCCTGTATATCTCAGTTACAAATATTTGTTAATGTGTTAGGATGGAATTATTCAACTAAGAGAAAGGCATTTTAACAATGCCTTAATTTAAATATAAATTTACTTCTCTTTTATGACAAGAAGTCTGAAATTGATACTAAGGAGCTGCTATGGTAGCTTTTAAATAAAATAAGGACTCTAAGCTTCTATTTTCTTCCATTTTCTTCATCACATGATTAATATCATCAGAGATATTTCATAGTCTAATGTGGCTATTGGAATTTCAATTCTCCCAATTATATTCTGGGAAACAGAAATAGCATTTAAGGAACAAAAGACTTAAACACTTCCTAAAGTAGATTTTATAAGAATTTCATACAATTTTCCTTTATAAAAACTAGACTGGACCTTATCAGATGGCTCCCCCTAGATACAATGGAAGCTGAGAGAGGTATGCTTTTATTTTGAGTGGTAAGCCACTCACTAAAAATTGGATTTTTTATACCACAGTGTAAACCATTTGTAGATACTGAAATAAACAACCAACAGTCTTTTCCACAATTATCTGTATACTCTATCAGTTACCTATTTCTAATAAATCACTTGAAAGTTTAGTAGCTTAAAACAAAAGCCATATATTTAGCTCATTGTTCTTTGAGTTGGTGATTTAGGCTGTGGTCAATTTAGAAGTTCTTTTAACTTGGGCTCAGGTTTCTTAAGTATTGTGATCAGCAATGAATCAGCTAGATATCTCTGCTTCTTGGGGTTTGCTGCTTATTCTGAAGCTCCTTAGCTTTCTTTCATGTGAGCTATCATCCTCCATCTGGACTATTGGGGTCTTTCTCACATCAGTGTCAGGCATCCTAGAAAATGAAGCCTAGGCTCTGACAGCAAATCATCACTTCTGCCTCACTCTATCAGACAATAACCTCACTCTCATGGTCAAATAAGATTTAACTCTTCATTTGAAGAGCTGCAGCATCACATCGCTAGAGGATGAACATGGATAATTGCAGCTATTTTAACAATCAACCTATTATATTTATGTAGTGGTTGCTGAAAATTAGACATGTATAATCCCCCCAATTTGCTTTACATTAATATCCTATTGCCTTTATATGTTTTTGACTTTTACTTTGTAATTAACTTGTTTCCTCCTCTCTTGACCCAGGAAATTTTACTCACACACACACACACACACACACACACACACACACACACACACACACACACACACACACACACTTTTTGTTGGCAAAGTTGCATGTTTTGCAAATTGTCAAACAATATGAAATATAAAACCTGTGCTATATCATTTATGTAATGTATATTTGTGCAACTTATTATATTCACCTTCTAGGAAATAAATAATGAAATAATAAAATGATTAGGCACAGAATCACTTCATTATGGGTATAGTAGAACTTAGATTAAAATTCCTATCAGATTAAAGCAGTCAGAACCATTTGAAAATATAACTCAAAATTACCCAGATGGCTTCAGTGACATTTCCAAAGGTCATCTTGAATAAGTGGTCAATTTCTAGAATAGTTGTCTAATGAGTTGATCAATATGCTAATATATTTACCTTTAAGTTCTGGTGAAGAACCACAGGCAGTTTTTCTCTGCTTTGTTTCAACTGGCTGGATAGATTGTACATTTTAGAGATGAGGGCTTCTAGGAAAAGCCATTTATCGGGGAGGGTCACCTTTTTAAACAACCGTCAGTGTTTTTCCTATCCGCCTGCTAATTCTTTCTTTTGCTCTTTACCACTTAGTGATTTGTCCAAATCCAATTGTGTGGATTTCAAATATAATACATTTCAGAAAATTAGCAAGACTGGAAATAAGTTCATGATGAGTCTGATGCGGTGAAAGTTATGGATACTGCTTCTCCCTTTACAAAGTAATACATACGTACATTCAAATAGAACATAAGAAGTAAAAATATTAAGGTATTGCATTAGATTGATTGACAAAATGCTTTTCAAAAAATGGTTTTGAATCATTTCCAAGAAGAAATTATAATGTTAGTTATCTATAAAACTGACTGAAATCTCCTGTTTTTCCACAGTTTTTAATCTCACAATAGAATTGACAATCTTTGGACCAAGAACTGTGTTCAAATGATTGCTGATGTCAATCACAATTTTCAATTAAAATTCTTATCATCAATTGTCCAATGGATACCATATATTTTTATATGTTTGCTGAATTTTTATCTTAGATATTTAATACATTAGAGAAAAAGAAGCCAACTTGAAGTTTTACTTTTGTATATTTTTCTTGTTTAAAAGACTACTAATGATCACTAAAAATGTTGCATAATTATAAATATGATCCATAATTTATGAATAAGTTTTATTTTTCCTTTTAAACGCAATAGATCAAATTCTATTTCCAACCAAAGGTGAAAGCCCTCTTATGCACTTTCTATTGCTGTGATCCCTATCATACTGCGATTTATGATCTATGTAATATACATATACATATATGTGTGTATATGTATATACAGAGAGAGAGAGAATGTCAAGAGTTGCAGTCACATATAACAAGAGTCTAAAGCACACACAAAAAATGAATCTTGTTAAAATGAAGAAATGTTTCATGGTGTTCTACCAATCAGTAAACTCATTTTACAATGAGAAACTGATTTAAAGTTTTCATAAATCCTAGTGAAAAATAAACATTTCCAGCTAATCAAATTAGCTACTTAAATTGCTGAAACAACTTAATTGAAATTGAATCAAGTACTTTGCATAAATCATGTCATCAAATGTTTCTCTTGGAATCTATTTAGCTGTGATTCATATAAAAAATAAGTACTCAAAGATATTAACACAAACCAGGCCTCTAAAACTCATTGTGTAAATGTGCCATTACTTAATGAGATTTAATATTTGAGTGCTTTATACAATTTAAAGTTATTTTGGAAACATTAGCTTTAAATTATCTGGCCTTTAATGATTTTATGTGAAGGAAATTGGTTTATGAAGTGGGTTATTTACCAAAAAACTAAGTAGATTTATTTTAATGCATTGAATTACATGCCATACTGCTTCTATGTGACATATTCTTCAGAAATGTTTGATTTTGGGGTGAGGATGTGTGTGGCTATTTAAAAAATACACAGATAACAAAAATACCTATGTATATATTAGTTTTATTTAAATATTGAATATTGTTTATACAAACCTTAATATAATTCATTTTTAAACTTATAAATGTGTATCCCTTTTTATATTATCTTTGCCTAAATATTACCCCAAAGTGACTTATACCATTGAGAACACTTTGTCCTGTGTATATGGGAGAATGTGCTGATATCATTAAAAATGTTTTTTATTGGATATCTCCCTTGTATTCTTCCACATTCTTTTAATTCTTTTATTACAAAATATTTTAAATCATTTATAACATATTATATTATATATTTATTATATATATGTACACATACACAATACAAACAATAACAATAACAATAATTAACACCATTAAATCACTATCCATCTTAAGAAAAGGTCATTATTAACACCTCTGAAGCCACTATGAACTTCCTATGTCCCCTTACACCATCCCTAAAGGTAACTACTACCTTGATTCTTGTTTATGATTTACTGTAGAACTTTGTATTTAAACCATATTCATGGTTATCTCTAAAGAACATATGGTTTATTTTTACTAATTAAATTTATATGTATATATGTATATATACTTTATATCTATATAATTATACATATATAGATAATTCATTTATTTAGTCAATGAAAAACATCTATTCGGTATCTATTATGCGTTTGTACCATTTTTGGTGTTAAAGTTACAGCAGTGAGGAGAACAAGACAAAAATCTTCTGACATCATGAGTTTACATTCTAGTGGTAGAGGTGACTAATGAGCAAAGAAAACAAATTAAATAAAACAAGGATACTTAATGATACATGCTAGAGAGAAAATGTAGCAGATAACTATGACCTGAAATAGTAAGAGGTTTCATACATTTGCTTAATACAATCAAGAAAGCCCTCACTGAAAAAGACCTGAAATAAAGACCTGAAAAAGATAAGTGAATTAGTCATGTAGATGAAGAAATAGAAAATTGAAAATGATATGAATATGTATCTGCCCTGATCAAGAAAAGTCAAGGAGAGGCATGTAGCCAAAGCAAAGTGAGCAAGGCAGAATGACTGAGAGTGAAGAGTGGCTGGGATGCCAGAGGTGACAGTAGCCAGATCATGTGGAACTTAGCAAGGTCTTTAGCTTTCACTTTGAAGCCTTTGAAGGACTTTGAGCAGAGGGAAGACAAAATCAATTAAAAATCACTGTGACACGATCGGTCTACTTCTCTGCTAAGGATAGACAACAGGGGCTTAGTCCCAGGCAGAAGCAGAAATTTTAATTAGTTTTTGCTCAGTTTTTTTTTCATTAATTCTTTGTTTTCTGCATATTGTATTTGTTATGAATATAAAACCAATTTACATAACTTTATGACTTTAAATAATTTTTGAGTATGAAGAAAAACCATTAATTCAACAAATTATATGTAATTGATTATCTTATAGAACAGAATGGTACTTAATTTAAGAAAAAAGATTAATGATGCTAATGGTTTTCTCATTTAAATACATGTGGAGGGATCATTTTGAAAGTGAAGCACCTTCTATATGACACCTTCAACTGGAGGTCTGTTAAATCCTCTCTGTGTCTTCTACTGGTTTATAAACACAAGAGAGAACAAAGCTCTGAAACTGAACTGCAGATTTTTGACATGCTGTTGCGTCCTACTCTAGTCCTTGGACAAACCACTAAAAATAAATGAACTATGCTCTGAATTTCCAGTCATCAAAGTCTATGTTAACCTATATTATTTTAAGCTGCATCTTTATAGAATGCATGTTCATTGCCTTTATTAACGCTAAATTTTTATATGCTCTTTTATTGCTTAATAATACAGATCAGTAGTTTCCAAATGGGCTCGGAGAAGAACCAAGGATTTCATTGAACTTCCTTCAAGGACTTGTCTGATGAAAATTACAAAGGTGAGCAAAAAAGCTCTTAAATATGTTTTAAATGCTTAATTTCCACATAAAAGCACCACAGAAATGTATGAAATGAGAAATCTAATATGATCTTATGGGGTTCCAGGCAATCTTTCCAAGTAAAATGAAATCTAAGTTGTTAGTAAAATTATGAGCATGAGATTCACTTTTAATATCTAGTTTCTCAGTATAAAGAAATATGAAAAGTTCTGCAGTGTAAATATTACTAATATAAATTGTACCCTTTCTTAATGGTTTAGTTTTTTTTCTACTCTGCCCTATTCTACTTCTCTAAGACTATTGGTATATTACATAAGCCTTCACTCTCAGCTTCCTTCTCCATCAGATATGGGTTTTTGACTAAATTATTATCTGTGAGCTGATTTACAACAGCAAAATTGTATAACTCACTTTTTCCAGAAGTGACAAAGCGATAGGCTCACATGATCCCACATTTAGGTTAATTTAGTATTATTTACATTTTTAATAAAAAATGAGATATGGTCTCAGACTATGGGAAGTATTACACTGAAAAACATTCCATCTTTCAATAATCTAAATGTATTTTATTTAATATAATCACTGTCTTTTAGATGTTAGACAGAGAGAAACAGATATGATGTCTCCTGTAAATCATGAGAAAATTTTCCATGAATGATAATTGACCTAATTGGCAATTTTATAACTGAGAAATATAATGGCCCATGTGCTCTAAAGGATATTTGAATAACTTATGTAAAGAAATTCTGATTCATAAAATGCCTCTGGGTAACAAATATATGACAAATAAGTAATTGAATGTTCTAAAAAGCAATATTAAAATAATACTCTTGTGACTCATTGTTATAAGAATTACTACTTACTTGATAATAGTGTATACTCTATTCTTTATAGATTATGATTTAGAAAAGTAAAAGAATATTTTATACTACAGGTTTCAACTGCAGTCCTAAGAAGATATAACATCCTAAAAAATCTGTAAAGTAATGTCTGTATAAATACATAACAACTTGAATCAATAACATAAAGAATACAAAACTTTCATACTTTTAACTTTTCCATTTAAGTTCATGATATATTTTGAGTTAATCTTTGTGTAAGAAGTGAGAATGAGATCAAGATTCATATTTTGTATATAAATATCCTCTTACTTCAACACCATTGTAGAATTGCTTTTGCATCTTTGCCCAAAATCATTTGTGCAAGAGTTCTGATTTCAGCCCAGACATGTAAAGAGCTTAGAAGTTGTTGCTTTGTCCTTCTGGCAAAGCAAACAAAGCACCAAAAACTTTAACTACTAAAAATCAAAAGCTTTTTAAAGACTTCTCAAAGAAATGAGGTTTCAGGGGAACATCATACTGAAATCTAGAAATCAACCAACATTTACTTATCTAGGGTTCAATCTAGTAGAGACATAAACTTGTAGTAACACTGAAGTGGTAATTTTAATAGATTTCAGGAGGACAAGTGTGGATTATCTTGAGAAACTACTGTGTGCTGCAAGTCTCTTTAGTTTAAACTGGGAACCCAACCAAGTTTTCAAAGTGATGTCCAAGAACAATTCCCTCATAGTAGTGGTGGAAGAGAAAAGGGAAATCACTGTGATGTGTCTGGATTATTTCCTATAGCAAAGGCCTAGTCCAGGGAAAATGACTTTACTGAGTTTTATCCAAGCTGTGGAAGGACATTCCTCCTACTCTAGTCCCCTGACTATCTCACTTAAGAGGAGAGAAGCTATACCACTAGAAAAATACTTTAGATTGTTACAGTCCGGATGAAATACCCACTAAACCATTGAAATTTAATCACCTAATTTTGGAAGACTTCTATCCCATAGCTGACTACTGTATCAACAGGGCTCCACTATAATAATAGTGGATTATAGTTTAAAATGCTGTAAGACTCAAACTTGATCTAAGCAGAAGTATTTAGGAAAACTCAAAGAATGAAGAGTAAAGGGACGACAGAGAAATATAAAATTTCTGTCACCTACAGCTTCACCAAACATTAAACACAGCCTAAATCTTAGCTAGGTTAATATAAAACCTCACATGAAATGACTATTTACATTAGTTTCTGTAATCCAAAACATCAGGCCTGACTTTCAAAAAATATAAAAGACATGCAAAAAACAAGGAAAAAGATCATGGTGTGAAGAGAAAAGCAAAATAAGAAGCAAACTCAGATGTGAAACAAATTTTTGCATTATCAAACAGAGAATTTAAAAGAGCTATGATTAATTTGTTGAAGATACTGCCAGAAAAAAAGTAGAAAACATGAATGCATAGATGAATAATGTAAACAGAGCTAGAAACTTGAAGAAAAAGCAAAAGGAGATTCTAGAAATATAAAGAAGAAACATTTTAAATTAAATACAAATAAAATTTTTTTTTTCTTGTACTCATCAGAAGGTTAGACATGACTTAAGAATCAGTAGACTTGAAGGTCTGTAGACACTTCTCAAACTGAAATGCAAGAGTAAAATTAAAAAGAAAATAATCAAATAAATAAAGCAGAACATCTAAGATCTGTGTATGATTTCTTTTTTATAATTTTTTAAATTTTATATTTTTATTTTTTACAATATTTTGCATATAATATTATATTACTTTCAGCATACAGCACAGTGATTAGACATTGATATAACTTAAAAAGTGATCACCAATAAATCCAGGACCTACCTGATACCATGCATAGTTATTACAATACTACTGACTACATTCCTCATGCATCCCCTGTATATACCCATGAATATTTTATAACTATCAGTTTTTACCATTTAATCCCCTCCCCTTTTATTCATCACCTCACCCAAAATATGATAAACATCAAAATACTCTCTATACCTATGAGCTTGTTTCTGTTTTTTGTTTATTTATACTGTTCTCTAGATTCCACATAAGACATTTGTCTTTCTCTGTCTGACTTACTCTACTCAGTACAATATCCTCTGGGTCCATCCATGTTGTGGCAGATGAAAAGATGCTATTCTTTTTGATCAGTGAGTAATAATCCATTTTATATGTGTGCCACTTCTTTATCAATTCATCTATTGATGGACACCCAGGAAGCCTTCCTATTTTGGCTACTGTAAATAATGCTGCAATGAACATATGGACTAACATGTCGCTTCAAAGTAAAGTTTGGGATTTCTTCAGATATATACCCAGAAGTGATATAATTGAGTCCTTCTTAGTCTCTTGTTATAGCTTTTGTTTTAAAGTTAATTTTGTCTGATATAAGTATTGCTACCCCAGTTTTTCTTTGTTTGTTACCATTTTCATGAAATATCTATTTTTCTTCTCTTTACTTTTAGACTATGTGTATTTTGACCTGAAGTGAGTCACTTGTAGGCAGCATATATAGGTAGCATATCTTGTTTTCTTATCCATTCAACCACCCTATCTTTTGACTGAGACGTTTAATCCATTTACAGTAATTGTTGCTAGATAAGTAGTTATTGCCATTTTATTATTCATATTTTTTTATCTTTTTCCTTCTCTTCTTAAATAAGTCTCTCTAACATTTCCTGTAATACTGGCTTGGTGGTGATGAGCTCCTTTAGTTTTTTCTTGTCTGAGAAGCTCAAATGATAGCTTTGCTGAGTAATATTGGTTGTAGGACTTTACTTTACTTCACTTTGAATATTTCTTGCCAGTTCCTCTGGCCTGTAAAGTTTTTGTTGAGAAATCAGCTGACAGTCTTATGGGAGCTCACTTGTAGGTAACTAACTGCTTTTAAAATTATCTTTTTGTCTTTAATTGTTGGCATTTTAATTATGATGTGTCTTGGTATGGGACTGTTAGGATTCATCTTGTTTGGGATCTCTGTGATTCCTGGGCTTGTATGTTAATTTCTTTCACCAAGGTAAGCTTTCAGTCTTTATTCCTCAAAATATGTTTTCAATTTCTTGCTCTCTCTCTTCTCCTTCTGGTACCCATATAATGTAAATATTGATATGCTTGATGTCATCCCAGAGGCCCCTTAAACTGTCCTCGTGTTTTTGTATTATTTTTTCTTGTTGTTCTGCTTGGGAGTTTTCTGCTACCTCATCCTCTAAATTGTTGATTCAACCCTCTACTTCACCTAATTTTTTAACTCCTTCTAAGGTATTCTTCATTGCAGATATTGTATTTTTCATTTCTGACTGGTTACCTTTTATGTTTTCCATCTCTGTTTTTATATTTTTTATCTCTTTGTTAAAGTTCTTACTTAGTTCATCTACTCTTGCACTAAGTTCCTTGAGCAGCATCCTTATAACAATATTTTGAACTCAGAGATTGCTGGTTTCCATTTTGTTTAGTTCTTTTTCTAGAGGTTTGTTCTGTTCTTTCACTTGGAATATGTTTCTTTGTCTCCCCATTTTAGCTGTCACCCTGTATGTTGTTTCTGTATGTTAGGTAGGGCTTCTAGGTCTCCTCACCTTATATAGTAAGTGTGTTGTGGGCCCCAATGGCACAGTCTTCCCTGGTCATCTGAGCCAGGTGCTCTAGGTATCTCCCTTCTATGGGTTTTGTGTGCCTTCTTGCAATTGAGCCTTTGTTGCTGTTTGCTAGTCAATGAGAGGGATTTACCTGTAGGCTGATTGGTTGTCATGACTGACCATGACCACTGGAGGAGCCTTGTGCTGATCTTACAGAGCAGGATTAACTTTAGCAGGGCTCTGGTGACTGCCTTGGCTGCTCTTGGGTGTGTCATCCTCAGATCTGACCTGAGTGGTCCTCTGGCTCAAACTAAAGCCAGACACTGAAAGTGTAGGCAGGGCATTCTGGAAGGGGTCCTGCCATAAGCCAAGTTTAACTACAGCCTGTGCCCTGCCTGAGTTTACCTAGCATGAGCCACAAAGCATTCTACAGATGGCCCTAACCTATGCTGGGCTTGGAATTGTCTTGAAAGGCCAAGCCACAAACTGAGGCCAGCTGTCACTAGTGCCAAGCTTGGGGCTGCTCAACAAGAGGTACAGGGCATGCATGCTGAGGCAAAATGTTGCTTGCTTAGGTTTTGTGAACCTCTGAGAGATTTTAGAAAAGTCTGAAACATGAGCCAAGACATGCCATTTATATGGAAAATCCACTGGGAGCAGCTTGGGTAGGCCCAAATGTTGGAAGGAGTCAGGTCTCAGGGAATCATCTGGGCAAGGTTACCAGTGTTAGTTATGATGATGGAGACTCAGGTATGGTGCTTAAGCCAGGCTGAGAAATGCTCAACAAAGGAACAATGCGCTCTGATGGCACTTTTGTCCAGGAGAAAGCCACTTCTACTCTCACCCCGAAACCAGACAATTTAATTTCTCCCCATATGTCCCTGGCACTTTTCAAGCTGCTGCTCTAGTACTGGAGCTCAAAGCAAGTGAGTATATCAGCAGTTCACATGCAGGCCCTTTAAAAGGAATATCTTTGACATCCTCAGTTCTTCATCTCACTCAGCCACAGTCTCTGCTGGTTTTCATAGCCAGCAGTCATGGGGACCTCACTTCCTGGCACTAGTCCTCTGAGCTGGGGAGCCTAATGTGGGGCTGTGATCCCTCACTTTTTCTGGTGGACCTCAATTGCCACATGAGCACATGGGTCTAGGCCATTTTGCATCTCCCCCCATATCACCAGTCTCAAGGTGGCCTCTTTTTTGTGTCTTTATTGTAAGACTTCTGCTCAGCCAGACTCCAGGTGACTTCCAATGAAGGCTAATCTGGAGTTTAGTTGCAACTTTGATGTGGTTGTGAGAGGAAGCAACGCAGCATTTACCTACTCCACCATCTTGACTGGAAGCATCTGATTTCTAAATTGTGTGCATGATTTCAAAAGATGTAAAATATGTATGATTAGAATACTAGAAGAAGAAAAAGGAAGAACAGAGATGAAGAAATAATAGCCAAGAATCTTCAATATTAACAGCATGCAAATCTTACACATGACTTACTAGGTTTACATAAAGGTATAACATTTTTATAGAAAATGCAAATGGTATTGATTTTTAAAATTTTGATTTTTGCATTTTCATTTCTAGGTAACTGAAATATAATTGGGTTTTGTATATTTATTTTGTATCCTATGACATTAATGAACTCATTGATTAGAGTTAGTAATTGAATTTTTTTGTAGACTCTGATTTATTTGTAGACAATCATGTTCTTTAAAAATAGGATTAGCTTTAAAAAAATTTATATCACTTTTGCTTACTCTCCCTTCCCATTTTGTTGACTAGAAATCCTAGAAGCAATGAAAGTGGTTAGATCAGACATTCTTGTCTTGTTGCCAATAGTGGTATAGAAGTATTTGATCTTTTACCATTAAGTATAAATTTTGCCTTTTGAGGCAATATCTTTTAATTTCAAAATAAAACTATTTTATTCTTCATTTAAAAATCCATACTAATTATCCTCCCAAGCTATCAGGAAGCTGTGCTAAATCAGTTTTCTTGCAGCTATCCTAGTAGTTTATGCCCCTTTGTAGCTTACATTTTTGTCTCTCTGGTGTTAGGATGGAAAATGTCACATACTCTCTGTGCCTTTTCCTCATAGGTTAAGTCCTAAGAACAAGAATTATATCTAAAACTGATTTCACTTACCTTTTTTTTTTTTTTGCATTTGGTTCAGTCTATTGAGTCAGAGATCAATAAAGATTTTTGCTATGTTTTCCAATTACAAGCTGAGTTCTCAAGCATTACTCGCAGCTTCAATTGCTTCACTCAATGTCCTGATACTACCTTTATTTTTGACAACCTCATCCCAGAATAGGTCGTTCCAAAGTTGGTGTAGCCTACTTCCTGCTGCTGGCTGAAGTCTGATTCTGAATGGATTTTGAGCAGAACACTGTTTTTGAGATTTAAACTTGGTAATTTCATAGCTATGAGCAAATATATAAGTCTGGTCAAAGATTATTCACTCTGATTGCTACCAAAATGGTCATATTTGTTTTGGATTTGGAAACAAATAATATTTTAGATAGCCGAAAAGCTTAATATGGCCGATTGTAGGGAAGTTTCTGCATGCAGGCATTTGGCTACTATGTTCCTTGCCTAATCTCAAGTTTGAGATGTTAATCAGGTTTCTGCTACTACTCTGTTGGTTTGAATATCCCCGAGCTTTCTCTGTATATTAGAATCTCTCCTGGGTTAAAATTTAGGCAAATTTCTTTTTGTCATCCTATTATCTCTAATTCCCGGCCAAAACTCAATAAAATCTAAGTCCTGGGCTACTTCAAAGTGAATCTCACCTCAGTTACGAAATTCCATTTAATAAAAATAGATCCTTTTATCTTTCAGTCACTCTTAGTTTTAGAAAAAAATATGCTTCTACTCTCATAATATTTGATATGATCCACATTGTTAGGGCTCAACTATATTGATTACATTGATATTTCTAGTAGACTTGGCAGTTTTACTTTCCAATCTTGTAGATTTTGATACATTTTTTTCCTTTACATTTTACAGTGACCGTCACCATTGACTTGCACATTACAAATTTAGAAGTGTTTCCAAGAAATTCTCTGGCCCATACTCTTACATTCAGGCAAGTAATATCCCACTAGTGCTCAATAATATAAATTCTTGTTAGTGAATAATTTTTGAGTTCTTAGTACTTCTTGATTCTCTTTTTTAACCACATGTTTAGACTTTTAAATGTTGCTATTGCTGGCATTATGTTACACCTGCAGAATCATCTGATGGATATGACTCAGGCCACATTTGGGAGATTTTATATGCGAGAGTTCCTGATTGCAAAACCTGAGGGTATTTTCATGAAAAATATGTTTCCTTACTAAGTTGTGTCTAAAAGATAGACATTTCAAGGGTGGAAGGAAATAAATCTCCATGTAGCTCTCCCTAGTTAAATGCCATTCTTCCCAGATGATCTTTTCTCCTCTGTGGTTATTATGCCTTAGAGCTGTACCACCTCAGAGCTATATTCTTTAAGTTGTTGTTTCAGAACATTCAACTTTATCATTTTGAAAGCCTGGTAAGAATTTTGTGGCATAAGTTAAAGCAATGTTTTGTTTTATTTTGTTTTATTTTTCTTTAACTCACTAATGTAGAGTACTGCCACCATAGTACTCAACAATGATAGCTTGTATTTAGTAGACACTCCAGAAATAAAATAAAAAATTTAATGACCTAAGGACCAATGGCTTCACTAAAATAATAATTTTCTTGCTAGATGTGTATTTGAATAGATATTTTGAGACTTTGGATTCCCTGATACTTCTCAAATCAACTGTTTACCCATTCCTAAAGTTAGAGTATGCTTCTTTAGGGTAGTGATTTAAAATCATGATTATCACTGAATTGATGTGATTATAATAAAAACAATAATGGTAGCTAACATGAATTTAGTGAGTGCTAGCTAGCAACTGTCAATAATGATTGATGTTTATGATAGATTTATAAATATAAGAATCTTACTGGTGGTCATTTCAGGTACCACCCTTATAGAAAGCAACACAAATTTATCTCATTTTTATGAGATGAGCTTTGTTCCCCAAACTGTATCTTTATTATATCTTTGATGGCTAAGTTTCTATACCTAATTTGGATGAGAGTACAAAAAGATGCTTATTTTTCATTACATGTTTTGTTTGTTTCTTTTTTTTCTTCCTTTCTTCTTTTCTTTCTTTTGTTCTCTTGGTCAGTGTTTTACTTGTGGGTTGAATGGGGTGGGGTTGAAATAATTGCTTATTGGTAAGGCCAACTCCCAAAGGAATGGCTACTGACTAGAAGAAGGAGGATCTCATCTCAAATACAAGTTAGCCTCAGTTAGAACTTTTACAGAAATATTAAAAAGGCATAAAGATTAACAAAAGATTAAAAGAAGCAAAAAAATACAACTAACACTAGAAAAAGATACATGACCTCATTTATTTTCTCTTTTTTCAGTGTACAATACAAGAGAAAAGAAACTTTTATAAATTCCAGAATTTCCATATGTTTATAACAATACCACATACCAAAGATCCTTTCTAGAAACACAGAAATTTATCTGAATTGACATTAGACTCAGATTGTGAATGTCAACATTTTCCAAGATGAAGTATATACTCTAGCCCATGTTGTCTTTCATCAACCCCTGTCTCTTTGGTCATTACCAACAGAATAATAGAAAATATTTTAGTGTAGACTAACTCTGCTTCTTCACTTTAGCAACATAAAACTATTATGACTTTATTTGTTTTATAGGTCAGTGGAATATACTACATAATCTATAAAAATCAGGTTTGGTCAAATCTTCACCAATCAATTCGAAAGATGGAATCATCAAATCATAAATTGTTAGAGCTATAAGAACATTAGATTCAATCTAATCTATCATTTATTTTACAGAGTTTGTCATCTGTAGTCCAAGAACAGTAAAATGACTTTCCCATCTAAGAATGCATACTTAATGTCAATTTCATTGGTAATATGCCTGTTGTTTTGCATTCTGTATCTATGGGAATACATTCAATTTGGTATGTTAAAATAAGGTTTTAAACAGTTATTTATTGATAAGTATAATAATTCACATTTTTTATAGAGAATAAAATCTTTTAAATTTACTACTATATTATACAAGGGTATAATTATTCATATTATGCTGTGGTATTTAACATTAAACAAATTTTAATTTTCATTGGTTTCCTTGAAATGAGCAGTTTGCTTCCTGTTGCTAAGGCAATAGTTTTTTTAGGCAATATAATACTGATGTAATGGTAAACTTTAAAGTCTGTCAACATCTTGAGATTAAGCAGTTTGTTCTAATCAAAATGAATTCAAAATTACTCTAAGGTTGTAAAAATGCAGTATCTTTACAAAACATTTCTGTTGGTGAGGACTCATTTTATTTAATGTAATTAAAATCAACAAAGTATTTTTAATACAAACATATACAATTTATATTTTTATAATTGTAGTTTGCTATAAGTTTAATTAAAAACAATGTTTAACAAAACAGCAGTATTTATGGTTAAAACAAAAAAGCTAATTTAAGAATCAAGTGAATTTCATTCTGAATGATCTTGGTGGTATATTTTTTGAAGAAAAGGTAAAAGTGAATGGAATGATTTATTATTTATTTCCCTGGTTCAAAATCTTCTTAATGAAAATGAAAGATGTTTCGGATATTTGAAGAACAGACCATCTTAGAACAACAGCAGTAACCATATTTTCTAATTACAGCTCAACATGGGAAAAATGAAATTGATACTTCATAAGAAACACCTCCTATAAATTTATTAAAAACTACATTTTATTAGTAATATTTATAAACCACTAAATATTACTTCTTTTGACATTTTTGAGAAGTAGCCATATGATAAGAGCCAATTAATTCTTTAATTTTAAATTGGATGTAAGATATATCATGAAATGAACTGGCCTCTTTAAGATGTAGCTAGTTTAATTGCTGGCATAGAGGTTTTTATAGTATTTGGTTATCTGAATGGATCTTTTTAAAGGAGTGGAATATCTTCCTTTTATGATACCTAAAATGGTAGCACAGTGTTGTGGGTCCCAGTAGTTGAGTTAAAATAGTTTCAGGGACTACAGAGATTTCTGCTATTCTGGATCTTTTGCAATTACAACAGGATCATTTCCCAGAACCTTAGGGAAATAGGACACTGGGCTTCATTTGTGGGATACTTGAGAAAGAGTCATGAGTAACAGGAGCCAAGGACCAGCTCTGTAACCATAGAAACTTCCCTTGAAGACTTCCTTAAAGACCTAGAAATACTTTCTTTTTAGGGTTATAAATTAGCCCAAATCCTAGAGCACAAAGGCCATAAAAAGCTTCTGGCCTAAACCAGGTACAAACACATGCACAAATAGCACTGCCCATCTCTTCAGCTTCATTATACCATCATTATAATATCATAACTATGTATGGAGGTTATGAATCTAATTAGAACAGATGGAGTTCTAGGTACATAATGTGCATTAGGCAAAGTTATTTCCTAGTGTCAATCAAGTGTCAATCAAAATGACCTCATTTGCCAATTATATATCTTATATGTGTTGTATCAATAATTTTCTTAATATAGTTTTTGTAATTGAGGTGAGAGAGGTGTGTGTGTTTTTGTGTTGATACTAGTGCTTTTATTCTTGGATAATTAGTATAAGGTAAACATAATAACTAAATGAACTAATCAAATCAATTACGCATTTAAAAATTGGTATGAGTTATAGAATAATTATTACAAATATATGTTCAATGACAATGTACATACAAAATCCATTTAAAAGACAAATTACATTTCCTAAACAATAACCGTACTATTAGAAACATGAAATAATTCAGAATAATACGACTACTGAATCTTTCCTCATGAGTTATTACAAAACTTAGTCTACAAGTTTTTCTCTCCAAATAATCATGTTCTGCCATGAACATAGTAAGAAACTTTAAGAACTGCCTTTAAAGAAGAAAATTATTATTTTTTTAATTACTCTAGCATTTGGATATTTGTATTTTTGGGAACAAAACATACAAGAAATAGTTAATTGCTTGGTAAATCTCTGCTGCTCCCTCACTGCCCTGGAAATCTGACTTTTGCTCTCAGAAAATTGGGCTGGAGTGCTCTGTCCATCTGTGCTGCACTTTACCTTCTTCATGGTCTCTCTCTTCTGCAATCTCTTTCTTTCCCTCTTCCTCTACATCAGGTTACAGTATAAACCATAGGACTCAGACAGTGACAGCTGAAGAAAACTTACTCCCATCAGACAGGCAGTTGGTTTGGCACCTGTTGCTTACTAACTGGGTAACCACGGGCATGCCAAAAAACAAACAAACAAAAACTTATCTGTAGATAAACATTCTGGGGCAGTCTGTTTGGCAAATAATTAAATGTAATGAAAGATAAGCCAGTGATGATGATGACGATGATGATGACGATGATGATGATGATCTATGTATGGAGAAAAAAAGACCCCGTAAGTAAATCAAAGGCTTTTAAAAATCTTGGCATTAATTCCTGTGTGAAGGATTACATTGAGAAAAACAAATTACTAAAAAACATTAAGATAAAATCATTCTAGACTGATTTTAAACCAGAATTTTCTTCCTATTCCAGAATAGATACTGAATAATGCTACATAGGTTATCAGAGATAAGGACTTCTGCAAGCTTTTAATTAAGTTATTCCATTTATAAGAACAGTGCAGTATGGTGAAGACACTTAAATTTGCCTAGGAGGTAAGGATCATTTTCATTTAGTACCACACTATAACACAATATTTACCTGTTATGCAATGATGTCAGTCAATCTGTTGCCTTAAAAGTATATATGTTGAAATAGTCCTTGCCTTAATGATATTAGAATTACAGAATGTTGGGGGAAGAAAGTATATTTGGGTAAAAGCATGTTATGAGGAAAAAAATAAAAAAAAAAAACTTTCAAATATCTTCAAGTTAACAAAAAGAAAAAAGTTTTATGCTATAAAGATAGTTTTGTCTTCTGGTGTGCAATTCATTTTACTAATAATGTTTTTATGTGCTTGCATACCAAACTTGTAAAAATCAAAATGCATTTTGAATGAGTATTAATAGCAAAAAGAAAAAGAAAAAGAAAAAGAAAAAAGATTCCATAGCTAAAATCTAGCATTAGTATTCACAAAAACCAGTAAAATCTAATAAAGATGAAATATATAGCAAGCCCAAATAAATTACAGATGCAGTATACATGGTTTTAGTGATAGAATAGTTATGCTTTTTATTATAGGTCCACAAATATAAAGTATAACTGTCTACAGAGCAAATTTTATTTTAATATTTTCTATGTGCTAAAATTGACACTTGAATTTTAACCCATTTTGAAGGCTACTGGAATTCATTTTAATTTGCTCTCAGAAAATATTTTTTCTTTTGTATTAGGTTTTAAAGCCTGTTTCCATAGAAACAACTCCATTAAGCAAGTTTGAATTTTATTTTTAACATAAAATGGGCTTGACCATGGATCTTCCTATACTGGTATGAACAAGATAAAACAGCATTTGAAACAATTTTAAATGTAGGCTGATGTTTACAATGTAACCCCTGTGGTCAGTAGCTAGAAAATTCATGAAATTGTCCTTTGATGATTTATCTGTATAATTCTTAGTTTAGAGGCTGCTATGAAAATGTTTTATTTTTCCTTTCTTATTTTCTCCCTCTTTCCCTTCTTTTCTGTTTTAGTTTTCTATGGTTGCTGTAATTAATTACTACAAACTTGGTGGCTTAAAACAGCCCAAATTTATTTTCATTTACAGTTCTAGAAACAAAAGTCCTAAAATGGTTTCACTGAGCTAAAGTTAAGGTTGAGGTCAGGCTTGTTTCCATCTGTAGGCTCAGAGGGAAAATTTTCCTTGGTTAAAGGCCACTTGCATTGTTTGATGACTCTTTCCTTGCATTTTTTAACCACTTTCTTCTGTTGTCATTTCTACCAACTCACTGCTCTTACCCTGTCTCAGACTAGAACCTTTGTGATTGCATCCCAATGATAAACCAGGATAATCTCCTCATCTCATAATATGTAAGTTATATCAGCAAAGGCACATTGCCATAAAAGGCAACATTCACAGCTTCTAGGGATTAAAACCCTGCTATACTTTTCTTTCTTACTTTTTCCTCTGTACTTCAAGTTATTGTTTGCACAGGACAAAGACAGCATTGTTTGTAGCTTTAGGTAAAATTCAGGGAAGGTGTGAAGACAACTGAGAGGGTACATAGTTGCTAGTGTCAACAAAAATACCAGATGACTGGTTCAATACAGTTTTAAAGATGATGATAACAGATTTTTAAATTTGCATAATGCCTTAAATATTTGCATAGAATTACATGCAATTCAACAATGAAGTGATATGATTATCCAGTTTTTCTGATCAGACTAAGTGCCTTACAGAAGTTTACACAACCTGGGCAGTACACTAGGGCTTCCAGCAAAGAACCCAACTGCCTCCTCATTCAGGGATTTTTATCATTGCATTTAGAAGATCAGGCAATGGAATAGTATAGGTTATTTCTTCTTTACCACTCGTGAAAATTACATTGTGCAAGTGAATATAACAATGCAATCTTTAGAAATATATGCTTTGTTTTCTCTCAGGATCTAAGTTATTATAATACTTGGATTTCTCCATAATTTGCAAAATTCCTCTTTATTCAGAAGAGCTTAGTTTTTGTCATGCTTCTCTTGGATGTTTAAAAACAAAAATAAAAACAAGAAACCTTTGTAGGTAAATATTTGATAATTCTCCAAATGTTTAACAAAAATAAAAATTAATTAATTACAATCCCACTGTTCAGGTAACTGTTTTTCTTTATTCTTAACATGCTTACTTCCTGTCTTCTATACATTTAAAAAATATATATATATTTTTTCTGCAAAATTAATAATTTATTCTGATTTTTTTCTGTAACATTAGAAACAAAAAGGTTATGTGTTTTCTTATTATATAACATTATGGTGTTAAATAATATTGTTTGTGTGCACATTCAATTATTTTTAGGGTTTAAAACTAAAAGTAAAATCACATGCTCGAATAAAATTAGCACTAGATTCTATTTTCAAAGTTCTAATCATTATCCATTAGAATCCCTCCAGCAATTACCTGTAAATGCCCAATTCCTTAGCATTTTGTCAATAGTAGATATGCAATCTTCAATGTTTTCCAATAAATGATACAAAGTGCTATGTCTTTGTTGTTATAATTTGCTCTCATTTGGTTAACATCAGGTTGAATTTTTTATTTGACATTTTATATCTGTTATTATGAATTTTCTGCTCATATCATTTGCACATGTGTCTGTTGAACTTTTAAATTAATATTATTAATTACTTTAATTAAACTTCTGCTATTTGGTATAAAAAGCTATTATATTGTAAATGTTAATGTCCACAGTTTAAGCTCCTATTTTTTAATTAAAAAAAAATACACTCATCTTTGGTTGGTCTAGTTTTTGAGCTGACTCATTTTAAAGATTATATGTTTATATTCTAAATATATTTGTGTTTTAAAATTTTGTATGCAATTACTATTAAATGCTGATACTGCATGTGATTATATGATAAAGGAACTGTATTTATACAAACATAGGCCACATAGATTATTAATATAAAAGTAAAATATGGGATTCTCACAAAGTTTCTATGAGCTCAATGGTTTTGTTACCTCTAGGCTAGTTATAAATGGAATGGAAACAATCTTTACTTTATCTCCAATTGTCTTACTAATCTTCCTTGAATCTTCTGTGATCAGGCTTTCAGAGCCAGCCTGTTCCTTCAACACACATATACTTAATGTTCGTGTTTCTGTGTAAGCTTGATGGTTGGTCTGGGTCTTAGGAGCACAGGATTGACTCAAAGAACCTAAGATGTTAAGCTTTTAGTTTGGGGTATCCATTAAAAGCACACGTGGAATAAGGTCCTTTCATAGATCTGGAGACTGTATATACCACTTCCCAAAGTGGACAGCCTTTATTCAAAAATCATCTCTTTATTCAAAAATCAATTAAAATGTCACTTTCTAAGGAAGGCTGGCTCCAATGCCCCTGACCAAGTCATATTCTACTTCTGTTCTTTCTCAGAGCACATTACATTTCTTCATAGGGCTTCAACATTTTAATTATAATGTGTTAAATATTGTTTGTCATTTGACTTGCTCACAAATATGCTTAATTCAAGGAAGGCTAAAGAAAGAATATTTCTTGAGTAAACAGAGAGCCTAACTTTGAGATACAGGATTCAATTTAATTACAACCCCATAGATTATTCTTACCATGTTTTTCTAAAATTAGGCATTTCTGTCAACTGAACAGAATACATTTATGTATGTAGTATAAGAAATAACAGTCATTGTAATAATTTTCATAGTATGCAAATTTTTCATAATAGTATTATTAAGCATTCAACAAAAATTAATATAAAACAAAAATAAAATATTTCATGAGAAAATAGAATAGAAAAAAATTAATTCTAACTCATTCTATATTGATAACAATTATAAAGAAAAATCTTAATACACAAAGAAATAACTTTTAGATTAGGTGAGATATCAATAATAGAAAAATTCAGTCTTATAAGAGCTATTGTTATAAGTATAGTAGAAAAATTATGATTGTTTATTGTTTTTAGAAGTCTTTATTTCCTTTCCTATTACAAAGGGTAAACTATGTAGTTCTTATTGGTCAAGAAAAATGGGTTTATTAGTAAACTTCTAATGTTTCACAGGAAAATGGCATTGGGAATAATAGAAGAAAATAAGCCTCAATTTTGAATATGACTTACTTGGAAATTGTTAGGTTTTATTATATCCCTAAACATGTTAAATATTACATCAGTGTACACAAAAACATAATAGTTTTACATAAAATTTTAGGTCATTGAAACTTTCAAAGGAATAGAATTGAACCATTCATTTAATGAGCTGAAATTTAATAAAAGGTTTGTAACAACACAGATTAATAAGTAAGATGCATCTTGGTTTCACTGCTGGCTCCAACCAATAGTGTGTTTGTGAAGTTAGAAAAGTTAAATATGTCCATAAAATCTTAGTTTTTTTGTGAATGGAAAAAAAAATTAGATGTACTTCAGAGTCTTGTTTTGGGTTTTCAATGGATAAGGCTAAATGGTAAGCTCATGACCTAGGACAAAGACACTTAGAAAAAATAGCTTTAAGAAAGTATCAAGATGTGTAAGACTTCGTTGGATTATAAGGTACTATTAATGTATATGTAATACAATATTAGGTGCATTTTGAGATTAGCTACCACATATTTCCCAATTTTAAAGTCATTGCTGGGTCTTTCTACTCTACAGTTGTTAATCTATTGTTGATTTTTACCTACATTCTCCAATTAGAATTGTGGTATTTATTTTGCCTAAAATAATGTGCACTCTTCTATGTCATTGTCTTTGCTTATATTTCTATCCTCTTAAAAGACTTTTATGTAGCCTTATGTTTCTAAAATAATTACATCCATGAAATTGTGTTCATATACTTCTTTCGGAAATGTTTTTTTCTAAAATTTCATTAAAATAAATTTATTCTTGTAAAAAAAAAAGCTTTTAAAAAAGCCACTAATAACATGCCTAAGACATGAGTTTAGTCTATTTTTTTCTACCTACCTATTTTTCCTTTTGATTTGAAAATTTTTAAAGACATTTATGATAATATTAATGCTTACTGCATAAGTATCACTAAAATCAACAATTCAGTTTTAAACTAGTATGTGCAGCCTCCAAGAATAATCTTGTTAATCAAGTATTCATATCTACCACAGACATTCAAGTTTTCAAGTTAGAATATACCAAAATGCATATAAAACCAGATGTCTTCTGAAGACATTTCTTTGTTTCAGAAATTGTTTCACTATTTCGCATTATCTAAAGAAATAGTATTAATTTGCCTTTGACAAATGACAGGAATTTACTCATTACTTTATAATGTAAAGCAGGAAATGTTTGTTTATAAAGAAAATTGTCTAATCAAATGTTATAAAGATTTTACTATATTTTAATTTTTATTATCAGGCTTTGCTCTCCTGAAAAATTTCTGTTACCTGATCTTTCTATGCATGACCATATGATGCTTCTAACTAGTCTATAGGCAAATACAAATATATGTGTCACTTCAATACTTGACATAGTAATATGCAATATTAACTACAAAAAATGATGAAATGAATACTACAGTATTAGGTAAATGAATTTTTGCTAAACATAAATTTACAGAAAATATATTCTTTAAGTAAGGGTTTGAATGCTTCTATATTTCACTAATGCCATTGTGTCTAATTTAGCATTTAAATAATATCCCATTAATATAATGCCTTACAAATTTACCAAATTACCCATACTCTGTTCTTTTGGATAGAAAAAAGTAAATTGTTATGGATAATAATAATATTAGTCAAGAACAGCAGGAAAGAAAAAATTATAATGTTTACCTTAGAGCAAGGTAAGAAAAGTAAAAAGATTTTTTTGGTAGTTCATATGCATTACATTCTAGATTTTTAAGGGACTCTGATCAATTTAGAACTGGGTAAAGGCAATTTAAAAATTGTTTTGATAAGTAAAGAATTAAGAAACAATTTATAACAATCATTTGTCTGTCAGCATTATATTTCTTCAGCAAAGTATTCCAAGCCAATGAGTAAATGCAAACATATAGTGTTATACAAGCCTTTCTGAGGCTATATTGAGAGGCAAAGCATCCACAGAGAGCTTGACCAAGCCTTCTGCTTATGTTTTGAAATTTGTTAGCAAGTATTTTGTTCCAATTTTACTGTTGGCTAAAAACATTGTTTGTTTGAATTATTAGGTTCTCTACAACAAAATATGTTCACTATTATTGAAAATAGACAATGCTTGCATTTTGATTATCACATACAAATGTAAACATTTTAATTTTCAAAAAATACCAATTATCAAATTGGTTATTTTTTTATGTCTAAAATTCAATACAATATGTGGTTAATGAGTGTTTAAGTGTTCCAATATATATTGGCATGAGTAAACAGTTAAATATAGCATTAGCTCTTTAGAAAATTAATGAAAAATTAACATGAATAGTTTATAAAATTTGTTTATTGTATACATGTCTTTCATACACATCTGTCTAGTAGTGTCAGAGAAAATGAACATATGCTGTTATCCTAGGTAAAGAATATTCCTTCTACTTATGCTTCTTTGTCTAAGTTAGTCATCTTTAACATTGCCTTTAACACTACAGTATCACCTAAGTGTAAATAAAAATATTTTAGATTTCATAAGAATAGAAATGTCTTATAAAATTAAAATGTCTTAATTTTGTGATGGGCCTCAGACATCCAACGTGCTTTTCTATATTACATTATATAATCAAAAAACATTAACTTTAATGGCTAATATTCCTAAAGGAAACATAACAAGAATAAACAAGACTCAGATTTATGACTTTATTAATTTTTCTTCTCAGCTAAATAGATTACATAATAAAAAGTACAGTCAAAATTATTTGTACATAGTTAAATCAAATATGGATTGACTGAAAAAACAAAACATGCAATAACTATAATATTGTCAATATAAGGTCCAGAATCTGGTACAAAAAGGAAGAAAATTTTTGCCAGCAAGATTTAGAAATAGAGAATAACTGAAACATTTCCCAAAGGGTAATTTTGGAAAGGGTAATTTCATTTATCAGGAAAATAAGTGAAAGAGACTAAGATTTTTCCTATTTGTACTTTCCCTCTCAGAAAGATCTAGAACTCATTAAAACAGTTTCTAGAACTCACTCTTCAAACAAATACTCATTTTTCACCGAGTATTGTGAGACACTACTCTGGGTTCTGAGAACACTAAGGTAAAAAAATGTACAAGTTTAAATGAAAAGACAGTCTTTACGTAGTTTAATAAGCACAAGGATTGGGACATTTTGTGTTATACTATTGAAGCATGGGAAAAGAAGACCTCACCAAGAATTAGGGTCAGCAAAGATACTCTATGAGAAATAATATAATATTTTAGACTTGTAGGGCAAATAGAGATTATCCGGATAAATTGTGAAAGATGGGAAGAAATGTTCAAATCAAAGGAAACAGGATCTACAAGAATATAGAAATAAATACTGTCTCATTCTTCAAGGCTAACATACTATCTCCTCACCTACTGAGAATTATCTGCTGTTAAAGTGTCCATTCTATGTACCTATCTGCCACACAAGTATGCCTTACATAAGGTTGTGCTACCTCCCAAAGAATTGCTCATAGCTAATTACAGGTCAATGTGGAAACACAAATATCTAACCTCCTTGCTTCAGTTTGAAGGGAATCTAAAGCAACATTGCAACCCCAGAGCTTTGCTTGTGATTGGCTGAATCTTCAGTTGCAACCATTTTGTGGGTCAGCTTTTCTCTCTTTTTGTTTTTCTGGCCTCATCTCCATACAGGTATATCCTCCTAGAACAGTCTCCAATGAACCATAGGCATACAACTATCTGAGTACCTTTTTCCAGAGTTCCCAATCTCAGATGAGTAGAGAAGTGAAAGATAACATGATATCTTTGAGAAATTGAAAGATGGTTAATATGACTATGGATTAGAGTTAGGGAGAGGCAAAATGAGACCAGAAAAGCAAGTCTGAGTCAGGCTATGTTTTGGAAATCTTGTTGAAAATTTATCATAAAAACAATAGGAAGTCATTGAAGAGTTTAAATAGAGAAATGACAGTCAGATTAGAATTTTATAATATCATTCTGGCTGCTGAATGAGTAATGAATTAAAGTAGGAAAAAGGTAAAGTCAGAGAGACCACTTAGGGAGTTGCAAAAGTATTCTTGTGAAAAGTGATGTTTGAAGTAGTATAGAAACAGTCAGGAAAAAGATAAAAGGATAAATTTGAGGTATACTTTATAATAAAGATAGATAAGAATGAACATTTGTATGTGCAGACAGACTAAACATGTAGTTTCAAATGATACTCATATTGCAGTGTTATAATTTAATGATGGTGCTATTTATGGAAATGGAGTAGCATCTGTTATCTTTGTAAGTAAAATTTTATTTTATTAAATCTAATACATACGCAAGTTAAATGTTAAAGGCATTGGTAATTCTTGGACCTGAATTCTAAGTGGTGAGTTTGGGTATAAAAGCTCGAGAGAGGAGGATATTAAAGTAATAAGCAACTTGAAATCCCTTGAAGGATATTTGGGAGGATGGATAGCAGATCAGAAGGATGACATAGTACTATAGATATTACAGATCGATTTGGACTAACTTAAAAAATATTTTTTTCGTGTAACAAGGAATCAGGCAGATTTAAAATGTTAGCAGTAGCAGTTCCATAGCTCTCCTGGCTTTGCCCTATGATTATTGACTCATAGTTGCTGGATGACTGTTGCAGCATCAGAGATCACATTTGAGTTCAGAGATAATGCCTGGGGAAATCACAAGAACTATTTCTGCTATTACTATCTTTTTATTTTGTTATTATTAATTTTTAATCAAGAAAGCAAATACTTTCTTCCACAGAATTTCTCTTATATCTCCATACCAATAATTATTTTATGCAGCTCTCTGTAACTGCAAGAGAGCAAATACTTAGCTTTCTAATCCTTAATCATTGAGACTGACAAGCAGAGAAAGTAGTTGGGGTTAGCATGGATTGTGTCAGCTATTTTACAATATCTGCCTTTTGTATAGTAATAGTCTGCCCTTTGTATTCTTAACATCCAAACATATTCTTTTCTCACATATATTCATTGCATAAAAAAACCTTTTACCTAAAATCCATTGAATTATGTCATCAAAATTGAGGTCCAAAATCATGGCTTAGCATCTAAAAACTAAAACAAACTGTTTGCCCAGATCACATAATATAAAAAGATAAAGGATGCTGAATCTTAAATGGACCTTTGCTGAAAAACCTTTCCTTAATCCAGTAAAATATATATAAAGCCTTCTATCTCATCCTAACTCCTGATAAGGCTGATCCTATAATATTAGCTTTAGCTTGAGTTATAGCATAGGCTGAATTTTGAGACTTTAAATCCAAAACTATGGGACTCTTACTCAACTTAGATTGCTAAAGACAGAGTGCTTTTTTTTTGTTTTGTTTTTAATCAAAACAATATTTCGTGTAAACTCTGCTTTCAAACTAGCCCTTTCTGAAAGTGATAAGAAATAACGAAAATAGTCCAATATTCTATATTTTGATAATTTTCAATACCTAAATAGCATTGGTCTGAGATGGACTGAATTCAAAGCTGAAGTATGCTATATTTTGACCAAATATTTCACTTCACAATAAAAGTCATCAATATTTAGATTAAATTGGTTGGGTCTTCATTAACTCAAACTCTGTCTTCTCCATTTAGTGTAGTACTTGCAACATCTTGTGGACATTGTATAAAGGTTTTGTATATATCCAGTTGTATTTCTTCATAGGTTCTTAATTGTTTTGGTTGTTACATTAATAACACTTTTTCTATTTCTATTTTGTATTTGAACTTTTTTGTACATAAAAAAAGATAATGATTTTTCATTTTTCATTGTATAATTAAACTTGCTACTCAAATTGTTGATTTCAATAATGTGGTCATTGGTTCTTTTAGGTTTTCCAGGTCTACTATAATATTCCCTACTAATAACACTCATAGAATATTGGTTTCCTAAGAAAAGAACATGTTTATCTGTATTTTTAAATACCTTTCTACTTGAAATCCATTTTAGCAGCATTACTATAGCAGTTTTTTTTATTATTATATTTGTTTGTTAACTGTTATTATTTTAAATTTTCTTTTGTCATTTTGGCTTGTATTGAGCTCTATTTTCTTTTAAAATACAATCTTAGAGTCTTTCCTTTTAATAGCTGAATTCATCTTTTTCCCAAGTAGTGATATTACTAATAGTTGTGAATTTAGTTTTCTTTCTATTTTTATTAGTTTACTTTGTTTTTGTTTTCTGCTTTCTAAATTATTTTAAAATTATGAAGTTTCCTTATTTCTATTTTTCCTATATTATATTGAACAACAGAAAATATTTTATCGCTTTTAAGACTCATATCATTTAAACATTTCTGAAGTTGAAATGTGTCTGTTTATTGATGGCATCATATGATTACTAGCAATCAAATGGAAATTATGACAGAGCTGTCCTTATCTTTTCGTGCATGACCTTTGTCAAATAATTGCATGTTATCATTGCCTATACAAATACTATCATTTGTATTGCATATGTTCTATTCAGTTATCATTTAAAATAGCCACAAAAAATAGTATGATTCAGTGATGAGATGTAAAGTTAATTTGGAAGTTAACATGGAAACTCTAAGGAAATAGATTTTTATATCAGTGAAGCATATATCTACTGTTGGAGCAAATGAAATGACTCCACACTTTCTTGCAAAATAACAACCAAGTGCTTTATGGGACCTAAAAAAGAAGAATCATGAAAATAGATTAAACTGCCTTACACTTTGTAACTGAGATACATTAAAAAGACTATCATATACCAAAAAAAGAAAGCACCAACATCAAAACTTGTAGGGTGGCTGTCAGAATCTTGGAAAGAAATATTGAAGCTAATGTTGTAATACGAACCCTAATGCTAGCACAGAGTATGTTGTTAATGTAAAAAAGGGTGAAGGAAGGCTCCCAATTAAAAAGTTATCTAAAAGAATGGGATTTTGATGGCTCCAATTTTAAAAAGTTATCTGAAAGATTTGATCTTTGAATGCAAAAACATTTTAAGATAAACATTTGTTTCTTACATTTTTCATTTTATGATTGTAATAGGAAAGTATGATACAATATGCACACTTAAATAATTCTGAAATATTTTCAATATATTAGTAATTATTCTAGGATATAAGAATGCATTTTGTCATTGAAAGCATATTTTCTCTTTATTAATTACACACAAAATATCATTCATCTTAAAATTAATGACATAGTTTTGATGATTTACTCTTTGAATAATAACCCTTACATGTTAAATAGTCCATTGTATACTTTTCTAAGAAATTGCAAAGTTAATCTAATAAGTAAAATGTAAATATTGAAGCAGAGACAAAAAATGACTGATAAATATTATATTTTTAAAGGTTATAATTACATAAGTTTAAGAAAGTTAAAATAGATTTTACAATTGTACAGAAGTACAATTAGATGTTTGTTTTATTAAAACAGCAACAATCCTTTCTACCATAAATGAGTTGTAGGTTGAGAATCCTACTATGAGCCATCTATTAAAAAAACTTTTGCACATGAGATGAGTAATACAATTCTCTGTGATTTTCAACTGTTGTTCCCCAAACAGGGATTATTTCATGCAGTTAATATTCTACTTGTACTAGAAGTAAGCTGGTTGTATATTTGACTTGAGAGACAGGTGTTTATTTGTAGCCTCTAACATATGATAATTCTATTTTTCAAATGAAATTCATGACAGTCCCTGACTTACCTACAATCAAAAATCTGTGGGACAAGATGTCCCATCTAGGAAACATCATATTAGTCCCTGTTATACATCTTTTCTTTTCCCCTAGTTTCAGAATTATTAATTGCTTTCTTCAATCATATAATATAAAATACTTATGAGATATAAAACAATTTCTCACTATTTATTATTTAATTATAAATCTGGACTTCAAAATAAATTTTTGTAACCCTCTAAAGTCAAGTCAAGTTTATTCTTAATAATGCTTTTCTCTCTCGCATTCTAAATCTAAGTTCACAGCATTTTCCAAGCTATATACTCTGCGAGAATAATAACCCTTCTATTAAATAGTAACACTTACTTTAGTTTGGAGCGACACATATTAGAGTTACATTGGAAGGGCCAGATGAAACTTGAAAGGATTTTCCATTTTGGTATACAATAAAGCCTTCCCAAAACAGCAGGATTCTATAATGATTTCAAATATTTCATAAGATGAGAAAAATCTTTAATATACATGTTACTCAGTCACAGGAAAATTGATTAATCAAGGTTATATGGCTCAGATGCGACCTAATGTTCAAACAAGAGAAATCAAAAAATGGATGGTGGTAATTGTGAAACTAAAGCCATATTGGGTAAAATTATAGCCTCCTAATGTTCCTCTTCAAATGAATGAAGACATTACAGTTTTATAACTGGTAGTACCTATCTGAATAAGTGTGTAGTATATAAACAAAACATATACCTATAAATTTATACATATGCATATATTTTTATTACATATATAATGTATATATACAATAGGTTATTTCATACACAAAATACATATGTGTTTTTATCTGCCATTCCTTCTGTTAATAATTGCTTTATTGCTTACAAAGCACTTTTATATCTTGCAACTTAGAGTTCACAAGAACTATTATTATTATGTTATTATAAATATAGGTGAGAAGAAAGTGATTATGAAAAAAACAAGATATAACAATGATGAAATGAAGAGACTAATGTGCTTTGATTCTGTTCTTTCTACTATATTCCTAATATTTACTATTGTAGAGGGCTTGAGAATTGCTCTCTGATAAAATGCATTAGAGGTAGACAATTGGCATGGTACACAAAATTTTATGACCTCTCAGACTCCCACTCCCTATGAACATGATCTGTGTAATCTCTGAACTTTAAGTGAGAATGAGACTTATAAGTGAGATATGTGGTACATTATGTTGCAGATTAAATATTTCACGTGTAAATTAAGCCTCAAATAACTTGACTTCAAGTAAAGGGAGATTATTTTGGGTGAGCCTGACTTAACCAGTTGAAATCTTAAATGAGGTCAGAAAGATTCAAAGTGAGAGACATTCTGGCTAGTCTTGGGAAAGAAAACAATTATATTGTCAACCACCCTGTGAAGGGATGATGTTGCAAAAACTTGGATGCCTCTCTTAGGAGTTAAGAGTTGTCTGTCTATCTATCATCTATCTATCTATCATCTATCTATCTATCTATCTATCTATCTATCTATCTATCTATCTATCTAATCTATCTATCTATCTATCTATCATCTATCTCTATCTACCTATCTATCTATATCATCTATCTATCTATCTATCTATCTATCTATCTATCTATCTATCTATCTACCTATCTATCATCTACCTACCTATCTACCATCTATCTAATTTATCTAATCTACCTATCTATCATCTATCATTTATCTATGTAGGCACCTATAGATATATTTTTCTTTAGAGCGTATGAAAACATTTGCAAGGGTTCTATGGGAGGCAAAACTGTAGAACAAGATCTACAATTTCATGAACAGGAATAGGAGATTGGCTTTCACACTGCTCCTCCTTCCATAAACCCAAGCTATGTATATCCCATCAAGACTTGAACATAGCCTTATTCAAACATACTTCTCAGGGTATTAGGCTATCAATAGTTAAATATTAACATTAGGATTCATAAGCTGTAATTAGAATAATCAATAGGTGGAAATAGTCTGTATTGATGGATAGTTCCTGAATTAAAGTAGTTAGGGGGTTAAGAATTTCTCAAGCTGTTTCTGTTGTTTTTGTTGCTATTTTTTTTAAATCTCACTTTTGATATTTAATAGGTTCCATACTCAGTGAATAACAGAACCAATATTTGATTAAATTATGTGGAGATATCTATCTATGCATGTCTATATCTCTCTATATTTATATCTATATATATCTTTATATGTATATAGAGACATACAGCATATATATTCCCTGGCAAGTATATAAAATCTATTCTACATTCTTTTGACTTAGTTACCCATTTCATATTAATTAAAAAAAACCCGCCTACTTGGACCAAATTTTGAGTATATTCACAATTTCTAAAGCAGTAATGTGAAGTAACTATTTTACAGTGTCAAATCTGAATACAAGGAAAGAAAAATAACACTCTCAGTTAAGCTATTGGCAAAAATCCATTTAATTGTATTTTAAGCTTCTCAGAAACATTGAATTATGATAAAGTTATTTGAACTTTTGAGTTATTTATTAAAATAATACTTCATGTGCATTTTCTTTCATGTAAAAACTTTAATGTATAAAAAATAAATGAATATTGTGACAGTTATTTTGGCAGCAAGAACAAAGAATTGTAAATCTGTTAAAAGCTTTTGACTGAAAATCAATTTTAGTGCCTAAATCTTCTACTACTATCTTTGCATTTTTATCCAGGATTCAAAATAATTTTTGTAATGCCTTTCTAAAATACTTTGCAAAAAAAGAGTGATACAGAAAATATGAGTTATTTCCAGCTAAAATTATTAATTTTCCATATTAATCACTGATAAACTTTGTTTCTAGAAGTAGGAGGTAAGTCTGTTCACTCAAACATAATATTGGTTAAAACCTTAAATTCTGATAAGTAGGTTCTTCTCTAAAATAATAAAAAGAGGAGCTCAGAGGGCATGATTTACTCTGATTAAATTTGGGCCTTATTTTCATACTTTTCATTTAATTAAGATTTATACTTTGGACAAGTTCAATGATTTTACTTTGATCAATGATTTTGGTTTCTTGGAGTTCTTTTCAAAATCTCCCCTAATATTGTCTAATATATTTTAATTATTGTCTTCTCAAATCTCCCTAGCTATAATGTTGATAGGTCTATCAGTCCATGAAAAACATTTGCTTATATACATTCTGTAATCAAACTCATTTTTAATTAAATAAAAATGAATCAAATTAAAAATAAATACTTTTACTGTTTGTTTTTTAGCATGAGAGAATATAGACATTTTATTCTGATGGAAAGTGTTGCTTGTTATTCTGGATAGAATATCTGAGTTCCAGATTTCCACTGAGGTAACACAGTTCTCCCACTAATTCAGACTTCCAAATTTCTCTTCTCTATCACTTTAATCCAAAATACAGTTCCCTTGGTCTGTTCACTTCTCTTTATATTCTCCAATTTTATCTTACATTTCTACTACCTTAGTTGAAGTCCGTCAATGGAAATATGGATCACATCTGGTCTTCTGGTTTGTGCTCTTGCTTTTATTCTAGCTGCTTTCAATCCATCTTGAATAGCACTGCTAGGTTAATATTTACATAACATGATGTTTTCATCTGTATCATGTCATCCTCCTGCCCAGAACACTTAAAAGATATTTCATATTTTATGAGATGCTCTTAAATTTCTTTAATATGTCATTAAATGTTGATAGTATTATATTTACATTCTAATCTATATTGTTTACTATACTGAATTACTACATTATTAATCTGTGTCATTTAAATAATTATGTGTCATTTCAAAAATCAATTAAAAATAATAAAGTAATAATGAAAACAAGTATTTACACATTTCAGTCTAAGATTAGGTCTGGTTAATTAAACAGCATCTTCTGTACTTATATGCTCAATAAATAAATAATCAATAAATAAATCAATATGGTATAAAATTGTTCTTATGTTAACATATATTTTACCTGGTGATATCAACATTTTTTTAACTTTGGTATATTCCAACTTTTGGGAAATAAAGCTATCTGGTAATTATGGAAAAATAAACTCAAAAATTTCCAGGCTTAGTGGTCTTCAGCTTACACAAATATTGAAAAATATTTAAAATATTTTTTTAAAATATATGAGGAGGTGCTGAGAATTAGATATAATAAAATTTTTCTAAAACTTTAGAATAAGGTTTTTTTTCTTTGTACTTTTCAAAAGTTGGTAATTCAACATTTTTAGAATGCCAAAATTTAGTTTTAGAATTTGTAAAAATAATAAATACACAAACAGTTATTATATTTATTGTTAATTTTTGTTATAAATATATAAATTTCCTTTGAGTCTTATTTCTAGTGAATTTAACTTGAACAAAATCCATAATTGCTTTTTAAAATTTTAAGAACTAATTAGATATATTTGATATTATCACCTTTATTTAGTCATAGAAACCCTAACATTATTTCTTCTCTGTATTGCATGAATGTGTTTTTTCTCTTAAACTGAGATAATGTTTAATGATTAATTATAATATACATATTATAATTAATATATATATTATTTTTATATATCATATAAATATATATATTATTTATATATATATATATATAATTTCAACCTAGATTTTTCATTGTTCATTAGTTGTATGATAACTGGTATTTGGTATTTTAGAACTATAATTTTTAATTATGTGTAGAAGAAAGATGATAATTTATGTGAATTATTAAATAAAGCAACACAGATACATTGATTAAAAATGCTTAGTAAATACTAAATTCTCAATAAATGTTTTATTTTCTTCAACTCATGCTATAATTATATTCATAATAATTTGCAATTATTGATACCACCTAGTGTGGCTTTAAAAAATGTGTCATGACATGATAAAAAGATAGAAAAATATAAAACAAACATAGGTATGACAAAAAGTTTGGAATTATCAGAAAAGGAACATAAAATAAATATAATTGAGATGATTAGACTCTAACCAAAAAAGTAGACAGTGTACAAAAATAGATGGGGAATGTAAACAAATATAGAAATTTTAAGAAAATTCTAAAACTTCAAAACATCATAATAGAAATCATAAATGCCTTTAATTGGCTAATTAGAATATTGGACACACCTGAGGAGGAAATATAAATATGTGTCATTGTAAATTTCCCAAACTGAAGTTTAGCAATGATCAAAATTAATGAAAAAAGAACAAAATATTCAAAAACTGTGGTGGGGCGAAAGAAGGGAAAAATAAAAAAATATAAATTACAAGTATGATGATTAGAAAAGTTACAAATACTCTAAATATCAATCTATATCAATAAATTTAAATATAAGTGGTCTAAGCATACCTATTAAAAGATAAAGCTTGTCAAAGAGTAGTGTAAAAAAGAAGTATATGCGGTCTTCAAGAACCCCGCTTTAAATATAAAACACATATAGGTTAAAGGTAAAATAATAAAGAAAGATATACCATGCTAATACTAATCAAAAAAAAGCTGGAATAGTTTTATAATTTTTGTTAAGACAGATTTCAGAACAATAAAACATCATAATAAAGAGAAACATTACACAAACATAAATTGATCAATTTTCCAAGAAGACATACAATTCCTAACATGTATATGTCTTAACATAGAACATCAAAATACATATCAGTCAACAACTGATAGAAGAGCAAAGAGACAGAAGAATTAAACTATTAGACTTGTCGACTTCAATATCTCTCAATAATTGACATAATTACAGCTGTATTTTTAAAAGAAATTATGCAGGACAGAAGGGTTTAACAAAAAATATTCACCATGAAGAAAACCCAGGATCTTCAGTAAAGGCAAAACTTAATAAGAATGTGGTTGATTTGAACAGCACCACCAATCAATTGGATCTAATTGACATTTATAGAACACTTCATCCAAAAATAACAGAATACGTATTTTTCTCAAGTTCACATAGAACATTTACCAAAAGGCTGTGTCTGGGCCATAAATATAGAAACCACTTTAAAAGAATAATCATTCAAATTATGATCTCAGATTTTAATGAAATTAGTTATCAATAACAAAAATAAAGCTAGAAAATCTGAGGATATTTTTGGAATTTAACAATAACACTTTTCAATCATACATGTATCAAAAAAAAAACCTTAAAAGAAAATTTTAAAAATATTTTTAACAAAATAAAACTGAATATATAAATCAAATTATAGGAGCAGCAGTAGAGGCATTTAGAAATAGCATAGATGATAGAGGCTTTGTTCATTCCTCTTGAGACAACATTAAAGTTGTGATGGAAACATGGAGCAAAAGGCAAGCAGAGTTGCCTGGGATCTAGATGAAAAGAATCACTACAGCAAAAAGAGAAATAAAAAATTACCCTGCAATGGTAGGAGATATGAAAGGGTGAAGCAAGTCTGTCCAGACCCCATTGGCTAAGTGGGACAGAGGCTCCAGTAGCTGCAGATGCCTCTTAAAGGAGTCATGCCCATGAGTGACCTTTCACTGTGAGGCATTTCTTCACTCTGAGCACCAGCACTGGGTCGGCTGCTTGGGAGGCACCAGAGACTTACAGGAGGACACTGAGTTTTTGGAGCAAGGGCCAGAGGCAAGGCTCTCTCCTGGCAGAAATGCTAGTGATATTCATTGTTCCTCTGTTAAATCCTTCCCACTCCCAGTGTACAGATGCATTACCACCATAGCTGAGATGTCATCGAACTGGATAACAGAGGTTTCACCTCCCAGAGTATCCCTTAAAACTCCAACTCCCCCAATTAGCAGCACTATCCAAGCCACATTCAGTTGTATCCTCGGTAAGTACAGTGCTCCTTACTGAGCCAACCCCAAGACCCACACTGGTGGCAGCTGGCCTTGCTTTCAGTTGGCCTTTGGTTTTTTGAGGCAACTATAAACACAGCATCTGTGGATTTCTTGCTGAATCTTAACAGATGAACCTAGAGGGGTACAACCTCTTAGGACTATGCCACTGGACACCTACTACACAAAGCCATGCTAATAAGACTGGGAGACTTAAGAGCTTTGCTTAGTACACAGAAACAGACACAGGAAAGCAGCCAAAATAGGGAGATAAGAAGAAACCATATGAGAGAACAAAACAGAGATCCAAAAATAATGGAGTAGAGTAATCTAAGAGATCAAAGTTCAAAGAATGTTCAATGAACTTAGAAGTGTAGATTAACTCAGTGAGAACTTTAAGAGATAAAAACATAAAAATGAAAATGGAAATTAAAAAATGGAACCAGTCAGAGATAAAGAATACATTATCCGAGATGAAGAGTACATTAGAGGGAATCAACAGAGTGGATAAAGAAGAGGATTGAACGAAAAATATAAAAAATGGGGAAGTCAAGGATACCCAATCAGAACAGCAAGAAAAAAAGCCTAGACTATAATAATATTTTAAAAAGCTTATGCAACACAATTAAATGTGAAAACATCTGTGTTACAGGGGTACGTAAAGGAGAACAAGAGATACAAACCCTGGAAGCTCAGAGAATCCCCCCCAAAAATTATCAGAAAGGGGCCCACACCAAGACACATCATAAATAAAATGCCAAAGAGTAAATACAAAGAGAGAACCTTAAAAGCAGCAATAGAAAAGCAGTTAGTTACCTACAAGAGAGTGACCATTTGCCGGAGCCTGCCAGCCAAGATCAAACAGTCCTGAGAGGGGGAGTGAGGATTAAGGAAAAAAGACAGACAAGAGAAAAAGATTTGGGAGGATTGACAGTGAATACTGCAGCCCTGAGTTTATTCAGCACACCATATTTATACATCATGATTTGTGGGAAACTCAAGGTACAAGTATGCACAAGCAATTAGTGACATCTGCATAGAAAAACTGCTTTCTCAAGGTTTCTGTCCTTTTCCTTATTGAGGTCATAAAACATTCAGCTCACTCCCTGGTGCCACAAGTGTGCTTCTCAGCCGTTTCAGGATTAGCAAGGAATTTGCCAGCTATGCAGACCTCCTCTTGCTGTAAACCTCCTCCTGCTGTAAACCTCCTACTGTGTAAACAATCCCTTGTCTACCCAAAGGGTAACCATCCATCAAACACCTCCTTATACCCATTATATTGGCAGCTGTATTTTTGAAAGAAACTGCAGGACAGAAGGGTCTGGCACAAAATATTCACCGTGATGAAAAACCAGGATCTATAATGAGGAATACTTTATCCAGCAAAGCTATTATTTAGAGTGGAAGGATTGATAAAGTGTTTTCCAGACAAAATAAGCTAAAGGAATTAGTCAACACCAAGTCAGTATTACAAGGAGTGTTAGAGGAACTTCTTTAAGAAGAAAAAACATGTATCAAAAACATGAAAGAAGAAAGGTAATAACTACATTCGTATCAACAAGTACCTCAATTGAAAAAGAATTAAGCATTCCAACCAAAAGACAGGGTGGCTGAATGGATAAGAAAATAAGACCTCTACATATATTGCCTATGAGAGACACAGTTCTGATTAAAAGACACACACAGACTAAAAGCAAGGGGATGGAAAAAGATATTGCCCTGGGGGACCCTGAGGATATTGCACTGAATGAGGTAAATCAGATAGAGAAAGACAAATATCACCTGATTTCACGTACATGTGGAATCTAAAGAAAAAAATAAACAACAAAAATGGAAACAAACACATAGGAACAGAGAATATTTTGAGAGCTACTAGATGGGAAGAGCTTTGTGACTATGGTGAAAAAAGACAAAGAAATTAAGAAGGAAAAATGGTTAGTAACAACATAGACATAGAGTATAAAGAATAGTGTAAAGAATAGTTTACAATGGTGTATTAAGCATGTAAGGAGGATAAGGTGTACTAGATTTAGTGGAGTGATCACCTTGTGAGTTATATAGATCTCTAATCACTATGCAGTACAACTAAAACAAATATATTATTGTATGCCCACTGTAATTAAAAAAAATCTCATTAAATTGTATAATATAAATATGAGCAACTGATTGTCTATTATATTTCAATAAAGCTGAAAAATAATAAAGCAGTTTACACAAAACCAGCAGAAAAAAATTAGAGAAGCAGCAAAAGTAGTGTTTAGCAATAAATTTATATCATTAAATGCATATATAAGAAATGAATAAAAATCTAAAATTAATAACATAAGCTTTTACCTTAGAAAACTAGAGAATGGAGTGCAATTTAATCTTAAAGTAAGCATAAAAATAATAAAAATTAGAGCAAAAGTCAACAAAATTAAAAATACTTATTCTATGGAAAATGAAAAGATAATAAAGGTCTACTTCAACAACCATATGTCCACAAACTTAATAACTTAGATGAAAAGGACTAATTTTTTGAAGACACAAACTACTAAAACAGCAGAAAAAAGAAAAATCTGAAGAGTTCTATATCTATTATAGAAATTGAACCAATAATTACTAAATTCACAACAAGGAATAAAAGGCTCAAATTAATTATGGCATATTCTACAAATCATATAAAAAAGAAATACCAGTTCTGTAGAAGATCTTCCATATACAGAAGCAGGAGGAACATTTCCAATCTTATTCTATGGGACCAGTATTAGCCCAATATCAAAAACAGATATAGACATTACGAGACTGGAAAACTCCAAATGAATACTTTTCAAAAATATAAATGCAAAATCCACACAAAAAATTAACAAATTAAATCCAACAATGTATAAAACATTTATACAATGAGCAAATGGTGTTTATTCTAGGTATGTAAGGTGGCTCAACACTTAAAAATTAACAAACTAATATAATTCCCCATATCAATAGAATAAAGAAGAAAAGTTATATAATTATGTCAATAAATTTGGAAAAAGCATTTGCAGAATCCAGAAACCTATTTGTGATTAAAAAATAAAAATCTCACTAAATTAGGAATAGAGGGGAATCTCCACAGTTGTTAAAGAATGTTTACAAATAACCTACAGCTAACATCATACTTAATGGTAAGAACCTGTGTACTGTCCTTCTAATATAAGAAACAAGGCTAAGATGTACCCTCTCACCATTCCTATTTAACATTATATTAGAAGTTTTAAGTAACACGATATGACCGGGAAATAAATAAAAGATATACAATTTGAGAAGGAAGAAATAAAACTGGCTTAGTTCATAGATAATATGTTTATGTAGGAACCCCCAAAGAATCAACAAAACTTCCTGGAACTAATAAGCAATTATATCAAGTTTTTGGATACAAGGTTAACATATTAAAGTTAAGTTTTTCTTTCTACCAACAATAATTAAATTAAAAACAAAGTACCAGCTACTTTAACACCAGAATATAAAGTATTTAGGGATAAATCTAATAATGTATGTACAGGTTCTATAAGTAGAAAAAAGTTATAATGAAATAGATCAAAGATTTAAATAAAAGGGAGGATATTCCCATATTCTATGCTCATGGTTTAGAATATTTACTGTTGTAAAGAAGTCAATTTTACATGAAATATTGGATTGAAATAACCCAATCAAAATCTCAATAAGCAATTTTGTGTAAACAAACAGATTCTAGAATTATGTGGAAAGACAAAAATAAAACAAATTAGCAAAAAGATAGTGAAGAAAAAATGTTGGAGGAATGACACAAACTGTACTAACCAAATTCAAAACTCATTATAAATCTACAATAGTCAAGACAAAATTCTGTTCATGAAAGAATAGACACATGTGACAATGGAATAGAATAGAAAGCCCAGAAATAGACTTGCACAGAACAAAATCAACTGACTTTTAGCATGGGAAAGCAAAGGCAATGAGTAGACAGAGATTATATATATATATATATATCCACACACAAAAATTAACTATCAATAGATCATAGACCTAAATATAAAATGAATAACTATAGCACTTCTAAAAGAAAAGGATAAATCTAGATAAACTCAGATTTAGTGATGAGTTTTGGATTAAACACCAAAAGCAGGATTATTGAAAGAAATAGGTGGACTTTGTGAATAACTTTTGTTGTGGAAATGATGCTTGATAAGGGAATGAAAAGGCAAGATGCAGATTGGGAGAAAATATTTGCAAAACACATTTTATTTAAACAAATTGTATCCAGAATATACAAAGAACTTTTAATATTCAATGATGCAAAAACAATGTAAATAAAAGGCGGGCAAAAGATTTGAAGAGACACCTCAACAATTAAGATATACAGATAGCATATGTAAGGATGCTCAGACATCCCACATGCTGGCAGAGAAGTGGAACAACAAGTATTCTCACTCATTCCTGGTAGGAATGGAAGATAGTTTGGTACTTCATTATTAAAGCTAAACATATTCTTAGCATTGATTCAAAACGTGCTCTCAGGTATTTATCCAAATAAGTTGAAAATGTGTATCCCCCAAAAAGCCTAGTTGTAAATGTTTATAGCAATTGTATTCACAATTTCCCGAAATAGGTAGTAACCAAAATATCCCTCAGTAAGTGAATGAATAAACTGTGGTATATCAATTAAGTGAATATTATTCAGTGATATAAAGAAGTATCAAGCCACAAAAAAGACATGGAAGATTTAATGAATGTACCTTGGTAAAAGAAACCCATCTGAAACCATTAAAGTGACCTAAGGAATCTAATCTAAGATTACAGTGAACAAATGTGGCTAACTGAACCCAATTTTTTGTGAATTCTGTAACTGCGGTTTTTATTCTACCGTATAGCTATTTGTTTTAAAAAAGCATTTTAAATTCATCAGGAACTTATGGATATTTTTTTTCTAAATTGTGGAAATCCTTTACTATAGTAAAAATAGAGCTTGGAAATAAATTACTATGGGGTTGTCTCACATAGCTATAAGGAGACCTCTGAGTTCTTTGAATTCTTATATGGCCCTCAGTACTTGTCTGGTTTCCACTTTGTATCTTTGAGGACCTAGCAAGATGACAGAACTATTTCTATTTACTTATAACCTATTAATTATATACTCTTTCAACACTAGTTCTTGCTGAATAGCTAGTTGAAGAGAAGCCAACTCTGGCAAATTTCCATTGAAATGTGTGAAAAATTTAACAAGCGTATTAAATTGGTTTGGGGTAAATTGAATTATTTTAAATGAAAAACTAAACTATAGATGAGTATGCATTATGTCCTTAGAATGTAGGCTGCAGAATTTACAAGATTTAGAGCCCTGTATACTTTAGTAATCTTCCTACTTGAATTGCAAAACTGTTTCTAAAAAGGAAAAAACATGTTTGTCAAATTTACCAGTATCATTAGAGGACATAAATCAATACTGAAATGCTTAGATACTTGTGGGGAGCCGTTCATAAGAAAAAGCTTACGGACAGAAGAATAACAAATGGCATGAGAGCAAAGATGCGAGTTGTTTCCCAGAGCTCAGCCCAGGCCCTGCTTCTAACCTTTGCACCTCTAACCTTTGAAGTTGCTGTCCGCAAGAATCTTTACAGCTGCTGTCAGGAAAGTATAGTTAAGGAGAAGAGCCTTTACAGCTGCCGCCCCAGAAAGTATAGATAAAGAGAAGAGTCTTTACAGCTGCTATCAGGCAAGATAAGAAGAGTCAATTTACAGCCAGGTCACCATGGCAAACCTGCATTCGCAGAAAAAAACCCCTTCCCCCACGTCCGACCCTATATAAGTAACTGCTTGAGCCCCCAATAAACGAGACTTGATCAGAAAGCCTGTCTTGTCCCCCTTCTTTTCTTGGTTTCTAGGGCCTCAGTTGATTGTCCCGTGGGCCAGGACAGATCCTAACCTTTCTTTGGCAATTTTCTATGCAAAGACAAATTTTACATACACAGATATGAAACTGAGGATAATGTTTTACTATGGGAACCAATCTGAGACATGGAAAAAAGAAAAGATAACATAAACTTTTATTACTGTAATGCTGTGCAAGAGAAGTTTTATGTGAGCCACATAAGTCATTTTAAATTTTCTAGTAACCATGTTAAGGAAAAGTAAAGAGAAACAGGTAAAATTATTTTAATGATATATTTTATATAACATTCTTTATATTCAAAATTTTATATTAAAATATTATTGTAAAAATATGAATAATATATTTTTGGTATTTTTTATACTAAGTCTTTGAAATCTAATATGGTTTTTACAGAATCTTTCTATTTTGACTAGCCATATTTTGTTTGCCTATTAGCTGCTGGTTATGTATTGGAAAGTATAGACTTCTGGCTATGTGTCAAATAAGGGGAAAAAACTACTTTAACCCACTGGTTTCTCAGATACTAGGGGTAACACAACACATATCAATATCAAGCATTCAAGAACATATGTAAAATGTAGTTAACAGTGAGTTAACACCATATCTAATGTTTCAAATAGACAAACACACACAAAATAATCAGTTACTTGCTTAACTCATATTGTGATTTACTCTCTGTAAAGGTATGTATCATGTTCAGCTCATAGTTCTTAAAATACCTGTTTAATAAATAACTGAAAGACAATGGAAGAACCAATCTTTGTTATCTTATTTCAGAATAGGGAGTCCCTACTCCAATATCTCATATTGGTTTAGACAAATATACCTCTGCTTAAGCCATCTAAGCATGGAGACCTCTCCTGATTTTCTAACTTTAGCATAATCAAGAGTTAAGAAGACCTCTCCTGGTTAAACTTACTGTGATTTTTAAGCTTCTGGACCTAAGCATTTTTTTAATCAATTTTCCCTATTTTCTGTTTATTACCATAAGAAAAATAAGAGGATAACAAATGAAAAATAAAAATAAATAAAATGGAAGAAAGTGTTAGTGAGTGAAAGGGGAATAATAGAAAAGCAAAACAAAAAGAAATATAAAAAATTAGTAAAGCAAAAAGACAAAAAAGAAAGGAAGGTGGAGGAAAATAGAGGAAGACAGCCATCACAGTGAAACATCTCAAAATTTTTTGATAGATCAGATAAGTCCTTTTCTTTCTCTTGGAAAGGAATACACCAGTCTTTTCCTCCTCAATCCTTCCTGCTTCTCTCCTTAACCAAGCAGTCAATTTTTGACAAGTTAAGTTGTCTAGTGATTTTAAACATTATTAACTTTGTTTAAAGAGTTTAGTTTTCAGTTAATTTTACAGTAACATGGATGATTAGATTTTAACATTAGTAATAATATAAGATAGGCAGTTATCTTTGTAGACTATTTTCTGTGGTTATCTGCATAATGCATTATTGTAAATAATTAACAAATTAAAATTTACCTTGCATAATCAGAAAGTTCAAAGAAATAAAACTCTCTGCCCTAATAAGTTACCATAAATCACTGGGTCTTGATTTTCCTATTTTTAAAATTGAGGATAATAAACTACTTCAGAGAAATTTTTGTGAGGCCAGATGAAATAATTTAGAGAACTTAAATACAGTGTCCAATACTGAGCCATTTCTCAATGTTATTCAAATTATTAATGCAGAAAAGCAGGAATTGTTAGATGAAAGAAAGGGTCATATCTACAGAACATTATCAAAAACATAAATATAGAGATGTCTCTAATAAAACATGAGTACATATTTCATAGTAGGAGAGGGGCATAGTCTTTGCTTACTTCACAATTCATACCATTTCCTGCTTCATCAAGGATGTCTCTCAGTTATGCTTTTGGAAAAATCTAGGTACCTGAAAAAAGTAATTTGAAAAGACCTGAATCACATCATCTTTAAAGGATTTTTATTGTTATTCTTGATGAAACTCTGAGTTGATTACTCTTGAAAAAAATCCAGGTATCTCTCACTCTAGAAACAGTGAGTCATTTAAGAAGTCATACAGTGAAGCTATCAAATTCCATGACAGTCTCCTCAATTTAAAGAACAAAGGGAAAGACCAGAGGGAACAAAAAAAGAGTAGGCCAAGTAGGTCTAGCATGATATTCTAAATAATGATGAAAGATATCATTGAAGTACTTACAATTACAGAGGGAAAGGACATTGTAAATTATAAAATTTACCAAATTCTGAAAAATATTGAGGAGCTCCTAGCCACTTCAATCACTGTCACTCATAAGATAGATGATTATTGATACAGTTATGTTCATTATTTATAGTTTCTAAGAATCTGTGATATTCATATTGTATACTTTACCGCTCCATTAAAAAATGAGCCTCATTGTGCTGATGTCCTATGGTTGTTCTTCCTTACCTGAAATGCTGCTCAAGGGTTTGATAGCTAACAATTACAGGTTCCCTAATCGTGTAATTATCACTGTTGGCAGATGATAAAGTGTCCTGGTCTGTTGTGCATAAAATCTATTCTCATTCTCTTAAAAATATTCATTCTTAATATGGAAATAATTTTCTGTTTAATTTGTTAAATTTTTAAGAAAAAGCATGGCTATGAACATTTCATAGAGCACGTATTGGTAACTTAACTGCAGAACAAATCATGTGTGAACTTAATAGTTTTATGCAGTGGTTCTTTATTTGTAAATTCTCTTGTTAATATAAGTGAAAAATTGATTGAAATTAACCAACTTTCACTACTTGAAAGAAGTAGTCAAAGTAAAAAGGTAAATTGTTATTTCCCAGGACGATCAATTAAGAAAAGATGAGAGTAATTATATTAAGCACAGTGATTGCAAATTAACTACATTAGCAATCATCACGAAAATAAATTCCATATTTCTTTTCTTTAGAATTCCTTAAGAATTCTTAAAAATTCCTTTCTTTAAACAAATGTTTATTTTTTATTTGTTTCAGGTTTATATGTTTTGCTTAAGACGTATTTTCTCTACAATATTTTAAAAATATCCCTCATGTATTTCTCAATATTTTTCATTCATTTACTTAATTTTTACTAATTAGATTTTGAAATATCAAAAATAAAAAAAGTTACGAGATGACAGTTGTCTTCTACTTTTTAAGAAGTAGATATAATGTTTTATTTTACTTTTTATGTCCCAAAGATTTTACATTTATGTTCCAAAGATTTCTTTGTAAATATATGTCAGTACAAATGATACTACTGCCATGCCTTTTATACACAAATTGGAACATAGTTTTTGTACATTTTGTACATTATTTTTGGTATAAATTCCAAAGTCAAGAGTAAAAATGTTTGTAAATATCTAGGGTTCTAATATTTATATTTTAATTATAAACAAACAAATTCTCCAAAATCATTTATTATTTATGATCACACTTTTTCATATAACTGGATGCCTATAACTCAGGTTTATCAAATTATGCATTAGTCATTTTTCAAGTGGCACATATTAAATTATTATAGCTTTATAATATGTTTCATGATTAGAGCAAACTCTTATTCAATTATCTTGCCTATTAGTTGTTCTTTATTCTTTTATATATATTTTAGGCTCAACTTATCATGTTCTGTGTGGGAAAACAATCTAAATAGAATTTTTACTAGAAAGAGAAATTGCCATTTTTTATGATATTTGGTATTTCCACTTATAAAATATTCTCTTCATTTTTATTCTTTTTTGAACTTCCATATAAATTTTTTCATAAGTTTGTGTTTATCTTCTGTTAAATTTATATTTAATATTTTTGAAGTTTGTTTTGCTCTTCATAATGAATATTTGGCTACATATTTGTCAATACTAAAGGAAAAAAACAGCTTTTTTTTAGACTTTTAAACTGAGAAAAAAGAACTAAGGAAAAATTGAATCCCATTTAAAAATCTCTAAAAGAATTAATGTGATATTTAGTGGATATTTAATAATCATATTAGAAATTATTCATCCAAATCTTGATTTTATGGCATTCTGTATTTGTCTCCAAAAATTCAATTTTCGCAAAAATAAAGGGTGAGGGTATTGCTAGAAAATAAAAGGGAATTAAGTGGCATACTAAAAAGAAGTATAATGAAAGTACTTTATGAACTTTGATTTGAACAAGTCAATAACAAAAAGACATCTTTGAAACAACTCGAAAAATCTATGCAAACATATTACATGGCATTAAAGAACTGTTAGTGGCTTGCTAGTTTATTTAAACTTGTCTTTATTAGGTATACTAACAAAAAAAAAAGTCCAGGAGATGAGAACAGAGATTGTAATGTAGGTTTTTTGAACATAGAAAAAGCAAGAAACATGATTGGCAAGATGTTAATTGTTGAAGCTAGATAAGAGGTACATACATGAAATTAAACAACTTGTTCTCTCTTTCTACATGTTTAAAATGTTTTCATAATAAAACAAAATTTTTAGCAAAACTCTGCATTAAGATTTTAGGTGTCTTTAATTTTTTGCCCAACTAAAAGAATGAAATTGAATATTGTCACCTATTTCCTACAAATATAGTTTTTATAAAAAATAATATCTGGATCCAAAACTCATTTTAAAAAAATAGGCAAAGAATATAAACAGATAGTTGGTGGAAAAAAAAGAAGAAATATTTTATCTATATAAGAAACACTGTTGAAACCACAATCTACATTTTCCTATGATTCTCAGTAGCAAATATTAGATATCATATAATATTGAATACAACTGAGGGAAATGTATTCTAAATTATTATTAGGCAAGGAGTAAATCATTCAATCTCTTTGGAGAGTAATTTAGGACTAAACTGTAGGAATTTACCATACAGAATTGCACATATGTGAAACACAATGTGTACAATGATATCTGTGTGGACAATAATTGCAATAGAACAAAATTTAGAATAAATATATATTAATTAGTGAAAGATTAATGATTGTTTACTTGTATATGATGGAATAAAAAGTATCACTATAAAAATAAGGCATTATATATAATAATATAGACTAATTGTCAGGAGATGTTAAGTGAAAATGACAAGATAAAAACAATAAATCTGTGGACAATGATGTGTGTGTGTGTGTGTGTGTGTGTGTGTGTGTGTGTGTGTGTGTGTCATGGTATTCTGAAGAAACTGTCATAGGAGGCAAAAGCTCTATTCCATGCTGCTGAGATGATTGGGCCACTGTCGCTTTAACAAAATATTTAGAATTTTACCCATCTCTTTATATTTTTTAAATTTCTGGTGAAAAAATGAAAATGTTATCCTGAAAAATATTACATTTCTATAGGAAAAGAATATGTTGTAGAAAAAGTGATTAAATTCTCTAAAATTCATATCAGTTAAAAATTAATGACAATTGTTTCAAAGCTAATATCAATATTACTCCAACTGTTCTTTTCTCAGCATGATGTTCCATAAAGTCAGAAAAATATTTTATTGCTATTCTCATGAAAAAAAAAACAGATTAATAAAGCATAGTTATAGTTTCAGACCTGAATATTATAATACACCATGTAAGAATTAAATTCCTTTATTTTAGATTTGTCAGAAAATCTCTCAGAGGTATCCAATGAAGCATAAAGACTGACTTATAGTTTGAGCTATTTTAAATACATTATTATAGAATCCACATTCAAAAAATAATATAATACCCAATAAAGTTTACCTTTGATTAAGTTTTAAAAATCAAATTTACTAACATCTCGGTGCTATAAGCAATCAAATGGATTTTTCAAAGCTGCCTAGAAAACAGAATATCAGTATTTAAGATAGGAATTTCTTTGGCATTTCATAATACCACACTGGTCACAGTAGGTAGTGTCTTTAGTATTCATTACTTACATGTAAAATTTACTTTTTTATACGTAGAAGAATGTAACTATCTGGTTCTTTGTCATTCTAAGAAAATATTATTTCAAGAACTGCAACTATTAAAATGCTTCCCTAATTTGTGTTTTATAAGTGGTTTATGATGCACATAATAGAAATCAAATAAAACCCAATAACTGGAGATATCAGAGCACATTTGAGACTATGTACTCACAACTTGATATTTCTCTCACCTTGATTTTATAATATTTTGAAAAAAAATCTAAGAAACAAGAGGATAATTATCCATGAATAAATTAGTATGAAAAAGTAAAATAAAATGTATTTTTTTGTTGTTGAATTAAGTCAAATATTTTGAATAAAGTTAAAGGCTATTTACAAATTACAAATGGATAAAATTATATGCCCCAGTACTTATCTCATAATGGCCATTTCAAATTAGTTTTTATGTGGTCAATATTAGGATAATGAATCACATTATTTATTTAATAAAACCTGAAAATTTTCTAAATTGGAATTTTTAGTATGAATAAAAGAAACTTAATGTAGAGAAAATTTAGTAACTAGCGCATAGTTGTGTTTATCAAATGTTAAGCCAAGAACTAAGTAGACATCAGATATTTCACAAAGCCCCTTATGCCAAATGCAACAAAAATTAAAAATATTAAGGCAATGTCTCACATTGTATGCCAAAGATATTCTTAACTTCTTCTTCATGTGATATTTATTTGGTGCCTTAAAAGAGGATGATCTGTGAAAACAACCAAACAGACTATTTTGAAGAGAGAGGCACCTATTTATAAGAAAAAAAAATCCTGGGGCTAGAGTTTGTGTCAGTGTAATCATTAAATTATAAATTATCATATCAAAGATGCTGGCTTTAAATATAAACTGACTAGAGTAGTTCCTCAGAGTATGGAAATGAAATAATGTTAATAATTTTAAATTTTATCATGGTTTTAGCAAGCCACATTTGAGTTTTGTAAAAGTTTGAGTCAAAACAAACCTAGAAGTTATAATTACTAAAGAAATAGCAGTCACATACTTCGAATATTAGACATATCAGCATGCGACATTGTTAATCTATAAATTGCATACCTGTTGAATAAAATAATTGTGGGCTGGTCTCAGTTTATCAATAACCAATGTTGTGACTGAACCACGCCTTGTAGTTATTGTGATTGCAAAACACCTTGCAGCAATAACCATCAGGAAACTTAAAAAAAAGAAGAAGAAAAATGTTTATTACTTCAGAACCTGGAAATTACATGACACACCTGGGGTTACCCCGCTGTTTGTCAGGTGGAGAGAGAGAGAGAAAGAGCAAGTATCTGGGTTCTGCTTTTATTGGCATCAAGGGTGGGTGTCTAGAGTTTCGCGGGCTCTCTATTGATGAATTTAAAACAGAAGAGCAGGAATTTAAAGCAAGGTATGAGGGAAAAAGTTGGGGTACCTAATTGGTGAGTTATTAAAATCCATCAAGATATCTGAAACACAGAAACCTCTGTGAGGGAAGGCAGCCTGGCTCACTAACTAGGTGCATGCTTGGAAATGAGTCAGTCTACCCTGAGATAGTCAGGTAATCATCATTGAGGTTAATATCTCTTTGAAGTAGATGCCTAAGCAAACAAAGCTTAAACCAGGCAATTCCATTACAACAAAAACCAAAAAAACAAAGAAAACGCACACACACACACACACACACACACACACACACACACACACACACACACTGCTTTTTAGGACATAATATCAAAATTAAATCAAATAAATATGTTTTCTTTTACTGGAAAATTTTAAGGACAGCAATTTCAATAATATTCTTAATCATCAAAAAAGTTTTAAAAGATCTTTATAAATTACATTTATCTAAAAAATATAATAAACCTTTACAGAAAACTGTATGTGATAAAACTATAGTTCTAGAAATTTGAACAAAATTTTATGATTATTAATATATAATCTTTTTGAAATATAATTTGTATGTAAATATTTACCCAATTATTCCTTTGCTTATTCAACAGATATTTATTTTATAACTCATGTTTGAGGCCCATAACTGTCAGAAGGTGGGATAAAATATGTCTGTAGACATTTTAAATGCATTATTTCATTTATTCAACAAATTGTTATTTAAAATCTGTTATATGAGTGTATATGTATATATGGCATATGTGTCTTACTGGTTCCCTAGAGAATACAATCACCTAAAAATTGCCTAATAATAAAAACATTGTTTCAGCAAGGCTAGATTGTTCTTCAATAGCAAAATTGCCCCAAGCCTCAGTGACTTAAAACCACAGAAGTTTATTTCTTCTGATTATTCTACATGTTCATTGTCAGCTGTGGATGCTATTCGATATTATTATTGGACTTATACCCTAGGACTCAAGCTGACAAAACAGCTACACTCTCAAATATCCCTGGTTGCTTTGGCAGAAGAGAAAAAAGAACAAAATAAATACTTTTCAATAGACAGTTTATCTATGTTAAAGTCACCAACTAACTTATGTGTGGTTCATACAAAGATGAGAAAGTTGTAGGAAAAATGGTTCTTACAAGTTCTTCCGAAGAAATCAGACGTCAAACTTCCGCACTTGATAAGGTATGGAATTTAGGGAGAATTCAGTGAAGTAAAGTCTTAGTGGTTTGCCAATTTGATGTCTAAAAGCACTTTGAAAATGACACATTTGGGGGCAATTAAAATTATCAAAACAATTATTGAATAATATAAAGAACTCAAAATCTAATGTAACTTTAAAATAACCACAATGATTTCTTAAAATAGCCAAATTCCACATTGTGTTATGCCTTCTGAAACATTGATAGCTGAATATTAAAGATGCTTGTTCTTCAGTTTAATCTGCATAATGGAATGAGTAAAACATAATATGTAGGAATTGATTGAATATTTTAGTACTAATGTATGAGTTATCCCTACAAAGTATTTTGCTATATGTTCAAAGCAGTAAAGATCTTATTAAAGAAATCAATATTTGCTCTTTGGTGAAACAGGTTTCCTGAGACATAAGATGGGAAATGTTTCAAATCTAGAAAATTCCTAAAGATCTCCTGTAGAAGCTTGAATTGCCTCAGAACTGATTCTGCAGCCTGAATAAACAGCCAAAATAATGTACTTTTGTTCCTCTTTATATTCCAAGTGCCTCTGATAAGTCTGGCTGGAGGGGAGAATAAGGATGAACAGCTTGTTCTATGAAAATTTAATGCATTCATCTACTTGAACATTCATCCAGGCAAAAATTCAAATTTCGTAACACATGACTAGGTACTATGACAAAATACCTTAAAAAATAGTTAAGTTAATATCAAATATATAGTTTTGTATGCATGAACACTCTGGCTAAAAACTAGTTCCCATAAAATGAATGTCAAGAATATATATAGAGAGAATGTACACATGACAAATGTATGTATGTGCGTGTGTGTGTGTGTGTGTGTGTGTAGAGAGAGAGAGAGAAAGAAAGAGAGAATGCTTTGAGATTGCTATACCTAAAAGAGCAGAGGCTGATAAATAAATAGAAATACAAGAAGAATGAAGATTAATTTTATTCTTAATGATATTTAATTTCTTCATAAATTTCATAAATTTAATCTGTCAAATTTCTAAACTATCTTCCATTCATATTGATGGTTTTTAAAAAAAATATTTGATAAAATTTCTGTCAGTTCAAGTTGTAAATCATATATCTACTCAACCATGAAGAAAACCTAACATTTGGAACTGATGTCTTTATTTGTCTTAAATAAACACTTTAATTCACTCCTTCTCACATCATGCAATGGACAGTGTGTCAAAAATTTTAAACAAATGCACAGCAGTGCACATCAGAAACATTTTCCAAAGAAATATTTACAAGGTTTGCTTTGGAAGCTGGGTTGTCATGGAAACAGAGTTCTGTTGAGTCATTAACTGAGAGCATAAATTGAGGGTTTTCATAATTCTGAAAAATGTATTTACAGGAGTGTGGGACCACACTCTAAAAATGACATGAAATAATATGAGATGCAGTAGACTGGTGGGATGCTACTTGGTGCAGCAGAGCAAGATAATTATACTTCTAACAGGTTCAACAATTATGACATGAAGATACTTGAGATCTAATTTTGAATTTATTTGAATAAAGTTATTATCCTCTATTACCATGTCTGTTGAAAATACTACCATACATTTGTTCATTATGATGTTTTATTATTATTATTCCTTATGCTATACTTTACATCTCATCATTATTTTGTAACTATCAATTGGTACTTCTTAACCTGTTCCCCCTTTTCACATCCCCCAACCCCTCTTCTCTGGTAACCCTCAAAATGTTCTCCGTAGTATAAGTTTATTTCTGTTTTGTTTGTTTATTTTGTTCTTTAGATTTCATATGTAAGAGCAATCATATGGCATTTGTCTTTCTCTATCTGACTTACTTCACTCATCATAATACTCTTTAGGTCCATCCATATTCTTGCAGCTGGCAAGATTTAATCAATCAATCAATCAATCAATTAATTAATTATTCTTATTTATTTACTTATTTATTTTTATGGCTAACATTCCATTGTAAATATGTACCACCTCTTTTTTATCTATTCATACATTGATAGATACCCAGTTTGCCTTCATGTCTTGGCTATTGTAAATACCACAGTGAACATATGGATACATATGTCTCTTCAAAATAGTATTTTGGATTGTTCGGATACTCAAAAGTGAGATCTCGGATAAATATTCAAAAGTGGGATCACTGGGTCCTTCTTTGTCTTTTGCTGTAGCCTTTGTTTTAAAGTCTATTTTGTCTTGTATAAACATTTTCACTCTAGAGTTTTTCCATTTCATTTTTCATGAAATATCTTTTTTTATCCCTTTACTTTCTGCGTGTCTTTTGACCTGAAGTGAGTCTTTTGTAGGCAGAATATATAAGGGTCTTGTTTTCTTATTTATTCAGCCACCCTAGTTTTTTGATTGATGCATTTAATTCTTTTTACTTGAAGTACTTGTTGATTGATAGATATGTAGTTATTGACATTTTATTATTCATATTTTTGATACATATTGTTTTACTCTTCTTAATGAAGTTCCTCTAACATTTCCTGTAGTACTGGCTTGGCGGAGATAAACTCCTTTAGCTTCTTGTCTGAGAAACTCTTTCTCTGTCCTTCTATTCCGAATGACAGCATTGCTGAGTAGAATAATCTTGCTTGTAGGCCCTGTCTCTTCTCACTTTGAATATTTCCTGCCAATCCCTTCTGACCTACGAAGTTTCTGTTGAGAAATCAGCTGAAATTTTTATGGGAGCTCCCTTGTAGGTACCTAACTGCTTTTCCTCACTGCTTTAAGATTCTCTTTTTGTCTTTAACCTTTGACATTTTAATTATGATGTGTCTTGGTGTGAGCCTGTTTGGGTTCATCTTCTTTGGAACTCTGAGGTTCCTGGGTTTGTATGTCTATTTCTTTCACCAGGTTAGAGAAGTTTTTTGTTGTTCTTTCTTGAAGTAGATTTTCAAATACTTGCTCTCTCTTTTCTCCTTTTGGTACCCTTATGATGAGAATGTTGGTATGCTTGATGTCATTCCAGAGGCCCCTTAAAATACCTTTATTTTTTTGATGTTGTTCTGTTTGGGTGTCCTCCTCTACCTCATCCTCTAATTTTCTGCTTTGATCGTCTGCTTTATCTAACCTATTGATTTCTTCTAACGTATTCTTCATCTTAGATACTGTATTCTTCATTTCTGACTGGTTCCCTTTTATATTTTCCATCCCCATTTTTGTGTTTCCTATCTCTGTGTTAAAGTTCTCACTGAATTCATCTACTAAGTTCTCCTCCTAAGTTCATTGAACATCCTTATTACTAGTGTTTTGAACTCTACATTTGGCCATTTTGATGTTAAAATGTGCAGAAGCATAAGAAAAAGAAAGATTAGCACATATTTATAACTTATTTTAAATGTGAAGCAGGTCAGAAATGTGAAAATCAAAACTCCAAAAGGCAAATGGTAAAATTCATATATTATTTTTGTCACTATTCTGATTATATTTTGAGAGATAAAGGTGTCATTAGAAATGAAAAAGGTAGCAGAAGGTTAGCAAATAACAGCTATCCAATAGTTAAGCTACATTGAAAAAGTATGTCTTCTATATACAAGGCCTCTCTTGTAAGAAAAGAATTTTACTGTAAGTATAAATAATAGTGGAATGATATGTAACTGAATTTTAGAAATTAAAAGACAGATCAGATAAAGGTAAAAGACTCAAAGTTAAATATTATAACATTTCCAAGTAATTCAAAATTCATGTGTAAGCTTTAAAAGATTAAAAATATTATATACTGGAGCTTGTATTGCTTTAAAAGTTAATTTTCATTGTTTATTAAATTTTCTTTAGAAATATATTTAGTATAAATTTTAATTTAACTTAGATTAAAAAACATAACTTTTCAATTTAGAACATTTTTTGATATTCATAAATAAAAAATGTAAACATGTTTTACAAATAAATAAAAACATTGTTATTTATGTTTTAACAATATATTCTTTGATATATATTTTTAAATATACTCTTCTATATATTTCACTTATTAATCATTTATATATTATCATTTATAATACTGTATAGCTCCAATTACATTTGAATGTGCATTTTAGGCTTAGATCAATTATGAAAATAATAATCAGACCCTAAAGTTATTCAAACCATTTGGATTTTAGAAAATGTGGCTTTTATGTCTGTTTCTTAGTACTTTTACATATTTATATATTGTTTTCAGATTGGTAAGTATTTATAAAAATGACTATTCAACAAAAAAAGAAAATTTGATGGATCCAATAAATACAACAGAGTATAGCTTGAAGAAAAACACAAAAGCTGTGATGTTAGGTCTTATTTCAAAACCTAGATTTTTTAGAGATATTTTTATTACTTCTCTAAGGAAAGGTTTTTGTTCTATAAAAATTGTGTGGTAATAATAAGAGTATATGCATATTTTTTGTTTACTAATGCCAGCCATTATTGTAACAAATCACTTATATTAACTTATTTAATTCTTGCACCATTCAAAGTAGATGTTATATAAATCCCTACTTTTTAGAGAAAGAGCTAGGCAAAAAAACTATAATTGGCCTAATTTTAGAATTGGGAAAAATACACATACACACACACACACACACACACACACATATCATGCTTAGCATATAGTAGGTATTCAAAATTGGTAAATCTCATAGAAGTGTACAAGCCAGTGTATTTGAATTAAATCAACAGAGTTATAGAACTTAGTATTATGAAAAAAAGGAGGATAAAAATAAAGGGAGGATGGAAAGAAGAGAGTGAGGGAGGAAAGGACAGTTTAAAAAGTAATAAAATTTTAAAAAATCTTCATATAACTTTAATTTTATGTAATCTAAACCACATAATATTGTTATTGATGGGCAATTTTATGTAGGAAGATTATTTCCTCTAAGATAATTTTCATACTATTTTTCTTCAACTGTTCCATGTATAACAGCTTGCATATTCTCATTCACAATCCATTACTCTCTCACCAAAGGATAATTTTATGTCTTTGCCCTTCAGATGTGACTTGCAATGCCTCATTTACCTGCACTATTGATAAGCCTGGCAATAGGATGTTTTTGGCTAATGTAATATATGTGACCATGACAAATGTCATTCCCAAACAGAGGTTTAAGTTCATTTGAATTAGTTGGCTAGATTCCCTGCAATCTCCTTCTCTTTCTCTAAGAACACATCCAGAGATAGGCTTTTCTTCACCCTGGTCATACAGAGAAAGAAAATGTGGAGCCAACCACAGTTTAGAGTAGAGCTGTAGCTGACCCACTAGCCACATCTGGCTTGAGTGAGAAATTTATTGGTAAAAACCACTCTCGTATTTGGAGTGTTGTTATGCAATATAGCCTAGCAAAATTTACTAATACGCCATAGCAAAATCCAACCATTTCTACTCACTTAAAATATTGGTCTTTCCTAATGACACATTTCTATATTTGTATATATTTTCATAGCCACTTGTTTCTTTCTCACAAATAACACTTAAGAAATATATATTTATATTATACACATATATTAATTATAGATTACAGAAACTTTATTTTGCTTTATTAGGTTTTGAGTAAGTTTTGTGTCTGAAATCTTAATTAAAAGCTCAGGAATTTTTGACATTGGTGTCCTATGAACCCAAGTTTGAGAAAAAGTGATTGTCATTCTATTTATTGTCATAACATTTATTACTGTGAAATTTCTATGTGTAATAAGTACATAATAAAGTAGATCCTAAAAACAACATATTTTTTTCTTAAGTAGGCATTAACATTTTAATGCTTGTTAATTTGATGTTTTATTAACTGTTTATATTATAAAATTTGTATGCATTATATAGAAAAATAAAAATTACTCCAAAATAAATAATAAAATGTTAAAATTTCAGCTCTATCCAATCTTTCTTCAATTTTACTTCTTCTATGGAAGCTGCTAATAATTTTTGAGTGAATCTGTTCCCTTATACTTTCTATGCATGATCAATATCAGCCTCTCACTTTAAGTCTTGCTCTACACTAATGCTATCATCTATCATCTATGTATGTATGTGGAGATACATACATACACACATACATATATATATATATTTATATACATATATATGTATATATGCTCATGGATGTATCTATCATCTATCTAATCATCTATCTTCTATTTATCTATCATCCATCATCTATCTATCATCTATCTATATCTATATCCATCTATCATCATCATTATCATTCTGAAACTTTTCATTTAAATGGAAAAATACCTTGAACACAGTTCTAAAACTTACTATGTGCATTTAACAAGGTATTGTGCACTTCTTTTCACATTAGTACATGTAGAAAATACATCATTAAAAATGCTAACTTAGAATAATTTTTGTGGATACTTTGCAATTAACTCAACCACACATCTAATGATATCTATTTGATTTCTATGTCTTTTTCTTACAAATACCATAGTGAAAGTACATGTATACACCTATGAAGTGCATTTCCTCTTGCAGAAAAGAGATTTATTGAGCATAACTTTATGTATCATTAATATTTTATTTTTATATGTCAACTGATTTAGTGTCTGAAAAGATATATCTTCAAAATCTTCACAAATACTTTATAACAGAATTTGCTATCTGAAAATGAAATTTAAACAGAGCCTAAATTGATATGTTTAAAATGTCTCTTATTATAGTTAAATGTTGAGCTTTAATATTTTGATGTTAAGGCAGTAGTAGATAGATGACAATCATTATGCAAATACAGCTTTTTTTTTCCATTACAATTACAGTATATTCATTTCTTTGTACATTTTACTTTCTTGCTTAGATTACCTTTCATTAAAATAGGACTTAATAATTCCCCATATATCCTGTTCTATCAGTAAAATCTATTTAGTATTATTTTCTGGTCTTCATTTAAGTTCTAAATGTATTTTGATGAAAGTTCACTTACATTTTCTAGGAAGCGATAAGTAATAAGAGGTGAAATTTCTGCAGAGAGCACATGATAACACTGATTTCTACTCTACTTACATTTAGGTAATTACCTCAATCTTATCATTTTACCAGTTTTTTAAAATAAATTAATTTTATTGATTGATTTATCAGTTTTTTAAAATTATTTTTCAATTACAATTGACACAATATTATATTAATATAGGTTCACAGCGTAGCGGATAGACATTAATATAACTTACAAAGTGATCCCCCAGATAAAGTCTAGTACACACCTGACACCATACATTTATTATAACATTATTGACTATATTCCCTGTGCTGTGCTTTACATACCCATGACTGTCTTATAGCTCCTTAATTCCAATTTTTTTCCTTTTCCTTATATTTATTAACATTATTTATTTAATTCCCCATAGTTTTCTTCATATTCATATTTTCATTATTTATGAACTATACATGAAAATTATAAAAATTAAATTATACAAATTATATTAATACTTTTATTTATATTCATATATCAAATAAATACAATATAAACTTATTTTCCTAATATAAACTATTAAAATTTATTTAGGTATATTTTATAATAATCTATTACCATAAATCAGATGATTGAATGCAAAAAAAATCCGGAGTCAAAAAATAAAATGTGTAAAATTGGTCATATATATTATTTTTCTGAAAGAGAATTATATAGATTTACTTAAATTATTGTGTACGACATTTAAAGAGAATTATCTTTTTTTATTCTTCCCCTATTTCTCTGTCATAGTTTACTTAGATTAAAATTCTCATTTTCACTCTGGCTTTTTCCCTCTATCCTCTTAAAATCTTCACCAAAATAGGAAAAGTGTAAAGGTCAGATGTGAATGAATCTTGACTTACATTTTACGAGACAATAAAAAATTGACTATTTTCCCCTTTGATTTAAATTTTCTCAAAAAGAAGAAAACAAATGTTTACTTCTTATATATTTTCTATTTTCATTTTAAATAATGTCAGTGAGTTACCTCTCTCTTCGTTGTAAGATGACCATGTTCCACTTTGGGGCCAGGGTCCTCTCTCTCTGAGTTCCCACCTCTCTCTCTGTGACTGCATGAAAAGCAGTTAGCTAGGTCTGTGCACTAGGATCATTTTGTTCAGTCTATGGCAGGTAGAGGTGGCAGCATATGCCTGAATTTTTTTCTTTTGATAACTTCAAGGAGATTACCTGGCCATTTATAATGCTCACACTTTCTTGTTTCATTTTGGAGGAAAAACGTGTATTTGCACCTTTAATTCTTAACACTTTTATTCCTAGACACAGAGGTCTGTATGATCTCCAATAAGAGTTCATTGTTTTATACAAAGTCACAAAAATAGCTTGCCTTATCACCCTGCACAACTGAACACTGTGAGAGAAATGTTTACGTTTCACATAGAAGGCACCAGATAAATAATTACTGAATGCAAGATACATAGAACAAATGGAGTATTGTATTGTCATATTAATAGAGGAAAAGTGGGTTATAGCAAGAAAACATGTTTAATATTTCTGAAATTATAACTATAAGGCAGCATAACCCCTCAACAAACCGTTGTACTATCTACAAGTCTTTTGCCTTCTATATCTTTTAAACAAACTGAATTTTATTTTTATTTATTACCCATTGATTAGGATTGGTATGCAGTGAATATTCTCATATGTATGTGTGTATAATTTGTTCTCTCCACTTCAATCCACAATGTAAATGATGTGTTAAGGAGGACATAAATTTTCTGACTTTTGGTTAAAGAATGTCAGTGTAGGGTCTAATGACCCATATTTAAGTTGTTTCTACTCATAAGATAAGCAATTCAAAACATTTTAGTCATAATCACGGGTTAACGTAATTCCTCTCTATAATCCGTCATGAAAGCAACTTTACCTAATGGAAATGGATCAGGTATCTTACTTGTTTACTACTTGTATTAGGTATGTCAGTTTGAGAAGAGTGCCTGAAGGCCAATATCTATTACTAACACTAATTGCACACACATACACACACACACACAAACATAATGAACTCAAAAGCAATAATTATCAGTAGATAAATATAATTTTATGGTTATTTGAACCAAGTAGTAATTTAGTACTTCCTTGAGTGAATTTGTAATTTTCTGTTTTGGCATTAGGTTTGAATGTGAATCAACTTAACCTAAACAGTTTGATAAGCATGTTAAATATTTTCAAACTGTTAGTATAACCTGATATTACCATTCTATTTTTATATTTCTGCTATTTTCATGATACCCTTAAGAAAAAAATAATGAGAAGAAAGTGTAGGCTAGAGAGTTTTGTTTTTCTTTTCTTTCTTTGCCGACTCATGAAAAGTCATTTAACATTTCTATGCATAAATATATATATATATAAACAAAGTTAGTTATTATTGGCCTTAAAAAATTACATTCAAACCAAAATTGATTTAGACCATAAATGAACATGCTTCCTAAAATAAAAATCTAAATTTCTCTTATGATAAAAGGCCTAGTTGTATGTTTTCATTGGTAGAATTTTTAACTTTTTGTTAGATTCCAAAAAACCCCATAGATTTTTCACACACACACACATATGCACGCACGCACGCACACACACACACAATAAAATGAATGAGTTTAAAATACAACCACAAACACATCAGCAATTATTCTGGATGATAAACAATGTAGAAATGTTAGATTCCTTAAATGATATTAGAATAATTTTCGAAAGTCAGTTTCCTTGATTACTCTATAATATATGTGGATATGGCTATATACTAAAATAGATCTATTTTCTTAAAATATTTGGTTCTAAATTTTAATTCTCCTATGAAATATGTAATTTTATATCATAGGATCAAAGATTTTAATAGCTATATAAAGTTGTAACCAATACAAATTTTTAAAAACTACTAATGGTTTTAATACTTAACTCTCTAATGTTAAAACATTTCACTCTCTAATCACATATAAAGGTAAATAAAACTGTAATTTGGCAAAGCTAGATGTTATATTTAGATGTATGCAACTGCTTTTAAACAATTTTACATGAAAAGATAATCAAGAATTATTAAAATGATGAGAGTTAATTAATATTGTAATCAAGTTCACATATTATTTTGGCCTAACCAATACTTCATAATAGTCATCCTGGAGTCACTTTTATAATTTTTGCTATACTTGCCAGTCATAATTATTGTTATGATAATTAATAAAATGATATGAAGCCATATAGTTAGTTAAGAAATTAAAGTAAAAAATTTTTTTAAAAAATATACTAGCAAGATTAATTCTTATGGTCATGGTGTGTGTTTCTGAAAGAAAAGAGTGATATACAGAACAAGAGAATTGTTTGAAGGTATGAATGCTCATGGATATTCAAACTCAATTTGTTTTATTTTATGACAAGCCTTGTATTTCAGCAACAAGTAAATAGTTTCAAATTTGCCTAATTCAAAGCCATTGATATTTAGATATAAAATGAAACATAAAAATGAATAACAAATGGTATTTAAAATGGCTGCTTACTAAAGAACATAGATTCTCTTGATTATTTCTTATGATTGAAAAGCAATGACAGTATGAAAGAGCAATTGACCAAAAATTTGAAGATATAAACTCTCTTCCCAACTCTGACACTATTTAATTACTTGTGTAAACAATTTTACCTTCCTTATTTTAATTTATATATATATACATATACACATATATATGTATATATATAAGTTGATTATATGTTACATATGTATATATATCACCATATATGATGTATGTATATAATTCCATCATATATACATCAAAAAGATTTTATGTCAGATACTGCTTATGCTATAAAGAACATGAATGTTAGAACTGGTTGTAAAATTTAGATTTCAATGAAATAAATATATATATAACTTATATAATTAACAAATAAATAATAGTGAACCATTTGTAAAATATTTATTAAAATAACTTTTGATTTCAAAGTTGATTTAAATAAATTGAAAATTGAAAAAAAAGTTAAACCTAAACAAATAACACAAAATGATATATGTAGTCATAGATTTTGACAAATGGAGAATTTATTTTTTCAAAAAGTTTAAGCTTTTCTGTTAATATAGGATTAAATTCAATAGAAATGATCTTCCAGTAGCTTACTTTCTCTTTTCCAAAAGAAACATCACATGAAACAATCTGAGTTGTACCTTCTAATACTGCCATGACATTTTAATACTTAAAATTCTCTTGTGCATCAAACTTAGAGCTAACTGTGAATGTCTTTTTAGTAGTCATATTATCTGTTAGCCAATCACTTCTGTCTACACTAATTTGCAATCCCATCACCAGTGCACAAAGGTTCCCTTTTCTCTACATTCTTGTCAACATTTAACACTTATTGATTTATTGATGATAGCCATTCAACAGGTATGAGGTGATGTCTCATCATGGTTTTAATTTCCATTTCACTAATGGTTAGCGACATTGATCTTTTCATATGTTTACTGGTCTGTATGTCCTCTTTGGAGAAATATTTATTTGTCTTCTGCCCATTTTAATTGGATTATTAATTTTTTGGCCAAGTTGTCAGTGTTCTTTATAATTTTTAGATATTAACCATTTATTGGATGTATCATTGGCAAATATCTTCTTCCATTCAGTAGGTTGTCTTTTTATTTTGTTGATGATTTTCTTTCCAATGCAAAAACTTTTTAGATTGGTGCAATTCCATTTAATCTTTCTGTTGTTTCCCTTCCTCAAGGAGATATATAAAAATATATATATTATCAAGAGCAATGTCAGAGTTTACTGTCTGTTTTACCTAAGTTTTTGGTTGCAGATCTTACATTTGTCTTTAATAAATATTGAGTTTATTCTTGTATGTGGTATAAGAAGGTGGTCCAGTTTCATTTAATTTATTTATTTATTTTTGCATGTATCTGTCTAGCTTTCCCAACACCACTTGTTGAAGAGACTATCTTTAACCCATTGTATATTCTTGCCTCCTTTGTCATAGATTAAATGACTATATAGGCATGAATTAATTTCTGGGCTTTCTATTCTGTTCCATTGATCTATGTGTCTGTTTTTATGCCAATAACATGATGTTTTGATTACTCTAGCTTTATAGTACAGTTTTATATTCTTCTGCCTCAACATTGCCATGGCTAATTGGGATCCTTTATGGTTCCATGTAAATTTTAGGATATTTGTTCTAGTTCTTTGCAAAATTCCATTGGAATTTTGATAGGGATAACATTGAATCTATAGAATGCTTTGGGTAATATGGCCATTTTAACGATGTAGATTCTTCCTACCCATGAGCATGGTACATGGTTCTATTTAATTATATCTTCTTCAAATTTTTTCAATGTCTTATAATTTTCCAGGAACAGGACTTTTACCTCCTTGGTTCATTGGATTCCTAGGTATTTTATTGTTTTTGATGTAATTTTAAATAGGATTGTTTTTCTAATTTCTCTTTCTGATAGCTCATCTTTGGTGTATAAAAATGCAACTGACTTCTGAATATTAATTTCACATCTTGCTACTTTATTGAATTCATTGATTTACAGAATCCTCATTGATTTTCATAGCCAAATGTGTGGAAGCTCACCTTCCTGGCACTGGTGCTCTGGACTGAGGAGTATAGTATGGGGTTGGAGCCCTTTGCTCCTTAGGGAGTACTTCTATAGCTGAGATTACCTCCTAATTCTCATCCACCACATGTAAGTGTGGGGCCATTCCCCCGTTTTGCATTTCTGCCCCTCTTAGCAGTCTCATGTTGCTTCTTCTTTATATTCTTAGCTACAGGACTTCTGTACAGCTAGTCCTCAGATTGTTCTCCAATTTGCTTATTTTATAATTTAGTTGCAATTTTAATGTGGTCATGAGAGGAGGTGAGCACTGTGTTTACCTACTTTGCCCTTTGGCTGGATCCTTTAGAACAACTTCTAAGTAATCCAGTTAGCAAATGGCAGAGCCAGGGCTAAATGTGGTTCTTTTTTTCCAGTCTACTGCTGCCTTAATGTTGTAGAATAGTCATGAGTTTGGAGAAATTAAAATATAAGTGTAATAGGTAAAACAAAAAAGTAAATGGGGAAAAATAATTTGTTCTATGTCAATTTTCAATCTGTAGTTACCTTAGTTTTTCTTTGACCTGTTAGGCAGGTACTCTAGTAGTACTTTTCACAATATGTAATATATTCAAATATTGCTAGAAGCTTTGCAAATCTGTGCCATTTTTTTTTTTGGAATATGGTCTATAAATGCTTTGCAGGTCATAATAATTTCTACTTCTTTGTATATAATATAGAGACATATCGTGACTTGTTGGTTTAGATATACAGACTCAGAAGTCACACTTAATTTGAATATTGGTTCCACCTAGACTGCAGCTGTGTTACTGTGGGCAATTTATTTTGTACCTTTGAATTTCTTTCTTATTGATAAAATGAGTGTTATAATAGTATTAATTTAATGTGATTATTACAAAGACTAAAAATGTATATAACTAAAAGAACTTAGCACAGTGTATAAAAAAATGCTTAGGGGGAAATGACTTTTAGCTGTTTCCAAATAACTATTCTTTGTATCTAAAAACGTTATTAAATGTCTTTTGGTTTCCCAATATAATAAACATGTTTTTGGTGTCATAGTATGTGGATATTTTCTTTATTGTTGAATAGGTTCAATTAACATTTTTAAATCAGTGGCTTTATCTAGATCAGTTAGTCATTGTGTTCATGTGTGTTTATTTTAGGGGTCATCAGTAGACCTAATTAAAAAAAAGTTGACTGCTTATCCTGAATATCTAAGTTTTCAGTTTCAGTAACTGAAAACCAAAGTCAAATAAACAAACAAACAAACAAACAAATAAATAAATAAAATATTTGCTGTTTTACAGAAGAATCATTTTCTGTTAAAATTTAATATACCTTATCTCTCTTTACCAGTATTTTGGATTACATTGTAGAGACTAATCTTGAAAAAAAAAATTATATACCAAAAATATGCATAGCTAGATCACTCTGCAATTTAACATTTTTAATCATTTTTATAGGATAGAGCTTTTATATTTCCTAAATTCCATTTAAAAGTATTTAAATCCTTTAATTCATCAGGTATTGCAAACTATATTAGGATTATATGCAATCAGTCTTATTAAAATTTCTCACTAACAATATAATTTGTACAAAATACAAAATTAAAGTGGATAATGCAGTAACTCTCATAGGGACGTCACATGGCATGGACATATGGGCTCTCTTTAGCTTTTCTCTGTATACTTGTCTTATATTTTTTTCTTTCTCTTTTCTTGACAGTTATTCTCTGTTACTTTTCAAACTATTTTATTTAATTATTCTGTATTCTATATGTTTCTACCAATCTAATGGAAAAGTTCTCTTTGATGATGTATTTGTGGCTCAGGAGAAATGATGCTTATGAAAAGAATATAGACTTCAATTCATTTTTTTAATACTCTTATCATTTACTACAGACAGCTATTTTCCTATAGATGATAACAGAACACGTAAAGAGAGACCAGAATGATCACCTATCATTATTTATATGTGCGATGCATCTGGGAAATATTTGAGAAGAAAGAAACAATGAAAAGCTATTCTTGGAGCTCTGGGAAATTTGAATAAAAAGAGGAAAGACATGCTACTTTTCGAACAGGTCTTATCAAATTCTGGGAGATAAGTCCTACTTAAGAAGCAATGGCCCTGCTAGTTATAAAAAATATTCATAGCCAAAATCCAGGGCTTCCTCTCTCCTAAAAAATTATTAGCTATAGAAAGTACATAGATAGTCTTTAGGGTTTCCATGAGCAATATAACCAATACATTTATGTGTCAACTTTTTTCTCTAATTTGACACTTTCTCATGTGAATAAATAATTTTGTCAATAAACTGTTTATGTATATGTTTATGTATTTATTTTAAGCAAAATACGTGATATGAGTAGCTATTTAAATTTTTAATTACTATGTGAGCAAAACAAAATATTCATGTAACTAAAATTAATATTTTAGCTGAATTCAAACTTGTTTTTGTGTTCTTGCATAATATTATTTTACATATTTTTTCAAGCAGTGAAAAACATTTTTACATAAAAAGTAGACAAGTATGAAAGCTATAATTTTCTTTGTCCTTGATTAAAAAATAATTTATTTCCAATATTATAAAGTAAATTATGTATAAAAATGTATTTGAGTAAAATTTTTCTGGAGCTCTCCAAACATTTACTGAATAGTTTTCTAAGGATTTATGTATGAGCCAAAAGATCTACAAAACTAGTAAGTGGACTGTATTCCTGTCTGCCTGTTCTGAGAACCAGAACTTTGTAATTATCCAGAGTCTCTCAGTCTAGCAGATATATCTACAAATGTCTACAATGGTATATACATAGATAGATATGTAAATAAGTAAGTGTAAATTATTTCATGTCTTCAGGCCACATCACACCATCACAGATAGTTAAAACCAGGATTATGATAATCTCAATCTGATTGTGTTTTTAATAACTTTATTGAGATATAATTCACATACCATACAAGTCACTCATTTAAACTATGTAATTCAATGATTCTTAGAATATTTACAGATATGTACTGCTATTACAACAGTCAATTTTAGAATATTTCCATAATCTTAAAACAAAGCCTGTATTCTTGACTATCATTCTCTTTTCCCTGAACCCCTTCTCCCCTAGCCCTAAAAACTCACCACGCAAATATTTGTCTCTATAGATTTGCTTATTTTGGATATTTCATATAAATGAAATCATATACTACATGTTTTTGCTTGTTTGCTTTTATGGTTCACTAATCTTGTAGCATGTATTAGTATTTATTCATAATATTCTATTGTTTGAACATACCATATTTTGTTTATTTGTTCATCAATCAAGAGAGTTTTTAATAGTTTTCAACTTTGGGCAATTATGTGTAATGTTGCTATAGACACTCTTGCACAAGTTTTGTGTGGACATATATTTTCATTTACTTTTGGTATATACATAAGAGAGGAATTCTTCAAAGGCAACAATCAAGAAAGCAAAAAGATAGTCAACAGAATGGGAGACATTATTTTTAAAGCATATAAGACACTTGTATCTACAATACAAAAAATTTTTGCAACTCAATAACAGAGAAATAACCAAATTTAAAAATGAGCAAAGATATAAATAGATATATCTCCAAAAAAAGATATGCAAAAAAAACCACTAAATGCATGAAAAGATGGTTGACATCATTAGTCATCAGAAAAATGCAAATCAAAACTACAACAAGATACCACATCACACCTGCTAGAATGCCTATAATTAAAAAGTCAAGTGATAACCAGTATTGGCAAGTATGTGTTTACATTAATCAGAAGCCTCATACACTGCTTGTGGGAATGTACATTGGTGAAAACACTTTGGAAAACAATCTGACAGTTTTCAAAGTTAAATATAGAGTTACCTTATAACAATGTGTTCTAAAGTTGTTTTCAACTCCCTGAGAAACTAAGCTCATGAATTATTTCCAAGGGATCTGGATCTTTGAGAGGCTTTATCTTTGGAATAATTATTGAAAAACAGCTGTAAGTTACAAGAAATGTATTTCATTTTATTTATGTGACTTTTTTAGCAACTAAATACACTCAACCCTAAAGAATTCACTAGCCAGATTAACTTCTCCTTCCTGCAGAATTTCTAATGAAAAAATCAATCAGGCATAGGTGTTTCAGGATCTGAGTGAAGACAAATCTGCAGGTAAACCAGAACTGAGTTTGGCTGAAGCTGCTTATAATAAAATATACTCCTAATTATAATCTGAAATCACATTTAACTCCCCTACTGATTTATAAGATTTTTCTGTCTAGTCTTATGTAGTCCATGGCAATCTACCATTGATTTCTTTACAATATAGATCTCTATAAGCCAGTAACAAACTTCACCATTTATTAAAACACCATTACAATAGAATCCTTTTGATTCTCTTCATATCCTCTACTTTCTCGTATTCATACTACATATAGATCAGTATGAATGTTCCTCAAATGTCAATTTGCCTACTAAATGTCCATAGTCATATCAAAGCCTCTAAAAAGGCCTTTCAACTGTTGAGGAACTCTATCCCTCTTCACATTTTAATCATGCAAAGATAATATGAACCTCATATACCATCATCTAAGTATTTTAAAATAATGCATATTCCATGTGTGCTTTCTTTCATTCAAATTTTTACTTAAATCCTTCAAAGCAAGGCTTAACTGATTTTTTTACAAAAAGTATGCATGATGTGACAAATTGATAACAGTGTGCCAAAGAGGACTACTCTGTTATTCAATGTGTAGTTCATAACTACTATATCTATACCTAGGATTGTTATATTTATTAATATAAAATGATCCTTGTTTTGTGTATTACATTTTTGCCTTAAATCTTAATTCAGTGAATGTTAAAATTAAATATTGCTTTCCTTTTGTCATGCTTACTCTATTTTACTTAGTTGTCACTTCTATAGTAATTTTGTGCACATTTTTTCTCAGTACTTATAAACCTTTTTATTGGAATTTCAAAAAAGATAAAACTGCCACCTCTCACTTGCCAGTCTGAACCCAGAAAACACCCTCATGTTATGTATTTCAGTATGAAGTGTTTTAAGGCATGTTTTTTTTAACTCTCCACAAACCTGCAGCTTTTGTATAAAAAGGTCAAACCTATTACACACTTCTCTTCTTTATAGAGCATTTAATTCTATCATAACTCACCGAATAGGAAGAAAACACTTAAAATACTTGTCAGAAAATATAAATTCATGTAGTCTGCATGCCAGGACCTACCAAAACCTTAGAAAAGAGGTTATATTTAGAGAAGATTGTGTAAAGGTAGTGAAGAGTCCTTTCATGTTCTCTAATTGTAAGGTATATTCTTTCATTAAAGTGCATCACTGAACACAAGTATAGTTCCTCACAGAATCACTTTATTGGAATGATATCTAATGGTGAGATCTCAATTTCTTTGGTTAATATAAAGAATTGAAGTAAGAAACAGGTTTTTACACTTGTTATGAAATTATTTTTAAAGTCATAAACAACATAAGAAAATGTTCCCAATGACAAGGAGAAAATTAATTTTCAACTAAATCTTATTAAAAATTGGTTTCCCCAAATTTTTAATTTTTTTTAATTGGAAATATCTAACATTCAGTTTCTCTTTTTGTTATGGCTTATTGGTAAGTTTGTAGCCATACTTTATATTTGGCCATCTAAATTTTATATTTGGCCATTGTGCTGGAGAAGGAATATGTGGATAGTGATTATTGAAATTTCCATAAACCAATCTAAAGAAGAATTTTTGGGCATTTGCTGTTTGCTTCTTTCATCTGTGAACAAGCAGAGTTAAAATGTGTCAGGTGAAAAAATAGAAATAAAATATGTTAGTTGGAGAGCATAACACACTAAAAAATTATCTATTCCCGTAAGAATATTTATTAAAGGGAAATAAAGTAAAATATAACATGATCTTGAATTTTTATCTTGAGCTGTGTAAGAAAAATATTTTCATGCTTGCTACTTTGCAATAACTCTGTTGGAAAATAGAAAACACTCTTTACTTATAAATCCAATTTAAAGATAAAATTTGCAGTTGTGTGTCATCAGTATCAGTCACTTTGCCACAAAGGGAGACAGGCCACGTTAATAGAAAGGAACACTTGGCACATCATATCCAAAGAGCTCTTTGTGTGCATACCTTCTAAGAAATCATATGTTTAATTCTCTCAGAGCTTTAAACTTGTTAGATGTCAGAGATCTTGTGATTAGAAAGCTAAGAAACAAATTCTGGTAAAATATTATTACTTAAATTTATTCTGTGTATAATAAAATTTTTCTTAGAGGTTTGAAGTTCTTCACTAACTAACTAGAAAAATACTCATAATTAATTTGTTAATATTGATTAATTTTAAAGCTTTCCTATTTTGAATATATAGCTCATTGTTAAAATGCAATTTAATAGTTTTTATTATTATGTTTATTTATTAGATTAACTTTTAAAATGTGAGATACTTTTAAAAAGGTACTTGAAAATTCCAAGAATAAAATTCACTTTTCTCCTTTAGACTGGAGGAGTCACTAAGAATATTTAAATTTAAAGAGTCACTAATATTTAAATATGTTAAATATTATTTGTATCTGCTAATAGTAAACCATAGGACAAGGTCATGGAATGAAGATGTGACCAAATGAGAACTATTGCAGCATTAAAAAATTATGCAGATAGAGATAGAGATGATTATATATATATGCATATATATATGCATATATATATAATTATGTTAAATAAAAAGGACACTGTGTCCAAAAAACCATGTTTATTTATTTTATAGCTTTAGCAGTGTTTTATTCTCATCTACAGCTTTAAATTGTAGTCATAAACAACAAGTCTAATCAGCATTTAAGAGAAAGTATAATCTCATAATAAAAAAAATAATGAAACAGTATTTCATGTTTCAGCTTTTAAAAGAGAATATTCTAGAATAATAAAGAAAATCCTGATACTACATAAAAAATAATATTAAAAAATTTGAAAATTAAATATTTTGAGGAAAGATTTAAAGTTAAAAACATAGATTGGAGAAATTCAAGACATCATGAACCCAGCATCTTATTTTATGGGATCCAAGCAAGATGTATATTACAAACAGGAGGAAAGACCAGTGGTCTAATTCAGGTCAACATTTATTTTTTTTCACTCATTTTCAGGTCTTTCTTTTAAGGATTAATTGATTTATACCTAACCTACAGATCACTGCATACTCCCTGTATGATTAAATATCAGAAAAATCAAGAACAGGTTTTAAGGGAAATATGACCAAAGAGCAATAACTGAACCATTTTTAGAAAGCCAGAACAAAACAGAGACTCATGGACATGGACATTGTATTTGTGGTTGCCAGAGAGAAGGAGGGTTAGTGGGGTGAAAGGTAGGGGTAAGAAGGAAACTTAACTTTGGGTGGTGAATACACAATGCAATATACATATTACATATAAAATTATACACTTGAAACCTATTTGATTTTATTAACCAATGTCACACCAATAACTTTAACCTTTGAAAAAGCCAGAACATAATTTAAAAGTGAAGTTCAGACAATCTGATGCTAGAAAATTGAGAGATAAAAGTGAAAATTTAATCACTTAGGATATACTGAATTGGTGGCAATAGGATTATACTGATGAAATTCTTGTGACTATGTTTGTAAGTCAGATTTGAAATCACAGAAGTATTATATATTATGAAACTTATAATAATGTAGCAGCTGAAAGTACTCTGTTCATGAGAACAATCCTGGCAATGCAAAACATGAAGAAAAAAAACAATAAAAAAGGTTACAAAAGAGAATCTCCTCCCATCTGTCATCTAAATCTACTAATGTAAAATATTCCAATTCTCTATAGGATAAACTTCTCACTGAAAACCAGAGATATTAATTTTTTTTACCTTGTCCAAAAAATATTTTTCTCTCCAATTGCTTATAATAGAGATGTGGCCTCTCAGAAGAGATTGGGAAAAACTTAAGGTGTTAATGTTTTGTTCAATCTCTGTGACACTTGCACAGTCAGGAGAGAGTCAAAATGATGGGTAAGTACTTGTTGGGTTTTAAATAAAACAGAGCTGCAAAACCACAATAAGACTATGGGTTAAGTAATGTAGGTGTAAGAGATTTGACTTGTAGCTCTGGGACAAGAAAATTTGCAATCAAACAATCTACCCTAAAAGAATAGATAAAGGAAGTTTTTGAGATGGACAATAATTACAAAAGAAGAAACAAAACTTCATAAGCAATAAAATCACAATGTAAAATGCAAAAGTCCATTTAAATATATAATCAACTCATGGGTTTTCTAAATTTTGTTTAAGATTAGAAATACAAATCATTTGATTTGGCTCTCAAGTATGTGTAGGAAACATCTAAAACAATTATTTAAAAATGTAAAAATGTAAAAGGACCTATAGGAATTTAAGTTTTCTACACTTCACTCAAAATGGTGAACATTACTAGATTGTGGTAATCTTAAACATACAATGTAATACTTATTCTAATTTCTAAATCAAAATAAAATTGTAAAAAAAATGTACAGATAACCCACAATAAACAGAAAAAAAAGGAGAAGAAATGCAGAACAAAGGAAACAAAGAAATCCTAAAATAAAATTCCAGACTTATGCTCTAACATATCAATGCCTGCTGAAAGTTACATAACAGTTTATTATATTTCTATTGTTTGTCGATTGCTTTTAAAAGTGCAATATACATACTTGAGGAAAAATATAAATATGTATACCTCTTAAGTATCTTAGAGTGCTTTAATTCCTTTCCTTTCTTTTCTTTCTCAAGGTTAGAATTATTCCACATTTTGATCAGCTTTTTTTAAACATTATCATTAGTTTTATATACATTTCCTTCTGATTTTTTATTCTATTTTATATTTGCACAGGAATTTTTTTTTCCATTTTCTTGATGTAATTCCATTTATTATAAATTGTTTTTGTTCACTTTCATTCTTGAATTAGCATTCAGCTTGGAATTAAATTTAATGTGAGAATTCTCTCAAACTTTTGATATAATTCTGTCTCTACCTTTCACTGTTGCTGTTGAAAATTTTTGTATTGATTTATTATTTATGAGTAAACTATACATTCTGGATGTTTTAAGATATCTTTAATTTTAATATTCTCTAGTATTATTATGTGGTTTACAACAGATTTCAATTTATTTATAGTTTCCTAAAAATTGCAGTTAAAGTCTACCATCATTTCTGGAAATATTATTTTTCCTCAAATATTTCATTTTTTCATGGTTTTTTTATTCAGTTTTTCTGAGCTTCTGTCTTAATATCTGTTAGATCTTCTTTTATTCGGTCCCTAACATTTTTGGCAGCAGGGACCATTGCTCTTATGAGAACTAATGCCTGATGATCTGAGGAGGAGCTAAGATGAGGATGCTAGCTCTAGCACTAGCTAGAGGTGAGTGGCTGCAAATATAGATGAAGCTTTACTAGCTGGCTACAGGGCTGCTCACCTCCTGCTGTGCAGCCCCAGTCCTAAAACATCCTGGTACCAGTCAGTGTCCTGGGGGTTGGGTATCTCTGCTTTATGTAATTTATCTTTTATTTTATATTTTTTTAGCCTTTTGACTTCATGTCCTAATTTCTGAGAAATGTCTTTAAATATGATTTCCATGTCATTATTTCTTTTTGTTGCTTGACTATTCTTTAAAATATTATTTTTCCTTTTTCTTATAGCTTATATTTTTCATTGAAGTTTTATTTTTTTAAATATAGCTTTTCTTTTTCTAGACTTGATTCCACATTTTATATCTTTAAACAAAATATTCTTAGTTTATATTTTTACCCAATATTTTCAGCAGTACATTTTGAATTAGTTCTAATCCTAAATAAGGATATGGTATATTATAATCTCAAATACTTCAAGTCCAATCTCAGTATCTCACTGATTATAAATTAATACCATGTCTTATATTTATTTATTTTTTAGAAATTTTAGGAATTTAAAGTTCAATTTTAAAAATGAATTAAAAATTTTAATAGCCATTTTGTCTCATTTAAAAATAAATATTTTATCTCTCCTGTCTCTCTCTGTATATATACATATATATATGCACATACATATGTATATATATATATATATGCATGTATATACATACATATGTATATCTATAAAACAATACTTGATAATTTTTTTCTTCATAATCAGAGCAAGTGAGTTCTCTTACTATAAGTGATTGATGAAAGTTGTTTAGTATTTTAACCATATATAAGATGTGTGCTTTGGTAAGCCATCCCCAGGGCGAGCTCTAGGTTTGGTTATTTACTAGGAGGACTCACAGAACTCTGCATATAGTCATAATCACAGCTATGACATGATGAAAGTGAAATCAGCAAAGGGCAAAGAGCATGGGACAAAATTTAGAGGAAACCAGGTACAAGCTTCTAAATGTCTTCTCCCAGTGGAGTCCAACAAGATGTACTTAATTCTTTCAGTAACTAGTTGTAAAATACATTTGAAATATCATCTACCAGGAAAACTAATTGGACATCCAGCACTCAGAGTTTTTATTGGAAGCTACTTATATTGACTCTTTGCCTAACATATATAATATTTCAAAATGCCCAGTAGGAAAATAGGTGGTTAGCATAAAGCTATGATTTCTTTATGCAAACAGTTTAAGAAGAGTGGGCCACTTTCATCAGTTATAAAAATTTTGTGTATTCTCCCAAAGCTCAAGTTTCTGGAAATTTTTTTTAAAAGGCCAAATTTGCAGCAGATTTTTCTCAAGATATAAGTCTCAAGTCTTCTATGTTAACTTTTCTTGTGCTCTATGTGTGTGTGTTCTATATTGACTATTTTGTGCTCTATGTGTGTGTACTATATTCTTCTTACTTTGAGTTCACTGAGAAAAAAAAATAAGACAAATTTTAAGTGCTCCCAGAAGTACATCTACAAAACCATTGTTTATATATCCACATGTTCTCTATTCCCAACTATTACTCCAAATTTGTAATCCATGGTTCTCTCTGAGGCAAGCTTTTTTGCCTATGGACCATCTACTCTCATTCTTCCCTCCCATTCTTCTTAGCACATTAACATCTTATAATACTGCTACCTCAGAAAATTAAAAAAAAACTAATATTGAATAAGCATAATAATAAGAATCTTGTTACCAAATCATCTTCTGACCATTAGAATAAATCCACATGATTAAATTTTCTTTTGTTAAAGGAGATTTCTCTGTTTAAAGATTTACACTCAATTTCTTACAAAGGTAAGATTTGTATTATTTAAATGAACTCCTTGAAATGAAAAAGTAATTGATGAATATTGTGATTAAGTTATCTGTATATTCTGAAATATTTATACATGTATATACGTATATATATATGCATTTGTGTGTGTGTGTATGTATTCTACTTAAAACCAAACTGAGGTCAAATCATAGTTCTGCCATAAAATCAACATAGAACTCTGGAAGCATATTTAACTTATCTAAATTTAGAATCCTGTAAAATAAAAATATTTTTTTAATAAAAATTATTTGGTATTTACCCATTTGTGAGTGTGTGAGTGAGTGAGCAGGTTTCTCTATTTTTCTCATAAAGCTTTGGGGTATTATGTTTTACTCCATATTTATGTCTGATTCTATGCACATTTTCCCATAAATAAAATAACTTTCATAGCTAAGAGATTGATTGAAACTACCACAGAAATATTAAAATATTCATGTGAGTTTTGTATTAAGGCCTCTCTTACTTGCTATAGCATTATGTTCATCCAGCTTTCAACAATTTGGTTTGAAGGGCACATGCCAACTTTTCAATTAAATCTTGCTTTTTATCTTTGCTGACACTATCTGCTAGAGCTTTTTAACATTTTTTGAGCATCTGGGCAAACTATACCCCTACCACACTTTTATTCTGGGTATTTTGCTTCTAGTAAAGCATGTTTTTGATAAAGTGACCTTGTGAATATTAGGTATTAGACTACTTTTTCTCTATTCTTTGTCAGAACATTAAGCTTTGTTATTGCAACATGGTTTTTAAAAGCATCTTGATTAAAATAGATTAATTTAAAATCAAGATTGAAAACAAAGGTTTAGTAAAATATTTATTTAGAACTAGTTTTTTTATTTTTATAAGAAGTCTACTGGAAATTTAAATGAAATTATATTTAATTTGTAGAACGATTTGGAGGAAATGGATATCTTTATAACAGTGGATGTTCTAATTCTTACACATAATTTATTTCTCTAGTTATGCTGGTTTTATTTCAGTAATTTTTAGAAGTTTTCAGTGTAGAAGTCTTACAAATATTTTCATAAAATTATCTTTAAGTGTTTTGTCTTGAACTTTTTTGTAAAGGGCATTTTTTTAACTCCAACTTTCAAATATCAATTGCTAGCATATAGATAGATACACAATTGCCTTTTATCTTTTGATTTTGAATCCTGTTAACTTATTTAACCCACATATTAACTCTTGTAATTTAGTTTAGCTCAAACTACAGGGGTGTTTAAAGGTCAGGCAAACACAAAAATGCATGCCTGGGTTGCATTACTAAGCAAGAAACAAGCATTTTGTGAAAATATTAATGAGGAGCAAAATTATTCATAGAAATTAATTGACACAAACTGTAGACAGACTTGGGATTTGTCGTATATGAATTCTAGGCAATAAGAATGCTAAAACATACATCTACACTTTCAGCCCAGAAAAAAATGAAATGAGAATGTTGTAGAAAACACAGGAGCCCAGATTGCACAACAGAGATTACTTAGTTGCTTGGCTCCCTGGATAATAGAGGAATTCGTTTGAGAAACTGGAATTTTGTAGCAGAATCCCAGTGGACAGCCTTTAAAACTGATGCAGACAGCATTTCCACAGAGTATAAAGCAGTACTAAACAGTCCTCTATGTGTGTATTTATTTTACAAATTGAATTTTTAAAAAAATCAATTTGCCTTTATTTAGAATCTTGAATTAAATAGTCCTTGTTTTTGTTCTTATTAACAATGCCCTGCCCATAGTAATCTCTGTCTGGCAATACAGTCAACATTCTGGTTTCAAGAATGAGAAAGTAAACTAGGCTTTATTTCTTACCGTGCTTCTTATCCTACCCTGAAAACAATTGTGTCGATCATTTTGAGTGTTTTGTAGATAACCTTTACAACTCCATGTCAATCTACTTATGATCCATCTAGCATACAGATAATTAATTCAAATAAGCACTTTTATTAATGAATAAAGTTCTTCATGACATATTTGATTAAAACTGTGATTTCTTACAAAAATGAAATATAATAACTTCTATGTGCTTTTTGAATTTTGATTCTATAAAAAACTTTCAACTATTCAGTATGAAAATTATCACATTTTCTGTTATGATAATTCATAGATGAAACCCGAAGGACGTTGAAAGCAGAATGAAAAATTATGTCTTGCTTAGATCTTTTGCAGTTCTAGTTTGCTATAAGGACTTGTCATGTGGGTCTTCTGACTCTGGCACTCAGTACATTAGGCCACCTGCTTTCCAAAATGATTATTGAAAAAAACCATATCACTTAGGAATGCAGTCATTTTCATCTATTTCAATAAAATTCTATGAGAAATAACTAATAGTTTCTACAATTACTGCTAGCTGTATAGTCTTACAAATTTTAACCCCAAAGCAATTTTCATTTCCATAAAGGGAATAGGTTTATAATGGTTAAGGCTCTTAACTAACAAATCATTTCCTCTCAGAAATGATTTTACAGTTTGGTTTGCTTTAACATTATCTGGCATCTTAAAATTCCAAAGTTCTTTTGTCCTGTATGCTAAGTGTGGAATAAGTCAAAACTTCCCCTCACAGCTCTAAAGCCTTCCTAGTGTTGCTGCCAATAAAACTCCTTTTTAGCATCAACATGAAACCACTGTTTCTGTCAAAAACCAGGATAACCTTGATGCTATCCTTATTATGAGGGCAGGTCATGGCTTCATTACTGTCTTGTTCAGCTTCATAATTTGATCCTCTGTGTATAAAAATCAGCTCACTTGAAGATCTTGTGATTTCCTTAAGGCTGGGTCAAAGTGAAAATTAGAGGGAATACTCAATAACAAGCTCTAAAGCATCTTTTTCTTGATAGTGATTACTGAATTAATTCAAATGACTTCATAGTTCTGTGTTTAATCAAAATTAATGAATTCATACCAGTTTGCTGATTTATTTGTGTGATTAGACCCAAAAAGGTCATTCTCATCATTTTCATTTCTTTTAGCCTTGATTTTTCCACTAAGGAAAGTAGATTTAATGCCTCTTAAAGAGAGCTGTTTCTTTTCCTTGTATTCTGTGAATTAATTTAATTCTCTATGAATAGATTTTACTTAACTTTTAAATGAGCTTTAAAAGGGTGTACTACAAGAAAATCTAGTGTATATTTATTTTCTTTAAGAAAATGTCCAAGAGAAGAGTTATATAGCTCCATAGAACTTTAGAAACATTTCTGTTATTGTACTTGACAGTGTTTAAAAATTATCTCCTTAAGTGTTCATTTCCTTATCTCTTTTCTGTCACCATAAAGTCCAAATTTGTAAAGGGAAACAACAATTATATATTTTGTATTCTCTGCCAATAGTAAATGACAGTATTTAGCAGTAGATCAATTATATTTATTGACTAAATGAATGGAATAATTACTTTAGCCAATTAGATTATAAAGAAATTTATACATTTTATACTCTATGACTGTTTTCCTTATGCCAGGAAACTTCTGCCTTCCTCAAATCTGGATGCTAGTATCACGTAGCAGTAAAAGGGTAAAAGACAAAAAATGTATATTTTCTGTTAAAGAGATGGAGGAAAGGTGAAGCTAAAAAATATACACTTTATTTTCTTTTAATAGTTTTATATCACTGCTATAATACATTATCATAATATTGGCAGCTTTAAATAGCAAAGATTTATATTCTTATAGTTCTTGAGATCAGAATTCCAAAATGGGTCTCACTGGGACAAAATTGAGCTGTCAACAAAACTATGTTCCTTTTGTGGTCACTAAGAGAAAAGTTGTACTCTTGTCTTCTCCAGCTTCATAGAGCCAGACACTTTTCTTTGCTACTGTTCCTCTTCTTAACATTTCAAAGCCAAGAATTTGGGACTGAGTTCTTCTCATGCTGCCATATATCTGAGTTTTCACTTTTCTGCTGCCCTTTTTTACTTTTTGAGGAGCCCTTCTGGTTAGATTGGATCTATGCATATAAGCAAGAATATTCTCCCCATGTCAAGGTTCTTAATATAATTACATCTGTGAAGTCCATTTTGACACACAAGAGAACATATTCATAGGTTCCAGGGATTAAGACATGGACTATTTCAGGTAGCCATTATTCCACCTATGACATATCCTATTCCGTATTGTAACAGTAGTTATCCACCAGGGGAATAATTTTGAGACATATTTTTTTTTTATAACACAAGGGAAAAAGGAAATACCTTTTAGTGAGCAGCAACAGTAATAAGAGCTACTGTTACTGTTTCGTAAACTATTATAATAAACCAGAGAGAGAATGAGAAAGAACACATGAGCATTACTTTAATACACACCAATATTTCCTAAGGTGTGTGTATGTGGGGAAGTGACTTTGCATCTGTCTTCCCAGGGAAATTTGGCAATATCTGTGGAAATTATTCTTTGTCACATGTGAATAAAGGTGCTACTAGCATCTAATGAGTCAGGTTAAGGATGCTGCTGAAAATTTTGCAACACGCAGGGCAGTTTCTTCTACAACAATACAAATTATATACTCCAAAATGTCAGTCTGATTTATAGAGATTTGATGAACAAGGCAACTTTAAGAAAAATGGCATATTGTCACCTTGGAACTGCAGAAATGAAATTATACAATCCATGCAAAACATTTGTAAAATTAGACATTCAATAAAAATACCGATAACTAGAGCAATTTTAGAAATGATGATGATCATGAATATTAATTTATATACATAAGAATAAAATGTGAGAGTGAAGAGAGTCTGATTTGATTGAAGACTCTGCCTATAAACACAGACTCTTTGTAGGCCTAATTTCAGTTGAAAGATATAAGTTGGCTGTCAATTTCTTTTGCTCCTTGAAAGCCCTATGCCTAATGTCAGTGTAACTCAAATATTTCATTCTACACCTAGATCCCCAAATCTTTCCTTTTTTTCTTTTAGATTACTGAGAAATAGGTCATCATGACTGGTACTATTTTCATTGAAAAATTTGAGTGGTGTTCTGTGAAAATTTGGTGAAGTTCACTATGAAGTATAATAGTCTACATTGTATTTGATAACATTTTAATGTTTCAAAAAATATCACTAGTTACCTCTGACTAAATTTTATTTTTTAGCAAAATTTTTAATAAAACATATTGAGATATAACACATACATAGAAAGGGCACAAAAGTGAACATATAAAGTGGTTTTCACAAAGCAACACATTATGTAACTCTTTTCAATTAAAAAAAAGAATATTACTTCTCCTCCCAAGTTTCTTCTTTGCCTTATTACTAGTCACTGTCTCCAGGACTTATTATTTTAATGATGGTAAAATTTACACATAATAAAATTTATTATATTAATTGTTCAGTTACACAAGATTTTGTATACCAGTGTAATGGTGTAATCATTACTTAAGACAGAACATTTCTATCACATCAAATAGTCCCCTCACCCATCTTTCCAGTCAATACCCCTTCCTGATTCAGGCAATCAGTTTTTAATTTACATTATCATAGATTTTTCTTTGATCTTTTGCTTTATATAACTGAAATAACAATATATGTTTTGTGTCTATGTATACATGTGTGTAAGAGTGTGGCTTCTTTTGCTCAGCCTATTATTTTTGAGTTTCACTCATTTTTTTGCAAGAATAATTAGTTTGTTTTATTTTTTATTTATTAAATTCATTGTATTAATGTACCATAACTTGTTTAGTCAGTCTCCATTGGATGCACATTTTGTTATTTTTAATTTTAGACTATTATAAAAAAAATTGCTGTGGACATTCTTATATATGTCTCTTAATGAACATATATATTTGCGTATCTTGGATAAATGTCTAGAAGTGAGGTTGTTATGCCAAATGGTGAAGGTATGCCAAAGCTCCTGCTATGAAACTTTTAGCAAAATTCTAATCTTTCAGATCCTAAGGAAGATAAATACAAAACTAAATATAACTGTTATATTGTATGTCATAAACAAAGTTGTAATTTCAAAAAATGAGAAGGAGGTTTTACTAGTGGGATTCTTTATCTCAGATACTGAAAATTTTTATAAATATGCAGTTATGAGTCACAGAAACAGACCATCACTATTTTTCTTATATTAAAATATGAATAAATACTGAGAGTTACTTCATTATTTTCTAGGTAACATAAACTATGGTAGACACTTTAAAAGCATCAAAGATAGCTCTTTCAATCTATGAATCTCTACAGCGTAAAAGAGAAATAGATGGCGTATTCATTTCTTTTTGCAGTAATAAATTATTACAAGCTTATTTTCTTAAAATAATCCAAATTTATCATCTTAAAGTTCTAAATCAGAAGTCTGTCACATCCCTAGTTCCAAGCTCTTCTCAGCCTCTGGTGGCAGTATTTGTATATTTAATGTCAAAATAAGTCAAAGGAATGCCAATTAATATCCTAATGGATCACCTAACTGCCACATTTAAACTTATATGTCTCCATTGCATATGAGAAGGCTTACATCCTCATAAACTATGCCTTTTAGGGAAGAGACTTCTTTCCTTGTTTTGTGGCTCTTTACAATCCTTAAGTGACAAACTACTACCTTCAGTTCAAAATTTAATGTAACTATTTCCCCTAGTAAAAGTAACTATTTCCCTGGTCCCTTCTAAGGACCAGGACCTCTAAGTGTATAAAGTTGTGGAAACAGGCCTTAAAAATTCTCTGTGTACCACTGGAGTGATGGTAAATAGAGTCACTTAGATATCTGCTTTTTGTTCATGAACCCATGCATTCTACTTATTGAAGAAACAGAACAATATGATGCTGTTAATTTAGGCTGTTTTAACAGCCTAAGAAATAGTGTCACGAACTTATGTCATCTTTGAATTGCACCTTAGTTGCTCATTAAAAAGGTTGTTTTATTACTTTGTCAATTCTAAAGCTCCTTGTGATATGGTATGCGGTAGAGACAATGGGTCCTGTAGTCCTGTGATTCATGACACACATTTTTTTTTTTTGTAAAGTGGATTCATTGTTCTACTGTAATGATTTTGTATCAATGCATTAAACACTCTGTAATTTTCTAAGAGTGGTACTGCCTGAGGCCTTACAGGAAAGAAAAGAAAAAACAAGCTATTACCAAGATGAAATTGCTGCCCTTCCACGGTGGATGAGAAACAATGCAATTAATTTACCACTCAGTAATAGTTTGCTTCTCTGATAGATAGTATCACTTTGGTCTTTCTTGCTGGCAGATTGGACATTCAGGAAGACAGATCAATTGTTACATGTATGAGCTAATTTTCAAAATTTGCTCATTAAGAATCATAAACTTCCATATTCCTAGTATTTCACTGCAGCAATGATGTTCTTTAAAACTTAAATAAAAGAGGTTCATGAACATAAGAACTCTGCCAGGGAAATTTTCTAACTCTTCCTTTTTCTCACCTCATCAAAGACATATTTTAATAAGAATTTTAAAAGTACAAAATTGTATTTGGATGATTATAATTTCATGTTAACTTACACAAAAGATTATAATTGCTCGTAATCAAAGAACATACAGTCATAAAATATAGGTATTTAATAAAATTTTAGATTTTATTGATCTGATATCCTTAGTTGACACTTAAGGTAATGAAAGTGCATAAAGTTACTGAATTGTTTTATGTTATACAGCTACACAGCTGACGAAAAGTCCAAACTAAACCCCATGTTCACTGATTCAAACAGTACTCTCTTCATTCATATACAATAAATATGAATAAATGGTGCTGAAAATCCACACCATTCAAAGTACTTAAGAAGAGACGAAATGGCATTTGAAATAAAACTTTTGGTTAACTTATTCAAAGAATTCTAATTTATATCAATTTATTTATTTACCTTGCAGGAATTACATTTCAGTTGAATTATGTGAGGTTTGGAAGAAAGAAGTAGAACATTAGAATAATTATTACAAAATCAGCCCTGATAAGGAAATTAGAAACTTTGACAGAATCATGTTATAGACCATTAGGCAAGTTATTTAATCTCTTTCTTCTGTAGACTAAAACTTCATTTACATGTTACTAGACAGGGAAGAGAGGTGAGGTTTCATTACTAAACTCAGGTAAAAGGATGAAAGCACTCACTTATTGTCATTTTCTGAGTGGTAAGTTTCCTTGTTATACATCCGTTTCTTATTTGTTGTAGTACCTTGGAAGACACCTTCTATATAAGGCTACTTTGCTAAAACCAGGAGATATAGAAGCCCTACCTAATACATAGAAACAAATACAGAAAGACAGCCAAAAGCGGGAGACAAAGAAACATGTCCCAAATGAAGGAACAGAATAAAGCTTCAGAAAAAGACTAAACAAAATGGAGACAAGCAATCTAACAGACGCAGAATTTAAAACACTGGTTGTAAGGATGCTCAATGATCTCTGAGAACTTCAACAAAGAGATAGAAAATATAAAAAAAGAACCAGTCAGAAATGAAGAAAGTGAACAAACTAAAACTAAGGTTCTATCTTCTTGCTTGGGAAAGCTTCTAATATAAATTTGTCCTTCTTATTGATAAAAATTTTGTTAAAAATTATAATTATAGATAAAAGTATATGTTGTCATTCAGCATTTTTTTTCAAAGACATGTAATTTTGGCTTTAGTTTTATCAGTATTAATACCAAATACAGTAATTCCTCTTATGTTAAAGGATACATTTCAAGATCCTTAGTAGATTCCTAAAACGACAGATATCAAACCTTATGTATACTATCTTTTAATGAAATTTTCTATTTACTATTTTCAGTACATAGGTTGACTGCTGGTAACCGATATTGTGGAAAGTAAAAACTCGAGTAAAGGGGGACTAATGCACCTTCATTTATATCAGAAAAATGAATGCATACTTTAAAATGTACCAGGGTTTTGTTTTAATCAGGAATGGTAAGAAGAAAAACACAGAAAACTGCCTCAATGTTAGAGTTTATTACTTACATTTACTCCCCTTCATCCTCCCAAAAGGGCACATCATACCATGTAGAACTACTTGGGGAAGCACCTGGACCAGTCAGAAGGCAGAAAGAGCCAAGGAAAGGCAAGGGCCAGACCCTTTATTGAGGTCTTCACTGGAAGAAACAAGGGAAGCAGGGTAGATGCACCAAGTTATTTTAGGATGAAGTAGTTTGAATAATTTCTGTAGGCTCTGACTATAGTGGTGGTGTCTAGTTTTCTAGTATCTGGCCCTGGTGTGATTTAGGGCAGGAGGAAAATTGATGTGGTATGTGAGAAGTGGAAAAAGGAGGTGATTGGCATTATAGATTCTGGATTGGTTGGTTTGCATATCAAAAGCATGCTCTCAAGGAATTAACTAGATCTGTAAGGAACAGAGTCTCCCTGGACCCACAAACCCCCAGGATGCCAAATCATAATTTTTAGAAAAAAAGAAAAAAATATATATATATATACACTCATACATATATATATAAATATATATATATATATGAACAATGCACAAATGCAACATACATACTCTCAATTTCCAGATTACTTAGAAAATTGAATATAGTTTTTCTCCTACATACAACTCTTTAGATCTGTCTTGACAAATAAGACAAATGTTATTGCATTAGTTCCTAGGAATGCCAAGATGAATTACCACAAATTGGATGACTTTAAAGACAGATATTTATTGTCTCATAGTTCCAGAGGCTAGAAGTCCAAACATAAAGATGGTGATAAAGCATTGCTCCCATTTAAACCTGTAGGGAGTATTCTTTCTTGTCTCTTTTTAGTTTCTTGTGTTTTTCCAAGAATCCACAAGAAAAGTTTAAGTGTTGTTGCAGCACTTAAATCTTTGCCTTCATTGTCGCTTAGTGTTCTCCCCTCAAGTGTCTCTGTCTCTAAGTTTCTTCTTAGAAGGAAATCAGTCATGTTGGATTAAACATCTATCCTACTCCAGTATTACTTCATTTTAACGAATTATAACTACAATAATTTTATTTTCAAATAAAATCACACTCTAACGTACTGGGTGTTAAGACTTCAATATATATTTTTGGTGAATACAATTCAACCCATAATAGGCACTATTAGTATTATGTTTTGCTTTTATAGAAAATTAATTTAAATTGTAAATAAATCATATTTTGTATTGTACAATGGGCCCCTTCTCAAAAGAACACCAATAGCTATATATGATTTGTGAAAAAACAAATTAAGGTTACATTCAACAGTAAGAATATAATTGGAGGGAGCATATGAACTTTAAATAAATTGCCTTCTTACCCAATGTTTTCCTTTAATTCTTTTATTTGAGCATAAAGCTGAATCTGCTAGAATTTTAGAAATTATACATTTCTCACTGCCTACCCTTAGTTTTAAGAAAATAACAACTAAGAAAAACAGCAGATATTCATAATATTAATAAACCATTCTTATTCCAACCTCATACTATTCTGAAAAATTACTTCTAAATTGATTATAGATCTAAATGTAAAAGTGAAATCCAAATAGTTCTAGAAAAATAAGCACAAGACAAAAATCTTTGCAAAATAATTCTTAGAATAAAAAGTTGTTAAAGTGATGTTTGACTTAGTAAAAATTACATTTTTCTTTTTCAAAAATACTAGAAAAATTATAAAAGCTAACTACAAATGAAAAATATATTTTTGAATTCAAATATCAGACAAAGGATACATGTCTAAAATATATAACAGACTCTTAAAGATCATTAGTAAAAAGAAAAATAACCCAGTAATTGCTGAGCAGATTACTTCTACACTTCACGAAAGAGAAATCAAAGGCTGACATAACAAAAATATGTTCAAAGGGAACAAAGTTTCAGTCACGCAAGGGAAAAATAAATACCACATAATTTTACTTACACGTGGAATCTAAACAACAAAACAAACATACAAAACAGAAAGATTCATAATACAGAGAAGAAACTGATGGTTACCAGATCAGAGGGTGTGTTAGTGAGCTGGGTGAAACAGTGAAGAAATTAAGAAGTACAAATTGAAACTTCCAAAATTGTTGCAGGGATGTAAAGTACAGCATAGGGAGCATAGTTAATAATATTGCAATAACTATATATGGTGCCAGCTGTGTACTAGATTTATTCGAGTTGTGGAGGGATCACTGCATAAGTGACATAAATGTCTGACCACTATGCTGTACACTTGAAACTAATATTGAATGCCAACTGTAACTGAAAAAAGTTAAAATTTAAATTAAAAAACACTAAGTTCTAGAGATCTATTGTACTATATAGTTCCTATAGTTAATAATACTCTATTATATACTTAAAAGTTTGTTATGAGGATACACCTTACGTGTTTTAATAATAATAATAATAATAATAATAATAACAATAACAATAATAATAATGATAATAATAATAAAGAGGATAGATAAAACTTTTAGAAGTGAGGAATATGTTTATGGCATAGATTGTGCTTATAGTTTTATGAGTATATACTTATCTCTAAACTCATCAAGTTGTATACATTAAATATACCAAGTTTTTTCAATGTCAATCATACATCAATAAAGTGGTTTTAAAATATGTTTGAGACCATGAGAGAATGGGAAAATGAAATTAAAATCTAATTCAATCATCATTTTACATATGTTAAAATTGCTAAAATAAAAATTGTTGGCAAGAACAAAGAGCATTTTGATATGTTCTACATTGCTAATTGGAGTGTGAAAATTGTACAACTACTTTGGAAATCAGTTTGGAAGTTTATCAATAGGTAAATAAATTGTGGTAAATTCACACAAAAGAATATTGCTAAATGATAAAAAAAGAGATTATCTACTCATTAACAAGTGAATTTCACATACATTATGCTGACTGAAAGGAGACACAAGATTACATACTGTATTATTCCATTTATATGGATATTTAGAACTGTCAAAACTAATCTACAGTGAAAGAAATCAGATCAATGATTACCAGGGACAGAGAGTTGAGAAAGATTGACTGCAGAGAGGCATTTTATCTTGATTGAGGTGATTGTAATAATAACAGTGTAAACATTGTCAAACTTTCCACCATAAGTTATGTAATTTATCTTATGCATATTTATCTCAATAAAATTGATTATAAGAAAAACTGAAAAGTCATATAAAATGTTTTCTTTTTATGCAAGACATTAAAGTGAAAATTTGCCTTGAAAGGAAAAGAAGTACATTATATAAAATTATTATTTATCATATTTATTATAGATTCTTGTTATAATGTAGTCACAAGTGTTAAATTCCCCTAGTCATCCTCTAGTAATAAGATTTCCCTATCTTAATGAAGTATAAATAAAATGAATGCTTAAGCACAATGTTTTTTCCTTGTGCATTATATTTTGGAGAGATGATAAACTAATTTATTCTTATTTTTCTTCGAGCCAAGCAGTATAAACATCTTAGCATCTTTGTTCAGTTTATACAAATCTCAGTTGCAAAGTCTCTCTCAACACCAATCCTAAAAACAAGAAGTCACAGACCAAAGGACAGCTCTCCAGAGAACATCAGTACAAACAGCCATAAGAAAAAAGTAATCTGGACATTTTTTTCTATGACAAAATATTACAAAATAAATAAATAAGACTGAACCACCTTCTTACACCATATACAAGAATAAACAAAATGAATTAAAGATTCAAATGTAAGACCTAGAACCATAAAACTCCTAGAAGAAAACAGGCAGTAAACACTCTAATATTCATATTAGTAATATTTCTTTTAATGTATCTCCTTGGGCAAGGGAAACAAATATAAATAAACAATAATAGATACATCAAACTAAAAGATTTTGCAGTAAGAAACTAACAAAAAAAAAAAAAAAAGATGGCCCACTGAATGGGAGAAGACATTCACCAATGATACATCTCATGAGGGGTTCATATTCAATATTTATAAACTCATATATATGCATATAGGTCAACACCTCAAAAAATCTACATTTAAAAATGGGCAGAAGATTGAATAGATAGTTCTTCAAAGAAGATATACAGATGGTCAATAGACATATAAAAAGACTAATTATAAGAGAAATGCATTAAAAGAGAAATTAAAACCACACAGAGATACCACCTCATACCTGTCAGAATGGCTGTCATCAATAAATCAACAAGTTTTGGCAAGAATGCAGAGAAAAGGGAAGCCTTATGCACACTGATCATGAGATTGCAAATTTTGCAGCCAACATTAAAAATAGTTTTGAGGTTCCTCAAAAAATTAAAAAATATAATTACCTTATAACTCAGCAATTCCACTTACAGGTATTTATCCCAAGAAATCCCAAACAAAGTGATGCATATATCCAATGGAATATTACTTGGCCACAAAAACTAATGATATCTTACCATTTGTGACCATGTGGATGAACCTAGAGAATTTTATGCTAAGTGGCATAAATCAGACTGAAAAAGACAAATGCCATATGATCTCACTTATATGTGGAATCTAAAAAACAAAACAAATAAACAAAATAAAGAGACTCATGAATAAAGAGAATAAACTGATAGTTGCCAGAAGGAGGAAGGTGGGAGGGCTAGATGAAAAAGGTGAAGGGGATAAGAAATACAGATTGGTATTTACAAAATAGTCACAGGGATGTAAATTACAGTGTAGAGAATATAGTCAACAATATTTCAATAACTATGTATAGTGCCAGGTAAGTACTAGACTAATTGGGGGATCACTGTGTAAATTCTATAAATGTCTAACTACTATGCTGAACACCTAAAACTGATATAAAATATTGAATGTCAACTGCAATTGAAAATTTTTTTTAAAAAAGGGGGAGAGAGGGAAGTGAAGGGAATTAAAAGCTTCAAATTTCCATGTATAAAAGAAATTAGTCATGAAGATGTGATGTACAACATAAGAAGTATAGTCAATAATATTAAAATAATGTTGTTTGGTGTCAGATGGTTACTGGACATATGGTAATCATTTTTTAAGTATATAAATGTTGAATAATTATGGTGTACACCTGAAAGTAATACAATATTGTATTTTAGCTATATTTAAAAATATTTTAAAAATTCTTCTAACCTAATAGAAGGGCAATGGACTTCAAATTTAAATATTAATGAACTCAAATACTAGCTTAGCAACCATTTCCCAGGTCATTTTGGAGAAAATATTTACTTATCTGAGCCTCATTCTCTCATGTATAAAATCATTTAAAATTATATTGGATTGTTGTGAAGATTATATATAATAAAGATGAATCATTTGGCTCTTATTATACTTTATAACAACATATAGGTAGAAATTTTGACTAAATTGACTTCTTCTCCTATTGTAAAATTCTATGATTCCAGATTAACTGAGAAACTAGTCAAAATATATAAAATTTTAAAAATGTAATTGTAATTGTATGTGTGTACATATATATATGACAAAGAGAGAGACAGAGAAAGACAGAAAAAAGGAACCAGAAGGAAGAAAAATAATGAATAAATTATGGGGAGAGGAAGTTCTAAGTGGAAGATCTGGGAGCTCTGTGTCTGTGAACCTAACGACCATTTCACTGTCAGTTAAGTATGTAAGGACAAGACACTCAGACATCACAAAGATAAGAATCACAGAAAAGAACAGCTGCCAAAATACCCCACTAACTAGAGTTTTTGGCTGCCTGAAAATGCATAAGAGAAATACATATGATAGCTTTTCTACCAAGCTTCATTTATTATAGAATTTGATGAAAATGTTCCTTATCTTTCAATCATAAGACTACAAGGTCTTAGGTCTGTTATTATATACATATTTAATCTTTATTTTATTTTTAAAAGGTTTCATAATTTTTTTATTTTAATCAAAGAATAAATATAAATTTAAGCAAAAAAATTATACAAATGCAGATTAACTTTATTCATTTAATGAGGTGTTTCTGTATCTTCTCTGAGAAAGTCAGACATTGTGTAAGTTGTGCTATATAATATGATACAGTTTCTGACTGGAAGGACTTTCCAGTTCAAGCATGATGATAAACATTTCAATGGTTATATAGCAAGTAATACTTTGAACTATTAATTGTTGAACTTTTTTTCTCACTTTTTATCTTTTTGATTCTTCTTCAATCATTTATAATTATCCAATATTTCTTGAGAAAAATTAACATCCATATAGGAGACAGAACAATAAAGACAATGTTTGGTTTTAACCTGTTCATATATTACTTTGAATACTGGCTCTTTAATAAAGAAACGTTTAAATAAATCAGGCCTATGACAAACAGTGCATAGAAAGAAGTTATAATACTGCTTCAGGTACCCTAGAAAATAGACATGCATCATCTAGGATGAAAAAGGGGTGAAATGGGATATAACTTAAGAGAAAACAAACTGAAAGAAACTGGAGATGAGTCATGAGAAAGGAGGGTTGAAAAGGGGACTTTGGGACCAAAGTCAAGGAGTCTTGTAGAAGGTGAGCTAACATCTGTGCACCATTCAAATGAGCATCTGAATTTTAGGTGGGTCAACTCATCTCTCATTTTACAGAATGAGCAAAAGACAATTGTGAAAGCAATGTCAGTCTAGTCAAACTTCTTTGTTCAGTCAGTCTTTCCAACCAAACTTCCACAGACAACTAGTAAAAACAGAATTCTCTGACACAGAGTCCGTAGAGGATCAAAACAGGTATATAATTCAACATGTGTATTTTGGTGAGACAGGGAAATTATTAAAACATATTTAGTTATATTTATAATTACACAAAATATTTACATCTTAAAATAGGGCTATGTACCAAAGACATTGAATGCAAGAAAAAAAAAAGCAATTAAAATGCCTAGAGAAATAAAAACCTTCATTGGGAAAGCTGAAAGATCATAGGATCTTACAAATGAATATTGTTTGTTGGGAAGAGAGTCAGCAAGGGAGGTATGAAGCATCAAAACATTCTAAAAGACAATGTAGAAAAGTAAATTTCATGTTCAAAGAAGAAAACCTTCAAGGCTGGAGACATCTGTGTATTATGGATTCATTTATAGTGTCTCTATCCTGCCACCCAAACTTACTTAACACTATCAAATGCTTGGTTGACGCAGAACAGGTGAATAAATTATACATGAGAAAGGAGAGAGAGAATTGCTAGAAAATGTTTTGAGAGAAAAGATTTATAGTATTTCTTACCATGTTAAAGATGAGTGAAGAGAATGATCGTGAAATGAAATGTCAATCTGGCATTATTGTGTTTAAGACTGTAGTTCATTTGCAATCAGTTGCAGAAAAATAAAAGTAAAGAGAATTTTGAATAAATAGCCAGCCACCAATTTCAAGTACTATTTTAAAGACAGGAATTTATAAAATTTAAATAAGGTTGATAAGGTAAGTGTATCGTAAGCCTTAATTCAGTAGCACATGCTTGAATCATCTACTGACGCCAGTCCTTCATAGCAAAGCACCAAGGAAAGTGACCAGAACAGGATATTTTTGGCACTATTAGCATAAAAATTCAACCAGGCATAAAAGTGGCAGTGATAGAGAACTATACTGTTTAAACAGTGATTGATTGATATTAATAATAAAGACAGCTGATACAGATATAGGTCACATTATGTGTCAGCAACCATTCTACTTTCACATTCAAAGTCATTAGTCATCTAAAATAACCCATGAGGTAACTATCATATTATTTCCACTGCAGAGATGAGAAAATAGAGTTAGAAAAAAAATTAAATAACTTATCAAACAAACAAACAAAAACAAAAAAATATTGAGCAGAAAACTTGTTTGATGACACATAGTCAACAAGGGCTGGCTGTGATATTTGTTGTTAGATAGACCTATGCTAGATTTTGTTTTCTTATCCAGAATACTATTTTGTACTTCTAAACTGAGTTAATAGTTTAAATTATTTTCAAAAGGTGTGGTAAATGCCTTAGTATTTTTGTTTATTTATACATTCCTTAAAACATTACATGGTGAAAACAGAATACGTATGCTAATTATTAATTTTTTGCTTAAAAACCTTACTCTGGTTTTAAATTAATTGGCCAGATTTTAAATTTTGATTTGCAATATTATATACCTATGGAGAATACATTTTAAAAGAACTAAATAATTTAAACTAATATCTAGTGGCACTGATCTTAAACTATAGTCGAGAATTAATTCTCAAATAACAGGTTTGCTTTGCCTCTTCTAACCTAATGTGTTGCCTATATACAAAGTTATTTCTTTCTCCTTTATTTTCCAAAAAAGAAAACATCATGAGAGATTCAGATTTTTTTGGAGGATAAACAATCCATGCATTGTAACTTTCTTAATGTGGTTTATATTGTTTTTCTATCAAACTTGATAAAATATGACTAAAACAACTTTGAGTCAGAAAGTGTCACTGAATTTGACAGTTGATGACATGTAATCTGGATTATAACTTCCTGGTATTGAAATTCCGTGTCTTATTGTTATTTTGTAGTTTCATTAAAATGGTGACTATTAACATTTTCTAAAAGTTTAAATTTTAATAATTATTTTTACTATGGAATTAAAAGTAGTAAATTAAAAAAAATATACATAAATATTTATAAGAAAATGCTAAGGGTGCTATTTTTGACATTTCAGTGTATCAAAATTATATGTCTGCATATAGATCTATATAGATCTATATGAATATGAATTTATATACAATCTCTCTATATATGAATATGTAAATATTGAATGAGCACATACTACAGAAAATGTTTTGTTATGAGATTTTTTCAAATTACATGCCTCTCCTTATCAATATAATCAACTGTACAAAGTACATGAAGTAAAATTTAATATCCTTCCATCTACATTATTATTTAATTAGGTGCTTAGTGAACTTCTGCTATAGCTTTCACAATATTAAAAGTTCAAATAAGAAGGTCCCTGTTTTCAAGAATGCAATGTCCCTTTTGAGAAAAATAAAAGTATAAAGAGATTATTTTTTATGACATCATTAGGAAAGATAAATACATAAGAAAAAAGAGAAATAATTATTTGATGGAGGTATTGAAAACATGTAGAATTTGTAAATGAAATTGATTGCTGAAATAAACTTGTGAGATCAGATAATTATTATTATTTTAAATAATTACATAAAATAACTCATCTCAGCTTGTGTTAGTCTACTCAGGATGCTATGACAAAACACTGTAGGCTACGTGGCTTAAAAAGTAAACATATATTTCTCACAGTTCTAGAGGCTAAGATCAAGATCTGGAAGTCCAAGATCAAGGTGGCAGCAGATTCGTGTCTGGTGAAGGCCCTTTCTGATTTGTATTCATCTCTCACTATCCTCAGTGGCAGAGAGAAAGAGATGGCAATCTTCCTTTCTTCCTCTTATAAAGGCCACTAATCTCATCCCATTCTTATGACCTCATTAGACCTTAATTACCTCCCCAAAGCCCCATCTCTAAATATAGTCACATTTTGGGTTAGGGCCTCAACATATGAATTGGGAACATACAAATTGGGGAACACAATTTAGTTTCTAGTACAATTCTCAGCAAAACTATCAGAAATGGAGTATATATGTGTGTGTGTGTATGTATGTATGTATGTATGTATGTATGTATGTATATATATATATATTCTTAAGAAAAAAAAATGGGGAGGATACCCATACAAATCTCTTAAAATGTTCTTATGAGGATTAAATTAAATCAGATAAAAGGCAGAAAACTCTATATTATTAGCTGCCAAACAGTAAACAAGGCATTTCTGAAGCATTACTACAGTTGTTTTTTTTTTTTTTTTCAAAATAATTGCAAAGTGAGAGTAATCCTCCTTTCACAGTGCAGAGACTGAAGTAAATACATTTCCAAAGTCACACAGTTCTTCAGAGCTAGAGTTAGGATTAGCACCATTGTCTCAAAGCCCAGGCTTTATAAACCAAATCAAAGTATCTTTTTTCCTGAAGTTATTGGTGATTTATATTTGTGATCATATGTTTAATATTTTTATAATTTTAAAAATTATTGGGAAGAAGTGATGAGTCATGGTGTATATCCATTTGTTGGTGAGTTTCAAGATTATTATGTAGCTATAGCAGGATGGGAGAATAGAAATATAGGACCGTAATTTTTAAGGTAATATCTTATAAGGTGTACAATATTATTTTCTATCAAATAGATTTTCAGATTTAATAAGCAAGAAAAGTGACCTATTACCCCAGAGAACATAATAGATCGAACAAAAACATTCAGAGATGTTGAAGCTGATGATTAAGTGTAGCTAGAAAGTGAGTAAATTCTTATGTCTTCGAAGGCAGTCGAATGCCAATTAAAAAAATAAACATTGTAAGGAATACTTGGACCCAGATTGTTGGAACATAATGACCCTTAACTTCTCACCCCCTCAAACCCTGTAACTTTCCATTTACCTGAAGTGAAGCTGACGAAATCCCCTATCCCAGGATGTACTTAACCCCACTGGTAGCGAAAAAAAGCCGCCCGGTGCCAAAGCCCCTCCATCTTAGTGAAGGCCCAAGAGACCTATCAACACTAGCCCCCCTACCACAATCCAATCAATACCCTACACGAACACTAGCCGTCCCCAACCGGATCCTCCCCCTATATAAGCTCGCTCCTCCATTTAATAAATTGGAATTCCTCTCGGACTCCTGTGCGTCCTGGTGATTTCTTTCGTCTTGGATTCCTGCGCTTCCTGGTGGTTCCCTTCCTTTCGGATTACTGCGCGTCTTGGTGATTTCTCTCATTTCGGATTACTGCGCGTCTTGGTGATTTCTCTCATTTCGGATTCCCGCGTGTTCTGGTGGTTTTCTTTCATTGGTGCCGAAACCCGGGACAAGGAGTGCCTTCATTAGGCCCCTTGTCTCCCGTCTGCCACCTAGAATGACCCAATGATCCGAATTCCCCTGCCCATTTGACCGGCTCTGGCTCATCACAGTCACCACCGACCAACGGCTATTCCGTGAGTAACCCCTCTGGGGCCGGACACTCCCGTGACTACAGCAGGAGAACTAGCGTAACCATCCGGTGGCCTCCTGTCGTTACCGAGGAGAGAGGAATACACCTACGCAGTCTTCAAGACTACGGTGGACCCTCGTCCTACCCTACACCAATTTATAGGGACAACACCGGTAGCGGGGGTAGAAAGGGGCTGGCTCCTCCTTCTCCTATACTTTTCCTCCACGTTCCTTGCCTTCCTCCTAAAGCCCGGTACCGGCACTCTCGAATCCTGAGTCCTGGACTCAATTTAGGGAACCTCCCATGGGTGACGACCTCTGGGAGGTCTCCTAACCAGTTCTACTGAACCCTCCGGAACCCCCACATTGTATAGGGGACGCCCTATATATTTGTGGAGGTTCTCCGCCGTTCGGAGACTTCTTTTTCCTGCCTCGTATCTCCAACATTATGGGAGCCTCCTCTTCCCTCCCCCCGAGACTCCCCTCTCCAATGTCTTTTCACGAAAACTTTCCACACTCTCTTTAAAGGGAGACATCAAACCTAAACTCCTCACCAGATTCTGTACTCAAAATTGGCGCATAATACCTTAGATAATCAGTCCATTTGGCCTTCCGAGGGGTCTCTTGACTCTAACCTCATCCATGATCTTTTCAATTACTGCCAGCGCCTGGGCAAATGGGCAGAAATCCCCTCGTTCAAGCTTTCCGTCCTCCTATCTCAACACCCTGCTCTCTGCTCCTCATGCTCTCCTCCCAACTCCTCTTGGCCGTCACTCCAAAGCTATCTCCTTCGCCCACCTCCTCCTCCCCTCCGCCTGCTACCAACGAAACCTTCGATCCTGCAGATGAGCCTCCTCCCGTGCTCGGCCTCCACCCCAAAATCCGGCTGTACCCCTACCACTACCTGCCTCTAACACCTCCCCCAATTCCATATCTCTTCCGCTCCTCCATTCAGCCCGCCACACACACGATCCGCGGGCCCTCCCCACATCCAGCCCCTACCTTTCTACCCCTTCCAATCCTCCAACCTTAATGGCCCCACTTCGGGAAGTGGCAGGGGCAGAAAAGGGGTGATCCGTGTCCATGTGCCCTTTTCTCTTTCTGATCTCTCCCAAATTGAAAAAAGCTAGGCTCCTTTAGCTCGACCCCACCACCTATATTAAAGAATTCCAATGGGTGCTCCAAGCATACAGCCCTTACTTATCAGGACATTTTTATGCTCCTGGCCAATACTCTCCCTATCAGAGGAACGCCATAGGGTATGGGATGCTGCCCAAACACTGCAACTTGAGACTAGCGAACAGACCCTACCTTTCCCATTGGACCTGAGGCAGTTCGGATAGAGATTCTAACTGGGACTATAATACTGTTCAAGGGGTCCAATCCCGTGACCGATTCGCCTCTTGTCTGGTAGTGGTTCTAAAAAGGCTGCCCGGAAAGTAGTTAATTTCCAGAAGGTCCAAGACATTATACAAAGAAAGGAAGAAACTCCCTCTGATTTTCTAGACAGATTAACACAGGCCGTCCGACAGTACACCAGCTTAGATCCAGACACGAAGGAAAACATATCTTAATGACCCTCTTTCTAGCCCAATCCTACCCGACATAAAAACAAAATTAAAAAACTAGAACATGGTCCGCAACCCCTCAGAAGCGAAATCCTTTCCACTGCCTTTAAAGTCTTTCCACGGGTCATGAGGAGGAAAAAGAAAAACTCCGTAATAAAAGGCACGCCAGGCTGACTTTCAGATGGTGGCTCAACTAGTGTCCAAACAGACAAAGGCCAACCCTACCACAGAACCCCTCCGGAGCGTGCTTTAAATGTCACGGCAAGGAGGGCCACTGGTCGTGCGTGTGTCCACAACCGGGCCCCACCCGGCCGTGTCCTAAATGCAAACAGATGGGACATTGGGGATCCGATTGTCCCACCACCCGAAGGGAGATGGAACAACGAATCTTCCTCTCTACAATCCCTCCTGTGATCGCCTTGTGGCCGATGACTGATGGGGCCCTGGGCCTGTCCCGACTCTTATTATCACTAAAGCAGAGCCCAGGGTTAGTCTGGTGGTAGACGGTCAGCCTATCTCATTTTAGTGGACACTGGAGCCACCTTTTTCACTCTTGAGGGAGTTCGAGGCCCTACCACACCCAGTTCAACCCCTATTGTCGGGGTGGGGAACACGACACTCTCATAGAACCCCCCCTCCTATTTTGCCAATTACAAAACGCTCCCCACTCCTTTTCACACTCCTTTTTAGTTATCCCACAATGCCCAGTTCCTCTGCTAGGAAGAGATATACTTTCTAAGCTTGGAGCTTCCATCTCAATCCCCTCTTCAGATCCCTCCAGTTCCTTCATCCTGGCCCTGACTTTATCTGACTCTCAAGAATCCAATAATCCTCCCTCATACCCTACCCTGCCATACCCTGTAAACCCTGTAGTGTGGGATGTCCATAACCCCTCCTCAGCACATTGTTCCCCCGTCAAAGTTGTGTTAAAGGACCCCTCCAGCTACATCCATCAAACCCAATACCCCCTCACCACAACAGCTCTCCTCAGCCTCCTCCCATCATTAAAGACCTACTCTAAACAATATATACGCCCTACACACTCCCCCTTTAATACCCCTATCCTGGCAGTAAAAAAGCCTAATGGGACCTATAGACTTGTACAAGACTTGCGATCAATCAATTCGGCTGTAGTTCCTATACATCCCTTAGTACCTAATCCCTATACCCTCCTCTCCCTTATCCCCTCAGATACCACCCATTTCTCTGTCCTAGATCTTAAGGACGCTTTCTTTTCTATTCCCTTACATTCTGACTCCCAAGATATCTTTGCCTTTACCTGGACCGATCCACACACCCGACACTCCGAACAATATGCTTGGACAGTCCTCCTCAAGGATTCAGGGATAGCCCACACATCTTTGGCCAATTCCTAGCCTCCGACTTAAAATCCTTCCGTCCTCTTTGTCCTCAATCCACACTTCTACAATATGTAGATGATCTCCTTCTCTGTAGCCCATCCGAGAAGAACTCCCAAGAGGACACCGCTACCCTCCTCAACTTTCGAGATCCACGGATACCCGTGTGTCTCCGTCCAAAAGCACAGGTCTCTACCACTTCTGTCATCTACCTCGGCTTTACCCTGACCCCTCATCACAAGTCTATCACCTTGGATAGAAAACAAGCCCTTTCCTCCTGGCCCATTCCTAAAACCAAGTCCGAAATCCTGTCTTTCCTAGGACTGGCTGGATATTTTAGGGCTTGGATCCCAAACTTCTCTCTTAGCCAAACCTCTCTATGAACTAGCCAAGGGAGACCCCAGGAACCTCTGTCCACGTCTTCTGCCACTCCCTTTTGCTCTTTACGTGACAAGCTCCTCTCCATCCTGCTCTCCACCTCACCCAATTTGACACAACCCTTCCTACTATACTCTCCACGAAAAAACCAAGGACAGGCCTTGGGCCTCTTAGCACAAAACAGGACTCCCTGCTAGCCAGTCGCTTATCTTTCTAAGCAACTAGATCCAACCATTAGGGGCTGGGCTCCTTGTCTACGTGCCCTGGCTGCAGCACAGAAACTTCAACAAGAAGCTTCCAAACTCACTTTTCGGTGCTCCCATAACTATTCTCTCTCCCACCGCCTCAAAGACCTGCTCACTTACAAGGCCCTCCAAAGTCTCCCTCCATCTCGAGTACTCTCCTTACTTACAGCCTTTTAGAAAATCCTCAATCTCCTTTCAGCCCTGTTAGCCTCTAAACCCAGCCTCCCTCCTTCCACCGTCCAGACTAACGTTCCCCAACCCCTTCACAGCTGCTTAGAAACTTTACATATCTTTTACATCACATCCTTCCCATATTCAACCCGACCCCATACCCTCAGCACCACAATTGGTATCACGGACGGTTCCTCCTTTAGACACCATAATACTCCTAAAGCTGGATATGCCATAGTCTCTCTTCAAAACACCATAGAGGCTCATGCACTTCCCCCAACACAACCAACCAACAGCGGAGCTTCGTAGCAGTTATTAGGGCTTGTGTCCTGTCCCGTGACAAGACTCTCAATTTATATACCGATTCCAAATATGTCTTCCATATTCTCCTTTCTCATGCTCAAATATGGAAAGAACAGGAACTCATACCAAATTAACGCGCTTGAATTACATCTCGACTGGACTCAGTTGCTACCACTGGCTCTTCTAAAGATTAGGCTCTTTCCAAAAAACCTACCAACCTTTCTCCTTTGAAATTATGTATGGGGCGTAGCCCTTTACCCCCTGGCATAGTTCCTCCAACTCTGTCATTCCTCCCTCCTCACCATTCCCCTCCTGTCATACATAAGAGGTGAAATATGGAAATATCAGGACTATTGCCTGCACCGTGAAGTCAGAAATACTAACCCCTTACAACCTGGCGATCAGGTCCTCTACACCTCCTGACGGAAAGAAGGACCTCCAACAAAATGGGAGGGTCCTTACCCAGTTGTCCTAACCACTCCAACAGCAGCCAAATTACTCCTTCCAGACAAAAAATCTAACTCCTTGGATTCACATTTCAGGTTGAAGGCATACACCTCGAAAAACCTCTCCTCCAGTCAGACGGAAAACACCAGCCACTGCGATACCTCGCCTGCTCCCACACCGTCCAACCCCTTAAACTCAAAATCACTGTGGCGGAAGCCTGTCGCCTATCCCAGAGTAAACTTGACCCTTTTTCTTATTTTTTCTTTTAGTCTCTCTCCCTACCCTGGGCTCTCCTCCAGTCAGTTTGTCTGGAGGTTCAAGGTTCAGGAAACTTACACTGAAAAAACAAATCCAACTCACTCGCCTTACTGCCACTGCTGACTGCCCCCTCGCGGGATGTTCCGGGCCAGTCACTATACCCCTGACAGACAGTAAGCTTATCTCCCATGCCACCCGTCCCTCTGTCTGCTTTTTATTTGACCAAAGACAGGATTATTGCAAACGATGGCGGAAACTTATGGTGGATGTCCTTACTGGGCCTGTAAAATCCATGACCCTATCTCCAACAGGTCAAGGTAGGTGGCAGTATTTTACAGGTCTCAGGTAACTCCTTCAAACTCCACATCCAAGATTCTTGGGACTCTAGATGGGCGGGGTAGTTCTGGTGCCTTTTATTGTAATATGGCTATGCTTCACGCCCTTGCAGACGCCTTACTATCACCCGCCAATTACATTCCCATTAACCACTCGGTTTCTCTGGTATCTACTGACATCAAACATCAAGAGACTCAACTCATTTCAGCCCTAGGGTCCACTGACTCCGACAAGTCAACTACCTTAAACACCTACACCTGGCTACAAATCCTCTCCAAAACGCTTATCTCTCTTAATCACACTCTCCCTTCCATATCTCCCCAAAACTGTTTTCTTTGTGCATCTCTCCAGGCGACCACTCTTGGCACGCTGTCCTCTAAACTTAACTTCATTTCCTTCTAAAACCTCAGAAACATACACTCCCCATCTCCCTAATGTTCCCTTATATGGGAACCCGAGACCAGATCCAATCACACCCTTATCCCCAGACTGTGCCTCCTAGGAAACTCTGCCCCTCTCTATCATCACCTTTCCACTGCGACTATAACATCATCATTTCTAATCCCACAGCATCCCGGGTTCTTTTTCTGGTGCAACGGTACTCTCTACACTGTCATCTTTCCCAACGTTACTTACTCCCTGCCTCCCCGTCACCATTGTTTCCCCAGCTCACCCTCTATTCTAACTCTGAACTACTCTTCCTCCTCAACCCTGTCCTCTAGACATAAGAGGCGGCCTTCCTCCAGTCTTGATTGGAATCTCTCTTACAACATCGGTGCAGGAATTGGATTGGGGCGCGGAGCCTGGGCGTACTCTATGGGCCGCATACGATCTTTAATTCTAAACTAGAGTGCTCTTACATCTACTGCACTGAGTCCTTAGGCTCTCTCCAACGACAAATAACATCACTGCATAAAGGTTGCCTTGCAAAACAGGAGGGGCTCTGGACTTACTAACTGCAGAAAAGGTGGAACTTGCTTATTCTTAAAGAGGAATGCTGCTACTATGTTAATGAATCAGGTATTATTGAAACCAAACATAAAAAACTTGAGGACCTAGCCACTTCATTCTATAAAACTAATGCCCAACCCGCCACCTGGACATCTCTTTTACAAAACCCCTTCCTCACCTGGCTCTGGCCCATTCTAGGGCCACTCACTATAATCCTTCTCGGCTGTCTCTTCCTTCCCTGCTTAATTAAATTTCTTCAGACACAGGTTGGGAGAATTTCTAACCAAACCTTTAATCAGCTTCTCCTCAGGAATTATAACTACCGTCCTTTGGCCCAGGATCCCGTTTCTTTTAGAGAACAACTCACTGAATGCTGATGGCTACCTGGATACAGTTCCTGGAGGCTCTCAACTCTGACCTGTGGGCCCTCCACCCCGAGGATTCCTGGGAAGATTTTTGTGAACAGATCAACGATTTCTGGCTGCAGGGAACCCTCCAGGACTTCACGCCAACAGAAATTATCTTCTTCCACTAACATGGGACTATATACAGGTCTTTTGTTCCAACTTTCCTTTCCGCAGCAACTCCCTCCCTCCCCAAACAGCCCTAAAACTACGCCCCCTTTCAGCAGGAAGTAGCTTGGGGCAGTCCTTCGCCCCTTTCCCCAAAAAACAAAGAGGGGAATGTTGGAACATAATGACCATAACTTCTCACCCCCTCAAACCCTGTAACTTTCCATTTACCTGAAGTGAAGCTGGCCAGAAATCCCCTATCCCAGGATGCTTAGCAACCCCACTGGCGCCATGAAAAAAGCCATGGCGCCAAAAGCCCCCTCCATCTTAGTGAAGGCCCAAGAGAACTATCAACACTATCCCACCTACCACAATCACATCCATACCCTACACGAACACTAGCAGTCCCCAACCGGATCCTCCCCCTATATAAGCTCGCTCCTCCATTTAATAAATTGGAATTCCTCTCGGACTCCTGTGCGTCCTGGTGATTTCTTTCGTCTTGGATTCCTGCGATTCCTGGTGATTCCCTTCCTTTCGGATTACTGCGCGTCTTGGTGATTTCTCTCATTTCGGATTACTGCGCGTCTTGGTGATTTCTCTCATTTCGGATTCCCGCGTGTTCTGGTGGTTTTCTTTCACAGATAAGTTCCTATTATGACCAGTCTGCTAAAGTAAATTATAAGACAAATGAATATCCTAGCTGAGTTAGGTCTTATTATATAGAAAATTTCCTAAGAGTCTAACAAGGAAGAAAGTTTTATTCCTACCATTCATAGGGTGTCTTAGTGTGGTTAAGAAAGCAGACTGTGGAGTCAAACATCTAACTGGTTGTATAATACAATCATTCTTTACCTTAATTACATTTTGTTCTGCTTTAAGCTCAGACAATGAAAATAGCAAAGCATTTACTGCTTGTTTTATTGCTTAAACGAGAGAATAAATAAAATGTACAATGCTGAGTTTTGTATGTTTTCATCACTTGAAAAAACAGCTTTTATTATTTCTGCTTCTTTACCTGCTTCTTTATGTCAGAGGCTTTCTTGTCTCTTTCAACAAACATCTTGACAAATATATTATGGTTGAGAGGGACTTAGTAAAAACCATTCTTATTCTTAGTGACAAAGCTAAAACTCCTAGATGGGTTGACTCACCAAGCAAGATAAGTTAACACTTTTGGGAAACAGTCCCCTTTGAGACTCTAATGAAAGCTACATATGTTACACGTGCCAGGTGTGGAGGTGGTCAATTATGGCAATGGGTTAAACTGAAGGTAACAATTAGACTTTATTTACTTTGACAGTATAAGCAAAAGGTCACTAAGACAAGCACTGGTTTTCCAGTGTTCTATTCCCTTTCCACTTCACCCCCACCCCCGGCCCCAGAATGGTAATGGGAGAGAGTGAGACAGCGTGTATCATAGGTGACTGGAATCATCTCACAGCGGAGAAGCATTGAACATAGATGCCCACCTTTGTATGGAACCGAGGAGCAAGAAACTGAAGATGGAGTAGAGAAAAGTGCCTTAGCCAAACCCTCTGATAAGGAGGCCTCAGAATAAAGATGCCTGGGCTAGAAATGCAAATATATTTGTGAGCTTGACTGATTTCAGAGGGCATAAGTCCTTGACTGAAACTCCCTCCACAGACTAAAACACTGGCTATGTGCCAAATTTAGTGTATGGATAAACGGTGGCTTTCTCCCATGAGGCCTGCCAGAAGGTGCCATGTTATTGCCTATGGTCAGGCCTGAAAGATCACATGCAGGGTTTTGGACAGGAGCCGAACTGGACTTCTCAATACCTACAAATATTTTGTGTATCTTATATTACTTACTGTAAATAACAAGTTATCAGAACAACTTTTGCACAAGTTATATACCTTTTCCTCCCCATGAAAAAGTTAATACCTACTTTATGAAACAAATCTAATTGAAAAACACATTTTTTTTCTGCACAAAAATGCATTTTAACAAAATAGATGAAGCTTAATGAGTATAAAACATCAACATTTGCTGTAGGCATTTTCACATTTTCATGCTAATATCTTGGCCAAAAATGAAAGTAGATTTTTTTTGTTTTCACATGCTAAAATTGCATATCTACAAAGATATGCAATAGGAGTAATAATAAGAGCAATGTTTCTTGAGTTCACTAGGTGCCTGGTACTACCTAAAGTTTCTTTTTTTTCTGTGTAAGAAGAGTACTCAATGAGGTAGAATCAGAAAAGAACTTCATTTTCCCACTCTGCCTTATATATCTTCAAAACTACTCAGTGTTATCATTCAGTCACCTATGTACATCTAAGCCAAAGAAGAGATATGTGCAGGTTTTTCAGCAAAAAAAATGTTTATTTAGAGAATTTCAAGTCCCAGAGACACAGGTGAACTATTGCTGTCAACAAAGTTGCTCCCCAAGTTACATAGGAAAAAATCCGCAGTCATGGAAAATAAGGTAGCCAGGGTCCTGGGTGCCTCTGATTGGATGATTGGAGGGGGATGAGGTAATTGGTGTGTCTGGTTCTAGAATCAGCCCTGGGACCACCCTGGTTGTTCCGCCTAGATGTGCCTGGGACTAAAACAGGTCTAAAGCCAAGGTGTTATCCTTAAAGTACAACCAAAACCTATTGTTCTCATGATTATAGACCTGAGGCTCAGTTAAACTTATGTCTTGAGGCTTAATGATCAAGGGAGCAGGCATACAGAGGAAAGGGCAGGGGAAAAGGCAATGCCATCATCTGTGCAAAACCAGTTTAAATCAGAGAGAGAGAGAAAAAAAAAAAACTATATTAATGAAATGAAGTTTGCAGTTACAATTGCACTATTTCATTCCTGACATTTGGTTATACATTATAGGCAATTCTGTGACATTTTTTTTTTTCACTTTTAGATAATGAAATAGATAATGAAATATACAGACCAGTTTAATTTCAACATCCAATATCTTTTAGCACTGGAGCTTCTCTCCTCTGCCAGTTTGATATTCCTTTGTGCTGTGAAGCCACTGGTGAAGGAGGCTATGGGTTGATTTCACATTATTCTTCTTGCAATTCCTTCCTCTTCCCTACACAGTATCTATACAAACTGTGTCTTCCTACAGAATATGTGTAGATATTGAGAATATCTGCAAGATTAGAATGAAAGATACAGAGAAGAGGTAAATGAAAGAAACTTTTCATTAATTAGCACTAAATAATCTGGCTCAGATATCCTCTAGGTATGGCAGAGTCTCACTGTTACTGTTTTTATTTTTTTCTTTCTTCTTCTTCTCTTCCTCCTCTTCCTCCACTTCCTCTTTCCTCTTTCTTCATCTTCCTTTGCTTTCTTTATTTTCTTTTAATTAATTGAGTTTTTATGGCTTCCTCAAGGGAGCCTCTCTAGGTGCCTCTGCTTGTAGCTTTCTTGACAAGTCAATGACTATTCTCTGGCTGGCCATAAATATACAACTTTCCCGCCACACACACACACACACACACACACACACACACACACACACACACACACGTGTATAATGACCTGCAACCAGCATCTTATTGATGAAGTCTCCTTATATAAGGCATAAATTATTCATGGTTAATTAAATTCAAAAGGCCCCAGTTTGGCTTATGTGACTCACAGAGTCTACAAGGAAAATGGGCACCTCTGTTAATGGAATGAAACAAAGTTGGCTCCCAGGAGAGTCCCCTGTTTTTCACTCTCTCACCAAGCCTGCAGCAGCTCTTAGATTTTATATTTCTCAGGCAGGGTGCAAACACAATGTGTTAGAAGACACATGGCAAGGTAACTAAGTGGTCATCATGAACCTTCTTTTTCTTCTGACCTCAACTGAAGGGAAAGTGCCTCTTCTCACTGCCCCCCCCCATGTTTAAGACAGGCAGTTCATCAATAATCATCTCCAGAGAAATTCCTCTCTCCTATAACTACAGGCTTTTTAAACCGCCAATATGTGTTAGTACCGGTTGGGCTTGCACATAGGTGGGCTAGCTCATCACTCTGGAATGTGTAAATTATGGGCAATATGTGTTTGTTTGTTTTTTTTTCCTCAGGTTTTGTTATTTCAGCTAAAACTGAGAGAGAGAGGGAAGAGCTTGAGCTTTTACTTGTATAAATGTAAGCAAACAACAGATGACTCTCCACTGCTTTCTGGGCCTGGAGATGAAATGCTTGTTTAAAAATCCCTCATCTTTCTCAAGATGCTTTCAGTTGAATTTTAGGGATATCACTTCTCTGTTTTCAAACAAACAAAAGTATGTTTTGTTACAATCTGTACCATTCTGTTAGGACTGAAAAGAAAAATCTAAGGTATTTTGTTCAGATTTAACCTTCAAAGGAATTTTGCAGGATTTGAACTTGTCTTTAGATAGCTGTCTATGTAAAAATTACGAGACTTTGTGACTCCATTCAACTATATAGCAATATTTCCTCCAGTAATGAAAAATCTGCATAATTACATCTTCAAACTATCACCCTTCTGAAAATTTTGAACAAAAGTTTATGGTGTTTCAGTAGTATACATGGCATTGTTAGTAAGTGTTATGTAAATAAAAAAATATATTCATTTTTAACTTTTTTTCTTTTTTCTTAAGTCTTTTTCCTCTAAAGTCTAAAGCTTTTTTTTTTCTTTAAAGTCTAAAGCTTACAATATTTTTTCCATTCATTTATTTTGAAGAGTTGATTTTCCTTTTCTCTCTGTTTTTAGGAAACAACAAAGAGGATGAAAGAGAAAGGTGGGAAGAAGGAGGTAGAGAGGTAGAAAGGAAAGAAGGGAGGAAGAAAGGGAGAAAAGGGAAAAAGAAGGAAAGAAAGAAAGAAAGAAAGAAAGAAAGAAAGAAAGAAAGAAAGAAAGAAAGAAAGAAAGAAAGAAAGAAAGAAAGAAAGCAAAGAAAGAAAGAAAGAAAGCAAAGAAAGAAAGCAAAGAAAGAAAGAAAGAAAGAAAGAAAGAAAGAAAGAAAGAAAGAAAGAAAGAAAGAAAGAAAGAAAGAAAGAAAGAAAGAAAGAAAGAAAGAAAGAAAGAAAGAAAGAAAGAAAGAGAAAGAAAGAAAGCAAAGAACGAAAGAAACTTTGAAATTTAACTTGTTATTTGTGATTAAATCATATCTGAATTTCTTTTTTTTCATACAGGTTACTTAAAAAATATTTATGTTTTTGGATTGGAAAATAATGTCACTGCTGTTTTATGTATAATAACAAAATCAAATATTACTTTTTAGTCTAATTTTGTGGAATTCTGATCATTCTTTTGCCAACTATTCCTGGGGTTACGTATCCTCAAGCATATGCATACTTTTGTCTACATTATAGAAACAATCTAATTTTCTAAATGTAACAGTCATTGATTTCTTTTATCTAAGAAAATATTTTTTTATGATTCTAAAGTGATACACTTTAATTTTATATACTTTGAAAAATACTCAATAATAAAAAAATAATAACCATAATTTTATCTCCCAGAGATAAGCACCATATCATTCTACTTTCTTTTTCAAATATTTTATATTTGTGCCTACTACTACCTGAATAGATGGGAAAATGACAGATGAATAGATAGAATAATTAATAGTGAGTGATAGATTAATCCAACACAGTGCAATCTATTAATTCCAAATTTCTTCAGTTTAGGTTTTATTTTCTCTTTAATTGTTAAATCAAATTCCTAGAATCTATATCCTAGGTTTAATAAGCAATTCAGCATCTCTCCCTTGATTTGAGATAATTAACATGAGATAATTTTTTCCTTCTCACTTCTTGTTCTAAACTCCTTATTTTACCTAAGGAATTTTAAGAAGCAGATTTTCTAAAAGGTTTATAATCCTTCACCATGTGTTATTTTCCAGTACAACTTTTACTTTTTTCCAGTAGTTAAGTTTTTCATTCAGTCACACTTTTGGGTATGTAAATTATTATTTAACAATTAATTATTAAAACTTTATTATACTAGCCACTGTGAAAAGCATTTGAACACAGAGGTGAGACAGAAAACAAAGTTTCTTTTAATAATAAAATTAAAATTTAGCTCTCTGAGGTAGTGGGTATAGGTGAAAGTTTGCCTCAATCAGTCCTTTGCCTTTCTTAAAAATATTTGAATGTTGTACAATATAGCTTGGTGGTAATGTGGTATGGGAATTTAATTATTCTGACATCTTGTTATAAGAAAGTGATTATCTTAACTCATTTGAATTATCACAAACAATTGGATCAGTTCAACGCAACAATATGAAATATGATGAATGATATTTATCAGTAGAAAAGACAATTTTTAACTTTTGATCTAGAGATCCACCTGTACTTGAGAAACATACTAACATATAATTTTCTGTCTAAATAAACATTGAATCAGAGAGTTTGCCATGCGTCAGACATGCCTGCTTATTTATTTAAGACAATAATCATCTGTTCAATGAAGTTTTTACATTCGACACCCAATTTAAAAATTTATTCCTGCTTAGTCTACATTTAGAATGTATATATTTTTCAAGCTGTGAGCATAAAAATTCAAACAATGAGAACATATCCAGGGAATAATAACATAAATTATAACTTATATATTGTCTTTTTTCCCTTGAGATGTATATATCTCACATATACAACTTGATTTATATGGTAACCATCATGAAAAAAATGAATTTAATCAAATTTAAAACTAAAAGTTTTTTATCTCACCACTTTGAACATCAGTTTTGTATCACACACAGCTTTAGTCTGATTTATTAGTGATTAAATACTCATGAGTAACACAGTGAGGTCAGATTACTACACTCAAATTTAAGTAACCAACTATTAATTCACTGGGATGCATATTTCCTTTTTGTCTTTTGTTAATTTCCTTTTTTACTTGGTAAGTGATATTTAAAGTTAATATGAGAATAAAATCTAAATATTTCATTTATAACAATATAAACACAATCAGATATGCAGGGTTAAAGATAACAATGGACATACGAAAATTCATGGGATACAACAAATGGCCATTTGAACCATCTAGATTTCATGCTCTCAGAAATACATAAGATGAAAAATCTATTAAAACAAGTAATGGATCTGAAAATATAAACAATGGTGAATGCAGAAAATATTATTTACTAGTGTTTTATGTTTTTCCAAGGCATATAATACTTTTCCTGAATTATACCTATGTTGGTCATAGCTAATTCCATCAAGTTTGTAAAATGTCAAGTTTTCTGCATCTAAAGAGGTTGGTTTTTATGAATATTTTAAATTATAATTATTTAGCTTGTATTGTGCTTTAAAGACTCAAATTAAATTGGTTGTCATCTTAACATTTCATTTGACCCTATGATTTCTTGGAATAGGTACAAAGGGCATTTGTATTATTGCAAATGCATTTAGTTTAAAAATCATTTCTCCTGACTATTTAACATGATGAAATATAGTAGTACCCAGTAAATTTGATATTCACCATTAAGACATATCTATGAGAACATTCATAAAGAAATAAATAATCCATTATACATTTTAAAAACATAGAAAACCATATAACAAAGTATATATTTATTCATTTTATAATTCAAAATATATTTATTCAGATGTCATTCTGACTCTGTAGCATATGAATATTGTATTTACCAAGTTCTTGGCAAATGAGCATCACCATCAGTTCTCTGTTTTTCAGGGTCCTATCATCCCTAATTTTAGCAGTAATAGCTTCTTTTACCTTAATGTCTGACCCAAAGCAGCCACTTATTACTGTTTTACTAAATGCTGTTGTTCCTCTTTACATTAAGGTAAGAGAAGTGTTAATCCATCACTCTGTAAAGTCCTCGTCTTTAGCTCTGTCCTCCCATTGCAGGAGATAAGACCTCTTTCTAACCTTCTAGAAAAGTCTACTGGCTTTTACTCATGGCTTTCCATAGTCTGTTAATTGCCTGTAACTTTTTGTTATCTTTTTCAGAACGTGACAATGCTTAATAATATTAATTCAAAATTATTGTCTGTATAATTATTATTCACCTTGTACTTTTCAGACAGTTAATATCAGTCACACAAACTAATGCATTTTCTACAGAGTACGCCATCCTGATTCATCACCAGTGGTTTTTAACCTTTGGACTGCTTTATTGTTTTAGGAATTTCTTGTTTTCCATCTACTATCATGGATGCCATCCTCATTGTCAGGTTGACAGTAAGAAATTCGTCTCTAAAGTGTCATCATAATCTGCTTCCTCTGAACACTCTCAGTATAATTAGTCATATATTTTTTAAGTAAGGGATGCTCAAATAGTGTTTTGTATACAGAGTGTTTATTAGGGATCTGTACACATGGAATCAAGGTGGAAAAGCAGGACTGGCAATGATGCAAAAGCAATTTGCTATGCAGCCTAGAAAAATGTTACTCAAACCAATAAAGAAGTCTTGAGCACTTAACATAAGACTTACCCTACTTTGGGCCAAAATGCTTGGGTTGTTATACCTTCCTCATCAGGGATTAATTATAAGCTGCCACAGGAAGGCTGTTCTTTGTCAGGGGAGCTCTTTGTATCTGAGTCAGGTTTACAGATACTAATAATAAACTGCTTGTTGACATGTGAAGCAACAAGTTATTGCCTGAAGGAGAACTAGTATTCACATCACTGTGTTCATTACACAGATTAGTCACCTCAACATACCAATTTAGTAACCTGGAAATCACAGCAATAGAAAGCACCTAAATTAAAGCAGAGAAATAGACAGGAAAAGAAAATATAGCCTAGGAAGAATTAGGACACATTCAAAATATAACTTGAGTTATATTTCTAGAAGAAAAGGAAAGATTAGAATAAATGCAATATTTGAAGTTATTAAATCTAAGACATCAGAACATTAAAACAATACACCAAAGCACAAATTCAGGAAGCTCAGCAAACTCCATGCAGAATAAATACAAATAAAACCACACGTAGGTATATCCTGATCAAACTACTGAAGAACAAGGGAAAGTGAAAATCTTAAAAGTAATCACACACACACACACACACACACACACACACACACACACACACACAATATATATATTCTGGGAACAAAAAGAAGAGTAAGAGCAGTTTTTTTTTTTTAACCAAAAATTCATGAAATCCAGAAAACATGGAATGTTTTATTAAATTGTTGAAAGGCCATAAATGTCAAACTAAAAGTTAATAGCCAGTAGATATACTCTTTTACAATGAAAGTGAAACAAAAACACTTTCAAATAAATGAAAGCTGAGAATATTTTTTTTTGTCACAGGGCCTGCATTACAAGGTAAAGTTTCCATCAGAAAATTTCAAATCTAAATTTGAGTAAGAAACAAGAAAACTTTGGAAGAAACATATGAGAATAAATTATTGACCATGAAGAAGAAAAAAAGATTTCTTTTAAAAAATATAAGTTAGCCTGTATCTATAATAGGAACTTATGTTTATCAAAATATACACAAAGTGAAAAGGTAAGCTACAAAGTTCAAATATAGATATGTATAATATCATCATGGTTGTTATTAGCAAAGAATGAATAATAAGTATTATCTAAAAGGAGGCTTCTAGCATACTGAAATGTTTTTTTTTCTCCTTGTGATTTTGATCACATAACATAATATATTCATGAAATTCCATTACGCTATTTATTATTTTTGCACTTTTCAATAGTATATTATATTCAGTAAAAAAAGTAAAAAAGAATATGGAGAATGACTGACTATGAATGCGTAAAAAGTATTGGATATAGGTTCTTGAGTGAGAAGATAAAAATACAAATTTAAAAAATATATATGCACTCACAAAAAGAAAAAATATATATAATTTAAAAGTCAAATGTGGATTATATATTATAAATGATTCTTAAACTATTTTCATTTTGGTTAATTAAAAATTTTAAGCTCTCTGTCATGAACAAACTTTCCTTCTTTAATGAGAACATAATTATTTTAAAATTTCAGTTATACAGCAGCAACAATTGGGGGTGGTAAGAGAAAATATCTCAGATAACAAATAATGGCTACTTTACTTCAAAATTTTTATTTCACTATAAAGAACTCCTATTGTCACTTTTTGTTGTTGTCACAATTATTTTATTGTGAGTAATTGTTAGTAGAAAGATAACAAAACTTTCCTGTCATGTATGAAACATCATTATAGGCACTGATTTCAAGATTTAGTGGAGATTGTACCTTTAAAATTTGCCTTGGTCTTTCTATCAGCCCAGATTGTTTGACAGATATATATCAAAACCAGTCTTTCTTCATTAGTCTCCTTGCTAGGCTGCTCTTACTACCTCTGTCCAAAGTTACACTTTATTGCCTCAAGTTCTACATCAGGATCCTCAAAGTGTTTTATCTTTCTTCTATCATGATTATTGCCTCCACTTTAGCTGCTACACTAGACCTGTTATATAATCATATTTTCCCCTTTCTAAATTACTTGTGTGGATTGTGTGAACTACATGCACCTACAATGTGCACATGTGCTCAAACACACACACACCTAAAAACAAAATTAAAATCTAAAAATAAAACTACATTAAATCTTAGTATCAGTATTAACATTTTTTGATTGATAGCCAGAATGCCTGGATTTGCATTCCTGCTCTAACACTTGTCAACCTGAGGCAAGTTATATAACTCACTTATTCTTCATATTCATTATTTGTAAAAAGAAAATAAAAATGGCAATTATGAAATTATGTTTTGTGAGAACTACAGGATTTAATTTATATAAAGCAATTGGAATGGGGCATCATAATAATGGTGTTTGTTTTTATGTTATTATTAATATAATTTATGTTGCCCCTTTTTTCAACTTGTTTTTTATTGTTTTCCATAGTGGAGAATACATCAAACATTTTCTTATTTTTATTTTAAATTTGGCATTTATTTTAGAAGCTTCTCAAGTTATTAAAATAACTTTATTTATTATGATCTAAGTTGTCTGTATACTTTAAAATTTTTTATTTCACATTTAAATCTTTAGTTCATTTTAAGTTCATTGTTCTGTAAGAGATGCAATAAGAATCCAATTTCATGTGCCTCTGAAAACCCAGCTATCTCTTAATTATTTTCTTCTTTTCCAGTGGTCTTGCAATGCCACTCCTGTTAAAATAATTTTTCATGCATAAATGAATCTATTTCTGGCTCTGTATTCTGTTCCATGGGTTAATTATTTTATTTCCATGTAATTATTACAGTTTTAGTCATGATAACTAGAATAAGTCTTGCCAGCTCTGAAGGAAAGACCATCACTTTACTTTTCTTCTCTAGCAGTTTCTTGCCTTTCTCAATCCTTTGCTCTACCACATTATTGTATAACCATATATCAAGTTATTTGACAATTACAACTAGGATTTTGTTTCAGAAATGTGTTCCAAATCATACAGGTTCACTTCCTAGGAACATATTTTACATAGAAATACAAATATCAGAGAACATTTATGAACATATCAAAAATACCAAGAATATTATCTTCCTTAATTTCATTTTAACCCATGATTCTATAATCATAACCAATCAGTAAACGATGACCTGGAAACTCGGGTGTGTTAATTACCTGATCTTTAGCCACATAGCTTATAAATGAGAAAACTTGCATTTAAACCCAAATCTATCTGACAAGAAGTTAAAAATGTGGTTAAACTGAAAGCTTAAAAAGGAAAAGTATGCTGATATGGCATGTCAGCATTGGTTTGTGTGATAGACTGAATAATAGTCTCCCTAAGGATATCCACAGATATTGTTAAAGATATTGAGAGGAAGAGGTTATACTGTATTATCAGCATGGGCTTGATATAGTGATGAGTCCTCAGTTAAGAGAGACAAGAAATCAGAGTAATAGTAGAAAGTGGAATGACGAAAGCAGGAAGTTGAAGTGGTGCGAGGGAAGTGTCAAAAGCCAAGAGATGTGGCCTCTAGGTACATAAAAGTTGGCCTCCAGAGGCTTCTAGAACAGGCTCTATAAGTTAAATAGGACAAGAAAACATATTGTGGGGCCCAGGCCTGGCTTGTCCCAGGTCTGGCTGCAGCCCAGGCTTGGAGCTAAGGGTATGACACCAGATCCAGCATGCCACGTTAAACGCAGTAGTGTGCCCACACCTAGTTTATATAAGCATGATTCAGTTTGTTATATTATGCGTGTGTAGCAGGATGCCACTATTGTTCTCTGACACATATAAAGCTCATGCAGTCCTCTAACATGGAAGCGCGCTCTCCACAATAAAGTTTGTGCCTGACATTTCATTGTCATGTTGGCTCCTCATGGATTCTTCCATCTGGGCGTCTTACCACCAAAACCTTCCTTTCTCAATCAGCTCAGCGCTGACACATATTAATTACTACCTTAGGGCCTCTAGTCAGACCAAGACATGCTGACACCTTGACATTAGCCCCATAAAACTAATTTTGGACTTCAGACCTACAGAACTGTAAGTAAGAAATGTGGTCATTTTTTAGGACAGTGTTTATAGCAATTTAATACATTAACAACAAACACAGTTGGCTGTACTTAAGTAAACACACCAAGAATACTACATCACAGGCTATCTGTAGGTCAGGCAAAGACAAATTTCATTTTCTGAACTAACATATTAGGGGGGTTACTAATAAACACGTGTTACTAAAAGAAGTCTCTTTTGGGAAACTTATACAGTGGGCCTTAAAAATCATCAAGTCATTTCATGTGGAGTATTTCTCCTTGGTTGGTTCCCATTTCAAAAACATTTCTTTTCTCTTCACATCCTGTTGAGTTTTGTCATGCTGGAGACTTCCCACAGCATGCCACCACTGCAACTGAATGATAGAAATACAAACACCAGTGGGAACCAAGTCTTAAAAACAATTAAATTAAACTGTTACCTAGAATAGAGCTAACACCCCCACAATTCTGTACATGAATGCAGATCTATCAGCCTTGGTCACGATGAAACCAGTAAATTGAAATATTTGTGATATACTCTCTACCATCAGATCATCTTTAATAAAAATAATTTATGGATATTCTGAAGAGGCTAAATATTCTGGGCCTCTTTTCTTATTCTATGAAGTGAATCTGTAACTGAAAACTGAATTATAAAAGAGATATCAAGTGAAATAAGAGAAGCGTGATACTGTAAGCTTATAACTGAAATACAATTCAAAATCTTTGATAATTTGATAATTTTTTCAAGCATTGAGCTTTTTCTTAAACCTATAACCAACATTATTTATAAATTCTAGCAAATCTATTTAAATAATCAATGGAATTATAATTAAATTAATATTTATTGGAAATTTTGGAAAAAATGGACTGGATTATAATATTTACCATATATGCATAGACTTTTTTTAATCATTTGTATTTTTCACATATTGTCTATCACTTCAGATGTGGAGAAAGAGCATCTTTTGACAGTGGAAAAAAAAATTACTACATCGATTACTTTATTTTATCTTAGATAAACTAGCCATTTCAAAATCCAAATGGCCCATTCATGCATTTTGTCCCCTTTCAAGGGTTTGCCAATTCCAATCCTTTCTTTCAAAATGTCTTTGAAATACCATCCTCATTTTTATCATTTTCACCGTGAATGGCAGAAAGATCTTTGCTCATTAGCTTACATCTTGTATCCACATTAGATTTTGCACTTAAATCTCTCTTCAAATACTCCTCTCAGTATTCTCTTGCCATAAGGAAACATTTCACTTTTAGACTGTTCTATATCCAGGAATATTAAAGGTTGTTCCCATCATGTTTACCTGTTAATTCTAAACAAAATTTTACATCGCAATATCCATAATCCATTTGAGCAATATATCAGAAGTTCCATATATTCTTGCCAGGAAGTTAATTCTCAACACATGAGAGATCGCTTTCATATTAATAAATTCTTTTCAATCCAGCTTTATATTCTTTACTCCTATCCTGGTTCAAAAACTCATGATCCATACATATACATATATACATACGTACATATGTATGCCCTAGGTCTTGGCAATTACTTCAGAGTAACTACTGTTTTCTTTTTGAACACAGACTAAATTCTTCCTCTTCAGTTAATTGTCTCAATAGTAATAAGGAGAGGAAGCAGAAGAAAGTTCAGAGGTAGACCAGTATCATCTTGCAAAGCAGCCGCCTTTGGTGATATCTTTGCTGGATTCCCATTCAAGTTGAGGCTATAATTGTCTAACTAGTGTGGTGTGGGGAGTCTTCTCTGTGTCAATATTGCTCAAAGGAAAACGTGGTTTCAAGATTTTGGAGATTATCTAAACCAGTTTCCTTGTCCCAGAGCTCGTATTTCCATAATTTTTCATCATGACTTGGACTTTTGCATAAGGAATCTGTTGATGCTGCAAAATGAGTCTCCTTTGTAGTTCTGCCACAATTAGAATCAAATCCTGGGATTAATTTTCAGCACAAATTATACCATAGTTGTAAAAGATGAGGGTGTCTTCAAAGTTCCCCTGGAGGGCTTCTGAGTAATTTTAGTCAACACTTAACTGACCTGGGCCTGTCATTTTCTTTTTATGACTTCTAAAGTAGTTAACAAAGCAAGATAATTTCACACATCTTTAAATAACATCTAAGAGCCTTAGTTATCTCATATCCCAAAGCTTTATCAGATTTATCTTCCATATAACCTTGTTTCATATTAATACCTGTATGAATTTTAGTTATTGTGATGCTGCCATATACAAGTATTATTCTCCCTACCACCAGAAACGGGGGCCTTGTTTTTATCTGTCCAATAAGTGTTTTATTTCTAGACTCTCAGCCTTGGGATTTGTTTTTAGGACGACTTCCAATGCCAATAGTTTCAGCTCGAGTTCTCTGCACTACATGTCACCTGCCTCTGTAAAAGCAACTGGAGGAAAGAAAGCTACTATGCAGGCGCATTACTCCGATCACTGCAGGCAACTGGTTCTCAGCTTTTCCGTGGCCCTGTGGAGGAGCCTAGAGAATGACATTCAAAAGTGCTCAAGAGTAAATTGACTTGAGGGAATTGACTTGTTTTTTGGTTCCTGTCCCTACCCCAACATTGGTTGAGCATTGCCTAAGGGAGACATAATTACTATGCATTAGCAGATTACTGATGTTCAACTATGCATAACTATGGGAAAAGAAAGTCAGTTTTAGCTTGAGGCTAGACACTTGTAATATAAGTTAAATTGAATCTTGTACAAAATTGTCAACCACTAATCAAATAAGATCATAGGTGATGCCACAAAGGAAGAAGTAGGACAAAAGAAATGTCATATAAAAACCTGCTTTGCAGTATACACGTTCTGCATTGTTTTCAAAAAGCAAATATTAAAAGTGGAATTTACTTAAATGTACACATAAATAAATAGGCAACTAGATAAATAAGCAAATTAAATAAAAATAATTTTGGAAAATTCACATATACTGAATGAAAGTAGAACTGCAACTCTATCTTTATTTTTATTAGTTGACTTTTCTGAATTCTTGGCCAGCGCTAAACATTAAATTTATACAAAGATGACCCAGTGTCTAAGTACGATACTGTGTATTTTACACAGTACAGAAAAGAAAGTAACTCTCAATGCTTTCTCCTGTTCCCTTTCTAATCTTGCCTACACAGCTTGGTTCATTTCTAGTACATTTTCACTTCCATTAATTATTAGGTGATAGATGCCATTCTAGAGTGACTGGCCACCTCTACTGCTGCAGACAGCAGGATTCCTGGGACCAGGGCCAAACTGAGCTCTGAAATGTTTAATAGTATGCTAATATCTAAATAATCCCTTTTCCATATGTATTACCTTGTAAATTCTATTCATTTTTACTTAATCTGAAGCTCAGAGGTCTCATTAACATTGAATGAAGGAAAAAGTCAAAGGAGTTTTAAAAGAGCAGTATATGAATAAAGATAGATTAAGGACAAAATATTTAAAAGAAAAGAATTTTCTTTTCCAACTTTAATTTGCAATAGAATCTGGGCTAAAGGATTGCTAAAGAGAATTTCAGTCTTCTGGTTTCTCTTTCTGATTAAATTTCATATCCATATTTTGGTAAACTTTCTCCTCATTTCTTTTATATTTACATCATAACAACAGTCACTAAGTACCTATTAGGAAGTCATTCGTAAATGACAATGATTTTTAGATGGAAGAATAGGGGAGAGAAGTGGAGGAGAAAGGAGAGAAGTAAAGAAAATATACAGGCCCAGGCACATATCCAGTAAAATGAAAATGTCTATGGTTCTAATTCATGTATTTTTGCATATTTACATGTCTTTTTTATAAATTTTGCAATAATTTTGATGCATACCTCGTTTGATAGTAACACTGAGTGCTTTATCTTTAGTCATTATGTTAGGTAGTTAGCCAGACATGAGGGAAAGAGGAACAAAGGAATGGAGGCCCAGCCCAGAGACTGCCCAAAGAACACCCCATTAGTAGCTAAAGAACCCTTCCTGTATCTTAAGAGTTAAAAGACAAGAGGGCCATAACCTATAAGTGGTTTAATCCAGCCACAGACAACTGTGCAGAAGGTACTACCCTAACCTGCCCACAACCTCAGTCTCGTTATACCATTATTATAGTATCATGTTTATGTCCAGAAGTTCATGAATCCAATTATAACAGACTGAATTCTGGATAAGCACATGCCCACTAGGCAGAGTTATACAGCAGCCAAGTGTCAATCAAAATGGCCTCATGTGTTAATCACCTAAGAATGCCTTTGTAACCGATCATCTCTGCCCTAATATAACACAGACCCCATTTCTACATTGTTACAGCTCTTTTTCCAGAGAACCAGCTCCTCCCTTGGAGTGTACTCTATCTTTTTCTTTTCACCTCCCAAATTCCACAGGGCTACAGCCTTCTTTACCATGGTCTTTCACCTAAAATATACCTTTAATAAATTTTTTGCTAAATCTCGCTGACCTATAATTCTTTGCTGCATGGGGAAGAACAGAGGAAAAATGCAAATTATACTTCTGCATTGTTACCCCCACCCCATGCTGCTGGGGTGATGCCAGAATTCAAAATGCCTCTAAAGGTAACAATTAGAATAATTATTTTTAAAAATATTTAAAATGCAGGGTTTTGCTTTTTTTTTTGCTGAAGAAACAAAAACTTAAAAATCAAGAATTGACATTTTAAAAATTACCTGAAAATTTATACTCTCAACCCAAATCTAAAAGCCCATTAGTTTATATAATATCTATAGGGCATTAGTTTTTTAAAAATTAATATTTATTCCAGAAGCTTCAATATTTGTTAAAATCATCTCTTGTCTCTCTCTCTCTCTGTATCATGAATCAGAATTTTAAAATATGGAGATTTTTAAAAAAAGCAAAACAATGTAGAAGATTAGCATAGTTGAGAAACTGGATAATACTAAAAATGAGTAAAAAGAACATTTGAAAGAGCTTAGTACATTCAGCATTAAATAAAGCTCGTGAAAATGGATGGATGGAAACATGGATGAATGCAGGACTATATGCAGACATTTCCAAAACAACATTGTAGGCAGACACACTTTGGGGCAGGTTAATAAAAGTGAGTGTGTTTAAATTTCTGTTTTTTAAATAAGGATCAATAGTAGTGAAATGCACAGGATAACGGCCTGCTCTTATCATAAGGACATTATAAAGACAAAACTATTAACATTTTAGAGACAGAATCCATAAAAAATAAAGAGGAGATAAGAAGACGTTCTGTTATCTAAAATCCATTGTGCCTCAGTAGCACTGAGGGGGTACCTCAGTTCTTTTCACTAGTGCACTAAAGAATTACATATCAGCAATATTTAGAAAAAGTAAGGTTTACTGAAGTATATAGAAATGAGTTTGATTAAAGTATGCTCCAAAGGAGGGGCGGGTTACAGCCAAGAGGACTATAATCCCGTGGAAGTGGGAGGTCTATACTGGGACCATAATGGGAAGTTACAAGGATGGTGCTAGATGATTGGCATATGAGGTCATTTTGATTGACATTTGGCTATTACATAACCCTTTGCCTACTTTGCAGAATTGAGTCTGTTATAGATTCATGAACTTTATTATATCATAATGATGGTATAATGAGGTGAGGTCACAGAGAGATTAGTATGGGACAGTCTGTACAGGCATTCATGGCTGGTTAAAACAGCTGGTTATTTTATGACTTTCTACTTTTTTCCTCAGGATGCAAGAGTAATTTAAAATTCTTAAATGGGTGTTTCAGGGAGGTCTTTATGAGAATCCTTCATTCCTTTGTTCCCTTGTCACTCATGCCTGCTTAATGATATAACATTTCCTACCATGTATAAAGGAAACAATCAAATACATAAAGAAACCATAGTCCATCTACAGGGTAAGATTTTAATTATATGCCAAATCACTTTTCAATTATTACCTCGTGTGCCTATATATTTGTATTCTAGGTCCAGATTCTGAGTGTGTTGGAGTTATTTATATGGGCAGAAATAGGAAATAAGCTCAATGAAGCATTGGTAAATGAGTATGGAACAAATGTGAGCACAATGAATAAAATAGTATGCTCACCATTAGAAATAAAAATATATTCAGGAGGCTATTTATATTATTTTGGTTTCATTTTCATTTATAATGTCCCTTTTTCTGTACTTCCTCTTTTCCTTTGTATATTTAAGCTACATGGATGTTTATTTTCTTTTTTATAGTTTCCTTATGACATGAAAAATTAAATAATACCAAAGGGATCAGGTTTTAATAATATTAAATATTTTATGTACCTTTCAGCAGAGTGAAATAAGAATACACAGATTAAAGCTAGATACTTAGCTATAATAATACTCAAACCAAGAGGATATGTAATGTATGGTTAAAATTCCAAGATTCTACTGTTTATTTAGTTAAATTACTCATAATTGAGTTTTTATTAAAAATATGCACACTTTCCCAATTTTAAAAGTAGTACAAATACATAGTGAACAAAATGATTCTGAAAACAAAAAATTATATGACTTTTAAAAATTTTAAATAAAAATATCTGCGTCTATGGTCATGCCACCCTGAACATGACCAATCTCATCTGATCTCGGAAGCTAAGTAGAGTTGGGCCTGGTTAGTACTTGGACGAGAGACCACATAGGAATACTGGGTGCTGTAGGAAAAAAAAAAAAAAATCTGCAAATTACTCAGAGATCGCCACTATTTGCACAATAAAATATTTTAATTTTAATTAAATATTTTCAGAAAAAGAAACTGAATTAATGCTAGAAAAAATGCTCACTATAAAAAAAATAACTTCATAATAAGAGATGAGATCTTATGAAAATATCTCAGAAGTTTACATTATATATTAAGAAATTAATGTCATTATATGCATTTATTTTTAACCACCTATTTTTGTATAGGCCTAAGTGAAACTTGCTACATTGTGAAATCTAATTAACTAGTTCATAAAAATAAGCTATCTTGGTCACTATGCAATTAAACACCTTATGTTTTTTTAAATAAGTTTATTCTGTAATATCTTAGTTAAATTTCATAATGGTGTTTTAAGAGATATTAATAAGTAAATGTAACCTATAATTATAATATTTTAGAGAATTAAATTATAATCAGAAAAAAATTTACCTGATAGTGAAATTACTATCACATGTTAGATTATAATACTAAAGACATTATACATAAAAACCCTGCATATAATAAAATAATCTCTGCTGAACTACTTGATCAATTAAGGTCTATCTTTCCTGTTTTAGAAAACACCATTTTTAAAACTTAAATAGTTACTTCAGATCACGTCACATTTTAGACTGCTTTATATTTGAAACATATTCTTACATTATCTTTTTTTGTTTCAGAGCATCTATTTTACTCTCCTAATTCCAGTTGAAGAAATGCGTATTTACTTTTATTTTACTTTTAAGTTTTTTCACATTTTTAATCATACAATATATTTAATATACTATCTATATCTTCCTGAAGACATGTTACTTAATAAATTGTTCTCATTTTCTGTTATATTAAGCATGTTATAAGTTTGCTGTTCATTTGTAGTTTTGTAATGTAGTTTACATATCTCTGCTTTGGTGTGCTTTAACTCATGTTTCCTCCTTTCTTGGACTAATATGGTAACACTTCTGAGTCCTAGAAATTTGCTAGTTTTTTTTTTTTTAATTTTAATGTCTCCACAGTTAATGACTGCTGTTATACACTTCCATTCCTTGATTAGGGGTAAGATGAAGGATTGTTTTATCCTTTCCCATTTGTTTTTGTATTTTATCTTTGTGATTTTGTCCAGAATATTTTAATTCTAAAAAATTTATAAATTCATTTATATGCATATATACTTTTTTCTTTATTGTTTTTGCTTTTTGGTTTTGTTTAAAAAATAAGTCTGTAACTGTGTTTATTTTTATTAATGGTTTAAAAGTTTTAGCATGTTTTCTTTTCATTCATAAAGAATTGATTATTGTAGGGTATGAGCAAAAAGGTTTACCTATTATCTATATAGAATGTCAATGGTCGCAAAAGAATGTATCAAATTTTCCCAAGAAAATTTTTAACAATTTTCTACATAAATAAGATTTGTTCTGATGTCATTTAGTCTATTCAGTTTACCAGTATTATCAGTTTATAAATTCCCTTTAAAATTATTTTTTAATCGGCACTCTTATGATACTTTATATTACAATTAGTAAACATGGTATATCTTTTCATTTTCAGGTTTTTATAAATGTCTTTTAATCAAACAGTGTTTTTTATGAAGGTTCAGCACACATATTGTTAATATAATTCTCAGATTCACTGATGATTCAATGCTTTTACAAGTTATTTTTTCTCTTGTGTTTTCTAGCAGGTATTGTTAAAACTTTGGTATCTAATTGCTTGTATGTATCGATACACCAATTTTGAACTACAATCACACTATTTTTGGTTAACAGCCAGAATCATCTTCATTGAAAAAAGTCTGTTATCAAGTTTTTTCAAAAAACTCTGGGTTACCCTCTTTATGACACATTATACTTTACTGAGAAAATATGCCACACATTCCTTATGCTACCTCCTACTAGCTTCTATCCTTTGTTGATATGAGGATTCAAAATCTAGACTCTTTCTAATCATTGTTAGATGATTCATTCACATAACACACTTCATGTTTAGTCTAATGCTATACACAGAACTAGCTGTTGATTAGACTGATGAGATGTAGATAGACATCCCAGTAAAATCTTTATTAAAATACTCCAGCTATATTATTATAAAAACATAATATATCCTCCACCCTTTACTTACTATCCTTCTCGGTCTCTATTGGTCCCTCTCACTCTTTGCCTCTGATAATAGGCAAAATAATAATAAACTTTCCTTTTGACTTAAAAAAAAAGAACACAATATAAATACTAATGCTGAACTTCAACAAATACATATACACACAAACACATATATTTGGTGCTAGAACAGTATAATATGTTATAATAGGGATTGTAAGAACAAGATAAAACACAATGCAAGAGACTGGTGTCTTTTTGTATTCCACTGAAACAGCTTCTTTGATACAACAATATCTATGAGAGACTTCATGGTTCATAAACATATGTTTTAATATCTACAATCATAAGTCATTAATTCAGAATTTTCTACAGGATAGAATTTTATGCAGCTTTACATTTTATTTTAAGAACAATAAACTTGTATAAGAATTATTGCTATTCTTTAATGGGGGCTTTTTCTACAGAGACAACTAATAGGTAAAATGTATATAATTAATTGCTCAGGAATATTGTGTAAAAAGCAATTTTATCTTACAATATTTTTATGTAGCAAAAATACATTTATCCAGAAAGGTTTCCTGAAAATGATAAGAAATTAAAATATTCCAGCTAACCAATATGGTAGGAAAGGTATTATATTTGAAATCATGAAAACTATCATAAACTCTGCTGCTTAGCTGATTTCACAGTCCTGCTGCTTAGCACTACTGGATTTCCATTCCCTATACTCTCTAGCAAGAATGATAATATTATTTATTTTATTTTTCTAACATACTTGAACTATGAGGCAAATGAGCTATCGTATATTCAAGTACTAAATAGTACTCTATTTGGTATTACATTATATAGTTACCATCCAAAATATTTATTCAATATTCAGAATATATCTTTCTGAGCTTGATAAAGTTGTGATAGTTTGATTTAAACATATTTAAGAGAGAATAAGTAGCATCTAGATATATGTTATAGACAACACATGTATCTAATTTTGCTTCCCCAAGCCTAAAAAGAGCTGTAAAAAATCCACAAAGATGAGTAAACAGGAATGCAATAATAACCAAATTTTGGAAGCTGGAAGCAGATTTGCATTACTGATTTAATAAATTCCTAGAAATCATATCCTTAGCCATCAGTCAAGAAAGCTTATACCTGCATGATCTATAATTTGGAGCCTTCAATAAGTTGAAGAACTGTGGCTAAAGTTGTGGTAACATAGAGAAGAGAGTTTGAAAGATGACTTAGAAATAATTAGATGTCTAGATGTACTAGCACTCTAATGAATAGAGAGAAGTTTATTCTCTATTAAAAGCAGCAGAGTCTCTGGACTTAAAGGTGCCACTAACAGTTGAGACCATGAATCTTAAATGACCTGCCAGATCTCTGATCCCCAGATAGGCAATAGGCAGAGTGCTCAATGAAAACAATGACTAGCCTCAAAGATCTAAAAACAACTGATATTAGGGTTCCCCAACAAAGTCTACAGGAAAACCCTAAGTCAAATGCTCAGAAGATTGCAGTCAGTAACTTTTCTACTCTAAATATGCAGACATTCAGAGATTAAAATAAATAAATTGAATAAAGACACAGAAGAAATAAAATATAGAAGAAAGAGAAAATATAGACAAATTTATTATCAATTATTCATAGAGATGAGATATTTCCTCCTTGGATTTTTTAAAAGGAAAATTTAGAGAATTAGAGAGCTTCTGGTCTGCGAGCATAACAAGTCACTAATGCTGTGTTTGCACACTTCTCAGCTGACTCACGCTGTAGACTTCCTCTGCAGCCTCACTCCACTTTTTGTTTGCTGGTTTGTTTTGGACATGTCATGTTTTCATATAATGAAACATGCATAACCACTTGATACCATTTAATATTTAATTCAAATAAAATGCTTATCATATTAAAAAGAAAAAATGTAGAAGTTCTCACTTTTGCTTTCAGTAAAAGAGAGACGGGACTGGAGAGATTATCTAGAGACAGAGAAGAAAATACCTAAAAAAAGGGGGGGAGGAATGGAATGGAAAACAAAGAGAAAAGATAACAATAAAGGACCCATTAGAAGATCCTATATCCATAACTGAGAACAAATATACAGGGAAATTTATAATTAACTGAATTATTCTAGAAATTGTCACAGCATCAAGGACAAGTATCCATCATACTTTAAAAACTTACTTAAATTCATTTATTTATTGATTTGTTGGGTTATTCAATAACTATACTGTGTGCTTCATATTTAGTAGGAACTCTTCAGAGCACTAGAGGTACAGCAGTGAAAACAAAGCAGAAAAATAAATTTATCCTCACAGAACTTTATTTAGTGAAGTAAAATGAACAATAAGATAAATTAAAAAATATATGCATTGTGTTATGTTAAATTAAGTAAAGAAGAAGGCTGTCAGACTGATGTGACTCTAATGCCATGGTAGCCTGCCTTAGGAAACCAAAGATAAGCTTGTAGATGCCTCAAAATTATTAAATCAGAACATTAAGGAAAAACAATTACAAATAGTCAACTAGACTTTATAGCCAATTAATCATTTCTTTTCTTTGTTTTCTCACTTTCTCTTTATAACCCTTTTGCTCCTGTTGGAGAACACTCCAAACAATTTCCTATTTGTTACCGCTGGATTTAAATTTATTTTTGTTTAGAGAAACTCTTACAAATTTTAATATTTCTCAATTTATTCTTAAACAGTTATATTAATTTAAATATTAAGGAAAAAAATCAAGTAAGCAGAATAAAGAATGTTGGGTAATTGTAGTTAAAATTTACCATAGTGTGGCTGGTTGAGGTTATCTTTGAAATAATTCATGATGAGAAGAAGGTAAGGAAGCAAACCATGTATTTTTAGAATAAAAATATTCCAGGAAAAAGGAAGAGTCAGTGCAGAAGTGGTTTTGCAGGAACGTGTATAGCATCTTTGAGGACCCTCAACAAAGTAGTATGGATTAGCAGAAGGATCAAAGCAGGAGCATTTTCAGATCTATAATGCTTCAAAAAGTGTCATGAAGCTTCTGATAGTTATGCTTCATAAACATTAAGAATTATATCACAAAAACAGCAAGTAAAGTCCAATAGAACTAAAGCAAATCTTCAGGGAAAAAAAAGGTGGTATAGGTTGAATTTTGTCCCCACAGAAGGCAGATTAAAATTATATTTCTAGGTACCACTTTATTTGGATATTAGGCCTTTGAAGATGTAATCTAATTAAGATGAGATCGTATTGGATTAGAATTTGCTCTAAATCCAATGATTGGAGTCTTTATAGAAGGCCATCTGATCATAGACATACACATGGATAAAGTCATGTGACGACCAAGGAAGAGATGTGAGTGATGTGTCTACAAGCCAAAGAACACCAAGGATTGCCCGCACCCACCATAATGTAGGAAGAAGCAAGAAAAAATTTGTTTCTGGAAATTTCAGAGGCCATATGACTCTGCTGACACATTGATTTTAGACTTTTAGCCCCTAGGACTTTGAGGGAATAAATTTTGCTTATGTTAAGCCACCCAGTTAGTGGTACTTTGTTATAATATCCCTAGGAAATTATTACAGATGGTAAAAAGGAGATCCCAGAATGCAATAGTGAACCAAAAAAAAAAAAAAAAAGATATATACTGAAGATTCTAGAAGTGTCCTAACAAAATAAAAGAATAAATTACAAAGAAAGAGATCCAAAAATTACACGATCTATTCAGGAAAAAAAGCAAATATGTTTATGGAATTATAATGAAATAGTCTTAGATGTTAACTAGTATACATAGAAGATGAATAAGGGTTACAGTTATCTCTAAGGAAATACAAATGACCTAACAGATTATATTATATAATAAGCTTTGTAAAGTATCTATTGAGATGCAACTGAAATGTGTTTGAAAAATAGCCAAAAAAAAAATCAAAGATAATGGGAAAAAAGTATCAACCCAAGGAAAAACAAAGGAGAAACATGTAATTAATTAGACATTGATGGTCTGGTTCTAGATATTTCTATAAACATAATAGTATAGTAACCAAATATAGATTTAGCCTCAAAATGCGATATTGCTTTGTTGGAAAAAAGGAGGTAGATGTTCAGCAAAGGAAATGCAAAAGTAAGAGACCTAAATTATTTTCTATCATTTTAGGAAGTCAAGAGATAATACTTAAAATTAATTAATCAAAAATAACAGTGTATATGTTTTATGAAGAAATAAAAGATATATAAATACAAGAAAAAAAGGGTCAAATTAGCTATTTCTTGAGAGGAAGGCAAAGGATAAAGGGAAGGTTGTGGTAAGAAATGACTATTATAGGATTTAATAGTATTTAAATTGTAAAACCATTTAAATTGTTTAAGAAAGTAAAAGTTAATTTAAAATGCATAAACATTTATATTATGAGATTAATTAATGAGACAGCAGTAAGAAAAGAGATATTTAAACAAATGTTTTCTTAAGATAAATTAATATTTACAATTATATTCCAACTATTTAAAAATCTGGCTCAATAATTATTTAGGGTATTAAATCATAAACAACTCAGGATTATGATTTCATTTGTTAGAGACGATATCACTTCAAATCTCAACGCCTTTTCTTCACACAGAAAGCACAGAATTGAATTTTTCCATTATTTTGATCAAACTAAACCAACTTTTTAAACATATATTATTTAATAAAAAAGCAAGTGAAATCAGGATTTTTAATATAAAAATATCCAAAAACGCTGAGCTGGAAAATTTAAGTAAAGATAGTAGACCGATCTCTTCACCATGGCATCAAAATTGCACTAAGTGGAAAAGCAAGCCAATGTCATATTAAGTGCCTCATTCCTTATTTGTAGTAAAATATGAACGTTTTGCTGTAACTCAAACTTAAGTCTTAGAAATCATGGCTCCTAATCAAAATAACTTTACTTTAAATACAGACTTCTGTTAGATGCTATATCATGATTTTGGTATAGAAATCCTTTTCTTTAGGATGTTGTCTGCAGCAGATTTGGTGAAAGTTCAGTTACCGTGGTGATGTATTGTTTCAGTGTTTGAGATTTTGTACTGGAAATATACTTATAAACATATGTATGCTTTTCTTTATTATTAAAAATGTAGTTCATTTTCATTTATGATAATTTAACAATCAAAGCTATGAATTAAACAATGACATTAGTTTAGCATAAATCTTAGTGATTTTTGTCTATTCAGAAGAGTTTAATAAAGTAACATGACCTTATGATTCTATCCATTTAAATATGAACCCATTTGACAATGAAAATATGAAGGAATCTCAGTGGTGGTTAATTATAGACAAAAGACAGGAAATCTATTAACTGAATGATAGTTATTAGTGAAAATTGTGCTTGCTGAAAAATAGTAGAGGTGGATAAAGAAAATTAGTTGTTATTGATTAATTTCTGATTTAATTATACAATAGAAGATTCAACACCATGGACTACTTTGGTATTGGAATTTCTTTTTAAGGGTACATAAATGAGAAGGTGTCAACAAAGAAACTTTCTTCTTCACGCACTCCCTCAAATCTTGGTTAGGTGCCTTTTCTGTGTGCAATTCTAAGGCTTTTATCTTTGCACATATTGTACTTTATTGTAGACATCCTGCTTTTGTCACAATATAAATTCCTTGTTTACAAAAAAACAATAATGTTTGTTTATTCTTAAACTACCTCTTTAAGTCTCTTAAAACTTTGTGGCATATATAAGGCATAGAAAGAGCCTAAAGAGTCTAGATAATTCAAAGCAGACTTTCTGCTGAAGAAAATAAGAAAGCTAGGCAACATTTGAAAAAGAAGAAAAAGCAATTTTTTAAAGCCATTAGAGAAATAATAAGAAATAAACTGCATTCTCAAAGAGTAATTTAAAATGTTTGATACTCAAAATGTGATTGCCTTAGAGGGCAAAAAGGCTAGCATTGAAATCTGGAGAGTACTGTAAAGTTTGTAAAAAGTACAAACTTTATGTTAAAACAAAAAATATAAAACATAAGAGTAAAGCAGAACTAAAAAACAATAGTTATTTCATTAAAAAATTTTAATTAAGTTTATTAGGGTAACATTGCTTAATACAATTATCTAATTTTCAAGTGTACATTATCATTTAACATCTGTATATTCTTTTGTGTGTTTACCACCCAAAGTTTAGTTTCCTCCACCTACCATATATTTGATCTCTTTTATCCACTTCACCCTCCCTCTAAGCCCTATATTTGACTCTATATTTAACAATAGTTATTCAGAGATTAAAATCCAGTTAGAAATAATTTGAGCCTTGAAATTGAATTAACGTAATAGTATTCTAAGCCTTATGTAATAAAACAAACATAAATTATTTATGAAAAATATAACACTGTATTTTGGCTCAAACTATCTTTATTTTGTATATACATAACATCTGACATTTAATTCAGAATTATACAGAAATATAAGAAAACAAGGCACCATGAATGAAAATAAAGACAAAAAGTAGAAACGAACAGATTCTCATATAATAAATTTTTCATAAATCACTATTGAAAGTTATATATGTTCAAGATTGGATAATTTAGATATTGAAAACAAAAAAAAATAAGCCAACTGGAAATTTTACACATTAATAGAAAATAACTTAAACAAAGAACACAATAGACATTTTCATATCATTAAATATAGCCAAATAGAAACTTTGTGAACTGTAAACTGAGTCAGAAAAAAATCCAGATGAGTACAGAGAGAAAAAAATAAAAGAAAATGGGAAAGAAAGAGTAATATATATGACATAAAACATGACAATTTTGAAATATATTCATGAGATCCCAGAAAGAACACAAATACAATGAGAGAGACAATATTTAAACTGTGTAGTTGAGCTATTTACTAATATGATAAAGTTGTAAATGTAAAATATAGCATCTAGCCAAGGGAGAAGAAGAAAACATATACAAGCACATCATGATACAATTGTTGAAGATAAAGACAAAGATAAATTTTAAATCTTGGTAGAAAAAGATAAATTCTTTTCATAGCAGCTTTATGACTAATAACTCTAGTCTCAAAATATTAACTAAACTCAAACATAAGTGATGATGTATTAAAGTACAGCAAGAAAATAACTAGCAACAAATAAATTTATCAATATACGTTAAAAATATCAGAAAATGAAGGTTATCACATAGTCAAGAGAAAAGCATCTGCTAAGATTCACATTTTTTTCATATACCCTCTAACAATAATATAGAGAAATAAGGATAAAATAATGAAAATGAATACAAAAATTAAAGAAATAGCAAGTGAACATATTGGTCTCTACAAAAAACTAATGAAATTGCTAAGCCCCTTCACAAACTAATGTATTATGAACACCTTTATGTACATGAAAGTTTAGATGTCAAAGAAAAAAAAAATCCAGTAAAACTAATATAAGATAACATAGAAAACATGAAGAATTCTACATCTATTTGTATTAATTTGTTAGGGCTGCCATAATAAATTAGCACAAAGGTAGTGGCTTAAACAACAGAAATTTCTTTATTGATTTCAGAAGTACTCGAGGTAAGGACACACTCCCTTGAAAGGCTCTTGGCAAGAATCTTGTCTTACCTCTTTCACCGTTGTTCCACGTGTTCCTTGGATTGTGGCTGCATACATCTATTCTCTGCCCCATCTTCAGATGAACTCTCTTCTCCATGTATCTTTCCTATGTGTTTCTTTTATAAAAACAATCATCCAGGATGATCTCAAGGTCCTTAATTTTATTACATCTGCAAAGAACCTTTTTCAAATAAGATTACCTTCACATGTTCTAGGACATGGGCATCTCTTTTTGTCCATTCAACAGAATGTACTATCAAAAAAATTTGAGCCATAATTACAAATTTTTTCACAAAAATAACTTCATACTCCAGGGGCAACATAACCAAATTTTATCACACATTTAATGAAAATGAATAAAATTAAAATTAAAAATTTTTTAATTGTTTGATAAAATTATTTCAGAGAACAAAGAAAGGATAATATTCCTCAATTTATTTTATGAGGCCAACATATTCAGATGTAAAATATGCCAAGAAATAAGTGATGACTGAACATTATGAGGTCTCATAAGTCTCACTTGTGAACATAACTGCAAAATATCTTTACTAAATTATACTAAACTGATCCAGCAGCAGACAAAGGAAATAATAGAGCATGTTTAAGATGACTCAGAAATTCAAAGTTGTTTAAAATATTAAAATAATTAAAAATAACATTTAAATGATCCTGTCACAGAGGGGGAAAATACACTAATGATTTAAAAACAAGTAAAATTCTTGTCAAAGAAATAGAAGGGAAATTTTTGAAAGTTAGGATTAATAACATGATTTGTGTCATGGTGAGGACTGTCCCTTTCAGACTGTGAATGAGTTTAGAAACTATGCTATCACTACTTGTATTTGATTCCCAGCCAAAATTCTATTTTCTACTGTAAGACAAATAAAATAAAGTATGTAAAAATTTGAATGAAATACAACCTTTATTGTTTGCATATACGACATAATTTTAAATGTTGAAATGTTATAGCAAATCTACATATAAATCATCAGAAGTTAAATAATGCATTTAGCACAGTACCTAAAAATAAATTTAATTTCTACATAAGAGCAAATAACAAATAAAATGTATTTTAAAAATTAAATTACAATACAAAAAGTAAATATTTAAAAATGCAATAAAATATGTAGATAATATTACCACTATAACACAAAAACTCAAAAATATTATTGACAGAAATTAAAGGCATAGGGAAGGATACACTGAGCACACCATGAAACAAAACAACATGGATTAGCAGCGAAAACTATCATAATATAAGGTAGAGACAAAAAATAATTTGCTGAAGATACATTTATAATTAAGCATCGGAATATTGTAAGGCGTACAAAACTGCTCTTCAGGATTTTTGCAATGTGATTTAGGAACTAATAATATACTGAGTTTTCTGATTACTTCTAATATAGAGAGGAATGAGATGTAGACTTGAATAAATTAAAATCTTGTATGACAACTCTAATAAAAATGATAAGATTTATAAGGTTTAACATTTGGAAAGTTGGAGTCATTTTTATATATAACATGTATTTCAGAGTTTTAAGTGCACAAGTAAAGCACACTGGGATATAAGATATGGATATGTGTAGGTTATTCTCATAGTGCAAATATTAAATGTTAAGAGAATGAATATGATATCACATTTTATGGAGTTATTCAGGACAGTCAAGAAGATAAAATCTGTAAGGGTAACTGATCAGTTTTCAAACCTTTTAGCAAATGCTGAAAACTCTGATAAATATTTGTGATCAGGGTCCATAAAGAGGGACATTACTAGAAGAACATACTGCTATGGAAGAAATGTTATATAAGTTCTCCATGTATTCTTTGTTATAGAAAAACAAAATCTATTGAATGCTTCATTCACACATGACATATGGTTTGATGTAATAACAAAATATATAACTCATTACTCAGTTTGAAAATTTAAGACAAGTATATCTTACAGTTATTATATATCTGGCCATTTTTGCCATATTATAAATATAAATATCCTTAATCCTCAAAATAATCTCATTAATTAGGTTCTATTTCTAAATCTCATTTTACAGTTAAGGAAACAGGGATACAGAGAGATTAAGCAACTTTCTCAAGATCAAGAAATTGACAAGTGTCAAAGTCCACATTTAAATTCACACATTTTAGTTTGCTGATAGAAATACAGATCAAGAAGTTAGAGTTTATTAGAAAATGTTAGAAGAAAACTTTGTAAATGCCCACATTCACAAAGAAGTCAAACTTTAGGAGCCAAGAATCAAAATCCGGGTTAAATGGAATCGAAACAAAACAAGGCTTACTGAAACGTAAAACAAGCCTAGTTGAGGTAATAATAATGTACAGTGATATAAAAATTGATGAACAATTTATGAGTCATAGTTTAAACTATGATATCAAAAAATAAAATAAAAGTTGTAAACAAACAAATAGAAAATATAGGCAGATCCCAGAGAGTTGCATTTAGTTTTTCTTAGACCAGGTCAGGTGGTAATAAGTACATGTACTTCTGGGACTGTATTTTGAATATTAAAAACAAGTCATTCTGGTAACTTGAACTTTCACACAACCTAGATACTTCTTCGAGGATATTGAATACAATGCAGAATATTATCTTTTTAAAGGTATTTGATATCTTCTGTGTAATTAACAATAAAATTTAACATTTTTTTTTCTTCTCTCAGTCAATCTTATTTCCTATGATTCCCAGTACATCTATGCTCATTTACAAGTCAAAGAGTATCACTAATATCTTTTAAAAATGAGTAAATACATGTGGTTTATGCAATATGCCTCTTATTCTGACATAATTACACAGCAATTGTTTAATAGGGTGGACAGATCTGCTATATTCTTTTTATTTATAAGAGATTTCCTCTTCAAGAATAGAAACAATTTATAACAGACCAAATAACCTGAGAGTTATTCATTTTCCCATATTAGTTTGTTTTGATCATATCTATAGGGCTTTACTAAAGTTTTAATAATTTTATAGCATCCTGAAATTGGAGGCAACTATTTACAAAGCATTATTTGTAGCAACTGTGTGATGTGTTAGTAATTATAATTATAATCCCATAGCAAGGATGTGTCTTCAATCTTTTTTATTTGTTTGATGTCATATAGGCACTATTCTTATTATAAATGGTGCATGATTGGTTATTTGATGGAAGGGAATGTTCATTCAAATCATATCAAATACTAGCTTGCTGAAAGTCATCTATATGATGTAATGATATTTTTGAGCTCCTCATGTTGACAGCAAATTATAATGCTACTGTCTCATGAATTATTATTCAAGAGCTATTTGACATTGTCATTTCAAATGTGTCTAGAGCAAGATGTTCAGCATCTCTACCATATAAGTATAAATGGAATTAAATTTGTGTTAAAATTTTATGTGGATTTATATGTGTGTATATATACATTATAAAATAAAATAAAATAATATAAAATTAAATAACTAAAATTAATATAATAAAATATAATAACTAATGTAATATACTAATATAATATGATATAATATAATATAAATATATGATATAATATTATATTTTTATTGCTCCTTTATACTCTATTTTTTTTAGTTATTAGGGTGACATTGGTTAATTAAATCAACTAAGTTTCAAGTGTAAACTTCAACAAAATGTCGCATTTATATTATATTTGTGTTCATCACCCCAAATTAAATTTCCTCTGTCACCAAATATTTGACCCCATTAGCCATGTATACCACCCTAGCCCCTTTTCTCTATTAACCACTAAATATGTGAATTTATATTTAATACAATTAGCAAAATTGATTCAATGTAAAGATGTATAACTGAGATGCATTGCTCTGTGCTCTTACACTTAAATTTTTTTTTAAATATGTGAGACATAGATCAGTTGATGATGATTCCCTCCCTTTCTACTATTATTTTTATGAAATGACTTGCAAGTTTGCAGTTGCAGCTATGTCTTCTTTCCTCAGTTCAGATCTAAATTTCCAACAGTAGGCTGGACATCTTTTAGACCAGTGGTTCTTAACCTTTCGGTTCCAAGAACCAGTTCCCCCATGATAATCTAATAATGATCTGAGGTGGAGCTGAGATGGTGATACTAGCACTGGGAAACGGCTGCAAATATGGATGAAGCTTTGCTCACTGGCCAACCACTCACTTCCTTCTGTGTGGCCAACACCAGTCTGTCGCTTGGGGGATTGGGGACTCCTGTTTTAGACTCTTATTCTATCAAGATACAATAACTTTCAAAGACATGAATCATATCTGCTTTGTTCCCTTCTTAACTGTGGTGCTAGTGAAAACACCCAGGAGATGATTAATAAGTATATTATATTACCCATTTAACATATTATTATATGCTTTATGCCTAATATTCCAGGAGATCAAATGAGTTGAAGTTAAATTTCTGTATGGCAGCTATAACAATCTTTTATAAACACAAACTAAATAACATTTGATTTTTTAATACATCAGTGTCTCTCAGGATAAAATATAAACTCTAAAATAGTTTAAGTAACTCTTAATAATAGTTCTTCTGCTTACTGTTTACAACAGTCTCTTAAAAGTCTTTGCTTGCTGTCAATACCAAGCTGATCAAGAAGACAAGGCTTCGGTGGTGAGACCCCCAGTTGAAAAAAATTCACAAGGAGATGACATGAGAATGAAACGGCAGACACGACTTTTATTGTGGGGAGTGCGGGCTTCTGCACTAGGAGACCACATGGACTTTACATAAGTCAGAGAATAGTGGCATTCTGCCACACATGCATGATAAACAATAAGCTGATTCATACTTGCACAAGTTAGGCACAGGTGCCTTACTACATCAATGTAACATTTTACATCGGGAGTTCTATCCCTAGCCACAAGCCTGGATCACAGCCAGACCTGGGACCCACACCTGATAAGCTCCATTCATGTTCAAATACTTAATTTTCTCCTTGCTGGGACACCTTCCTCTTCTGTACACTCCTGTTTTCTTCCTTGCCTTTAGCCTATGAACGTTTTCAGACTGCAACTTGAAAGCCATTTTCTCCTGAAAATGTTTATTCCCTCCACTCTATAATACTAAACTATCAGTTTTTATGATATATATCATTTTGTGTTGTAACTGCTTCCTACTGGTGGGCCATTTTCTTCAGGGAAGGCCTTTTGAGTGAATGATATTTAAATTGAGATGAGAATTACAAGGAATTAGACATTTAGAATCATAAAAAAAAAAAAGATCAAAATGGGCAGCCAAAAGAACGAGTGCAAAGAAATTTAGGTAAAATAACTATGGTCTGTTTGAGGAAAGGAGAGAACTTCTCATGAGTGACACTAAGATTACTTAATCTCTCTTTGCCTTTGTGGCATCATCTGTATAACACGTATAATGATGTTGCTTATCTTATGAAATTGTTAAAATTGTTTTTCAAAGCATGTTAATATTTGTAAAGTTAATATTTGTAAAGTACTTAGAGCCACATAAGAAGATTAGATAAATTACTATGTATAGATAGATAAACTGGCATAGATTAAAAATATGTATTAGTTTTTATTGCTGCTGTAACAAATTACCATGGAGTTAGTGTTTTAAACAATACAAATTTATTGCTATACACTCAGAAAGTCAGAAGTTTAAAATGGGTCCTACATAGCTAAAATTAAGGTGTCTGTAAAGCCAAGTTCCTTCTGAAGGTTCTAGAACAGAATTCATTCTTTGCCTTTTTCAGCCTGTAAAGCTATTTGCACTTTGTAGCTTGTGGCTGATTCACTCTGAATTTTTTTTTTAACTTTGACTCTCCTCTTCCCCTTTTATCCTTATTTAGATTATATTGTGCTAAACTAGATATTATAAAATAATCTTCCCATCCAAGATCTTTAATTTAATCACATATGGCAAGTCCTTATTCCATGCAAAGTACCAAATTCAGAGTTTCTAAAGATTAGAACCTCTAAAATATGTTAGAATATCTTTTGGGTATCATTATTCTATCTACTACAGATTATATATATATATATATAATCTCTCTCTCTCTCTCTCTCTCTCTCTCTCTCTCTATATATATATATATATATATATATATATATATATATACACACACCATAGATATACATATATATTGATATATAGGTACAAATTAAATAAAAAATGTTATTTAGCATGGAAAATAAACATCAGCAATAAAATAATAAAAATTAATTTGTGTTAGCTAAAATCAACCAGAAGAAACCCTGCCCATGGTGTTCTATAGTTTATTTCTGAAACTTGAGTTGCTTAACATATTGAAAGATATTTAAATATTTCAGCAGTTAAAAAAAAATCAGTTTGAGAAGTGCTAAATTAAAAAAGCAGGTTTTTATTTTGGACTTGTGCTTAAAATGCATACTAAATATCCAAGTCCCTGTTGTAAGTAGTTAAATATTTGAGTTTAGAGCTAAAAGATAGAAGTCTGTGTAAAGTTATGAAAAGTATTTAAAGGCCTTTGTCGTTGTGATATCATTATATGTGTTCAGTAAATTTTCTTAATTGCTTAGTGTAAATAGATGTGGGAAAAAAAATCCCAGCTCTAATACCCAGGGAATTCCAGCTATTAAGAGGTCAGAAACCAGTACCTGAAACTGAGAAATATAGGTAATAGTAATACCAGTAAAGTGTGATATCTTGGAAGCCAATGCAAAAAGAAAAAAAAAAGTATATCAAAGAACTGAAGAAAGTCATGGCACCAGATTATTAAAATTGACCAAATTAGGTGAACCGTCCAATTTGCCATTGTATCAACTTGAGTTATTTTTATATTCATCAAAATAGTTTTTTTCAAAGTGATAGGATTCAGAAAGCAGGCAAGAGAGGATTTGGTATGAAAAGTCATAGATAACCTTTGAAATAATTTTTTTTATTAAGGAAAACAGAAACAGGGCAGTCGTTAGAGGGGGACATAGAATAAAAAGAGGTTTGTATTTTCAATAAGAAGAGAACTTTCAGAATGCTTTTGTGCTGATGAGAATGATTTTCTACATACTAAAAATTTGATTAGGAGAATCAGCAGATAATTTCTAAAGCTATCACCCTAAACAGGCATGGTGAAATAGGCTCCAGTGCCAAAGTGGAGAGGTTGATAGATAAAGGACATACTATTTTATCCATAGTAGCAGAAATGAAAGCAGGATATACAGGTGCCAATGAAAGCAGGTAGAGTGAGTGGTTCTTATAGGTAATATTCTAGTTACATATATAAATTTTAAAGTAATAGAAAGCAAGATCATCAGCTGATGTCACAGTGAGAAAGAGTAAACAATATTCCAAGAAGAAAACAACAAAGTGAAAATGTACAACTGGTTGACAATACTAGGGACTATGTGAAGTCAATCACCATGATTCTAAAAATAAGACTAACCAGCATGATATTGGATTTTTTTTCAATCACTATCAGCTGTTCTGTGGGCTCATGCATAAACTAGTCAGAATAGGATATAAGTAAGATTTGGACTTCTCCAGGTAATGTCCATGAAATAAGAGAACAAGAATGTTCTAGTCCTAATTATGAACCAAGGAATCTTGGTCTTATAAAGAAGAAGGAAGGATGTAGGCATGAAAGAGAGAGATGATATATATTCAGTGTATTTTGTGAAAAGAGTTTATGTATTGTAGGAATTGACATAAAAAGAGAGTGAGGTGAATTTTAGGGGTCTGGAGCAGAAAATGGGATGTTTAAAACTTCTCTTGTAGAGCCATTCCAATAATTAATAACCAAGACCAAAGAATGACTATGTGTGCTGGTCAAATAGACAAAAATACCTTTGGAAAAAGGCACTGAGAAGTCAGAGAATTAGCAACATTATCTTTGTAGATGCCAAATTCATGAAAATTGCTCTTGTAATTTATAGATAGCGCAGAAACTAGGCATAAGAAGTAGTATGTAAATTGTTGTTAAATTTCAACCTGTATTTTCATAGAGATAGGAGGAAGAATGACCTAGAAGCAATACTGGGAAGTAAGGTAGATGCTGGCCCCATATACAAGTCCAGTAATATGAAGGACATGGAAAAAGAAAAGCTATATGTGCCTAGGGACACTTACATGGCAAATAGTGACCTCAAGGGATTGCCAGATTTTAGTATAATAGTGATTAAAGTTAATCTTTATGAGAATAATGTGTTAATATTTTTAGATAAGATCTTTTAAACCCCATTATGTTTTGTGCTGCTTATGAAAATAATATTACACATGAACTTAAAGCAGCCAGGCTAATGATAAGGTTTTGGACTCTGGAGGAAGAAAGGTTTGGTATGGTTTTTATTATTTCATATGACCAATGTGTGACCTTAGACAAATTGCTTAATGTCATTGTGAGAGTGTGTTTTAGAGAATGGTGCTTTACAGTCTGAAGTTTTAAAGCTGCATATTATAAATCTCTCAGAACCAAGTTATTTTTGTAGCTCCTTAGTCACCTTGATACATGAGAGACCTAAAAGGAGGATTTCCTTATTTGGGATATGGTAGTGGAGGACCAAAGTATCTCATAAAAATAGCTTTTATATTCTAAGGCAATTACATATCCTAACAATGGCAGTGAGGTCTGGTGCTTCATAAGAATGTTCTTGTACAGAGACATAACTGAATATTTTGAGAACAAAAAGACTCTGCATCCCCTGGTGAGATTATTTCAGAATACTTAACACATTTGATAAGAAAATCCTTATGATTCAAGGTTCTTTGAGGTAAATCACAGCAAAGACTTCAAATCTCTTCTCAGCAGTGTTAGTGGTCAAAAGCCAGTGCCAAGTTGTACAAATGAGCAAAATACCCAGTGCAGAAAAAGAACAAAACATTTATTGAAAAAAATTCTTGATCTGGACAGAAAAAAGTTAAACTTAGGGGACATAGAGGTACTGAGGCATAATTCCGATTTTCTTCAATTTATTGACCAGCATATTTATTTTTTTCTTCTTTTTATGATCTACTCTCTTCTACTATTTAAAAATACCTCTGGCCATGTCTATTCCTGTGATATATCTTAAATTGTCTTAAGACAGAATAAACAAATCAATAAATATTACATAGTGTTCTTAATTGAAAAGGAAAATATAGTGTTATAAGTGTAAACGCAATACACTTAAGTGTAAATGTATAAAAGAATATCTTGGTTTTTTTGAAGTATATTTCTGTTTGTTTTTAAAATGTAAAAAATTGCCTTTTAAAAAATTTATATCCGACTCCTTAAAACAAAAAAGAAATGCCTTCTTTGTTTTCCAAAGATCTCTATATTTTAGTAAATAAGTATAATTTTTCCTGCAATTAAATAATTATATTTCTATTTTTCACCCATATTTAAGGGTCATCATCTGCCTAATTAGCTGCCATGAATATGGTTCCATTCATATTCTAAAATACATTTAAAAGAAAAAAATCTACAACTACTACCAATTTTCTGTTTCACTTTAAAAAGCCTTCTATCTCTTTCCTACCCAGTCCTAACTGCTTTATTTCCAACTTTTATCTGGAGCATTAAAAGTGCCCCTTAGCTGGTTTTCCTGTCTCCAGTCTTGTTCTCCTACTTCCAACAGCTATTCTGCTCATAAAGTATTATAAAATACAAGTTAATCCTGTGTTTAAAGCATGTTCATTGTTTTAAAAATAACATGCAAAATGCTGTGTGATTTGGCCTTTATTATATTTTACACTTTGCACTTAATGATGTTTGTGTTTTTCTCTATGTAGCTTACTGGCCTCAACATGACTTATTCCTGGAATCCCCTTCCCCTATTTATCTTCATCCTCTAACACACATTTCAAAATTCTAATTCAACTTTCACATTTCAAATAGCATCATCTTCTCCAGAAAGCTTTAATTCTTTCAGTACATAAGTTAGAAGAAACATCTTCTCTGGTACCATGCTGTGAACAAAATAAAAGAAAACCATTAGTTTATCTCTACCACAGAAATCATTTTAAATCCCAGTCCTGATATAGAAAACTATCAAGCAGAAAGAATAAACCAGATAAGGTAGAAAGCAGTAAGTGCATACTGGATTTGAACCTTAAAGCTGCAGGTGGGTTGTGGGAATATAGACAGAGTATTCACATATACTATGAAGAATTTTTCATATTCTTAAATGTCTTTTCGTATAAAAGTGACATCAGCTACAGACTTATAATCACAGTAAAATTCAGCAAACACAAAATGTATCTAGTGAGTTGTGTCATTTTATATCTAGAGTCATCCTATTTTATTTGTAAATATGCCATTTAAATGTACAACAAAAATGTTAACTCCTTCAGTATGTGAAGGTGGCAATAGCTGTTTTCACTTACTTTATTAAATTTCATCCAACTATGGCTTCTTTAATTTTTAACTATTCTTTTAAAATGACAATGATCAAAATGTATATTTGGAAGGATAATTTTCACCTTATTTCTTAGTTAGAGTTAACAATAGAAACTATTTGATGAGTACCTAAATTTAAAAGATTCAATTATTGTTGATTATTGTTAATTTTAAAGTAACTGATTGCAGACTTCATTTCTGAAGAAAAAAATGGCACCTAATCAGAATATTTTACTACTAGTGCCTGGTTTTTAGTTTTCTTCATAACTTTGCTAATAACTTTTGTTATAAAAATCAGCTTCTTAATAGTTTTATTTTGAATAATTCCAAAATGAATATTTAACATATTTAAATAACTAGGATGGGCTTTGTTCATTGATATGTTTATTGAACTGAAATATTTAAAAAAGGAAGTTTTCTCTAATCTCAATCTACCCCAAGAAAATGAAATAAAAAAGTGTCTCCTTTTCCTACTAAGGAAACAATGTCATATAACTTTAGTAGCTCTTAAGATCATTTAGTGTATCTGTGCCCTAAACCTCAAAAGACTAATGATACTGAAAAGAATAAATTGGTTGATATTAAAAATATATATTAAAAAAAAACAAGAAAGCTTCGGTAGATGGGTGAAAGTGATTTAAATTATAATTTTGGAGTCACTAAACTATTTATGAATCCATTTAAAAAATGTATTGTGCCTTTAATATGTCCAGCAATTGGGAAGAACATTGGACAACTAGAATGACTATAAAGACAAAGCCTATGCCTCTAACTAAATTACATTCTAGTGAGGATGAAATTTTTAATCAAGTGCTAGAGTAAAAAACATATTTAAAAACTATATTAAATGCCATGTAGGAATGGAGTAGAGTGTCAGAAATCCAACTATCAGAGGGACTTGACCTAGTCAAGACTTTCAGGGAAAGTTTCCCTGAGGAAACATCGTTTAAGCTAAAACCTAAAAGAAAAGGAGGCAAAAAATAGAAAATAGGTGGAGGCATATTAAGTAGATGGAAAAATATATAGTGTTCTGGAGACTAAAGGAAAGACAAATATAGGTCGAGCATGGGACGTGAATAAACTATGGGTGAGTCATGAACATTCTCATAAGTCATACTAAAATTTTTTTTCTGGGAGCAACAGTAAAATATGATTTGCTACTTATTGAATTTTGGCTGCCTAAGATCCTTTCTTAAATTCTGGCAACAGTCCCAATTTTTATTTATAAATTCTCCTATTGGTCCCCAGAGTTATAAAGATATAACTCTGGCAAGTCAATCATACCCATTACAGCTCAACCTTTTGCTTGAAGCCCTGGGAAAAGAATTTGTTCTTATTGTTTCTAATTTGAAAACAGAAGTATAAGCCTGATCTTCCAATGTCATAATGTACATGCAAATATAAGAATGAAAGCAACAGGATTAGAAGAAAGATCAAAGAGTTGGAGAATAGCTAGGGCCTGATGGTGTTATATTATCTCAATTCAAGCTCCATAATGAATATTTCAATTATATTAACCAAAGTTTCTTTTTTATGAGGACTATATTTTTACTTATAAGAAGATATAATACAAAAATGTAAGAGCTCAATCAAAAAAGTGAAATAAGACTTTGATTTTTAATTTTTAGTTTTAATTAAAAACTAGGTATGAAGAATATGTTAGAAAAAAAATTGCATTAGAAATGATTTTACAGTGGTACAGATAAGATATGTTGTACAAATAAACTGTGGAGATGGTGGTAGAGATGGAATGCCATTATGTTTAGGAAGTAAAATATATGTGACATTGAATTATATTGGTTAAGATGAAGGTGAATAACTTCTATATTTCAGGCCTGCATTTCATGGATACTTATTTTATAATTGTGGTACAATAGGAAAATATATAAAACTGATTTTGAATAGAGTTTTAGATGTGTTGAATATGTCCTTGACATACTAAAAGGAGTTGCTGAAAAACAGTGATATTTACATACATATTTTTGAAGCCGCTAGAATATAAAAAAAAATGTATACATTACAAAAGTTGTACATATTTTGAAGTCACTGTAATATAAAAGAAATTAAGTGATAGGGTACCAAAAAATCAAGATGATGATTTAAAACTTAAAAAGATAGTATTCAAGATAGAAAATCTATATAAAAGACATACTTTCTTAGAAATGTATACTAGAGTACTGACTTTTTGATTCAGGGAAAATGTGCAATAGAACTCTGAGATAATTACTGAACATTATTGTTCTCCACAAGGGTCTATTCAAAACTTGGTGTGCCTCTCTGTTCTTCCCTGAGTCTTTTTATGATGTGATCTGGATATCTCAGGAAAACAAAACAGAGATAATCAAAGAGTTTACCCTTCCTCATTTATTATCAATGTGGCCACCTGACAAATGTCCGACTGACCCACTGCCCCAAATTTGGTTTCAATGTTGAGATTAATGATATTACTTATACACAAAAAGGTTATGAAAGCTTTACTGCTCACACAATGAGACTTTATGAAGGGCAGAGCAGCCTTCACGAGCAGGCCTAAAAAGGACTTGAAAATACAATAAAGGAGAGTGATTTAGGATTTTTACAATATTTAATGGCTAAGGAAGGCTGAGGGTTGCTTCATAGGCCTAGCCTTGCATGATTTAAACTTCTAGTGAGAGCTAAAGGAGAAATAACTTTTACTCTTTTACAAGCTTTCCCAAAAGAGGGGCAGAAGGAGAAGGGAAAATGTAGTGGCTTGAAAGATGTCAGCAGTTAAATTTCTGAAAATGAAATCTGACTCTTCATTATAACTATCAAATACAATGACCACATTATTTTTCACACTACCTTAAGCTCTCTACTAAAAAGTAGGAAACATGAACAGTTCACATGATCCTAGGCTCTAGAAGTGGAATTGCTCATTAGTGATGAAAATCAATTTTAGAAGAGATGCTTAGCAACTCTGGAAGACCTGGTTAGTAATTTTCAAGGCACTGTTTCAGAGAATGAACATGAGGGGATTTACGAACTATGTGTATCCTTTCAAAATTCATATTTTGAAGCTTCTGCCCCTAAATGATGGTTTTTGGAGATGGGGCATTTGAGAGAGAAATATGTCTCATGGATGGAACCCTCATTTTTGGGATTATTCAGTTATAAGGAGATGCAGAAAAGAGATTAAAATTATTTTAACTACATTTTTTTGACTACAGTGAAATGAAATGAGAAATTAAAAACACTAAGAAAATGGGAAAACTTAAATGTGTAGAAACTAAATAATACACTCTTGCACAACCATTCAATGAAAGAGGAAATCAAAATTAAATTGTAAAAATATCAAGAGAAGAAAATAAAACAGCCTATACAAAAACTTATGAGATGCAGCAAAGTCAGTACAAAGAAGGAACAATATTTGCCTACATTAAAATAGAAAAAAGATCTGAAGTAAACAATCTATATCTCAAGTAACTAGAAAAAGAAGAAACAAAGCCTAAATTAGCAAAAGGAAGGACATAATAAGGAATATAGCAGAAATAAGTGAAATAAAACTACAAAATAATAGAAAAAAAATCAACAAATTAAAAATTGTTTCTTTTGGAAAAATAAATTATTAAATCCTTAACCAGATTAAGTTAAAAAAAGAAGACTCAAATAAATAAAATCAGAACTGAGATAGGAAATATTATAACAGATGTCTCAGAAATAAAAAAGATTATAAAGAATTGTTATGAACAATTATGCACTAGATAAACTAAATAATCTGAGAGAAATCTATAAATTCCTTGAAAAATACAACCTTTCAAAACAGAATCAGAAAGAAATGAAAACTTCTGATCAATATAGCAGAATAAGTAAGCACTATGCCTCCCATCTCATCTAACCACATCAAAGTTACAATGAAACCACAGAATAGCCATTATTGGGAGTCATCTGGAGTCTAGCTGAATAGAAGTCCTACAACTGGGGACACACAGAAGAGGCCATCTCAAGATTGGTAACAAAGGCAGAGACATAAAACAAGTTGGTCCCATGTCCAAAAGTGGTGGTTGAAAAATGGGAGAAATATTTCAATTGAGGAGGTTCCCCCCAGAAGAGAAGGATCCCCATCCCCACACCGGGATCCTCACCTCAAAGTTTCAGTGCTGGAAAGAGAAGTCCCCATGACTTCCATGAAACCCAGTGGAAACTGTGCGTGAGTGAGACATAAGGCTGAGAGAATTGCAGACTTTTCTCTTCAGGCCTGTGTATGGACTTATTGTGGATGACTTACTCACTTTAAGCTACAGTGCTGGGGCAGCAGCTCAAAAGATGCTAGGGACATACAGGGAGGAGCAGAGTTATCTGGCTTCAGGCAAGGGCTGGAGGGGCAGCTTTCTCCCAGATAGAAGTACTGGCAAAGGGCATTGTTCCTTTGTTGAACCCTCTCCTACCCGGCTTGTACACTCAGGTGACCACCATATCTACATAGCTAACACTGATTGCTCATCTCTGATGAGTTCCCAAGACCCTGCCCCTCCTAATGTGTGAACCCACCTGAGGTGCTTCCAGTAGATTTTACATACAAACCGCCTATCTTGGCTTGTGCTGCAAACTTTCCTAAAATCTCTCAAAGTTTCACAAAACCTAAATAAGCTACGTCTGGCCTCAACATGGCACATACCTTTTGTTGAGCAACCCCAAACCCAGCCATAGCAGCAGCCGGCTCAATTTGTGTCTTGGCCTCTTCAGGCACTTCCAAGCCAAATGTGATTGATGGCCATGTGGATTGATTGATGGCTCATACCAGGTAGACTTGGACAGGAACCCTCCCGGGAGGTCATGGCCAGCATACCTAGTGGCTTCAATCTGAGTCAGAGCATCACCCAGAGTTACATATGAGCTCAACAAATCAAAAGGGCAGACAGGACAGTCACGAAAGTCCTGTTAAAGTAAATCCTGCTCTGCAGGGTTGGCCCCTCATCACCCATTGCTTGCAACCAATCAGCCTGCAGGTCAGTCCCTCCCACTGACATGCTAACAGAAACAAAACTTCAACTATAATAGGTAGGTACACACAACCCTTGAGTGACACAAGGGACACAGCCTTGGGCACCTAGCTCAGGTGACCAGAGAAGCCTGCACCACTGAACTCTACAGGACACCTATTATATAAAGCTACTCTACTAAGACAAGGAGACATAGAAGCCATATCCAATATATAGCAAAAAACAAGAGAAGCAGCCAAAATTGGGAGACAAAAAAAACATGTCTCAAATGAAAGAACAGAACAAGCTCCAGAAAAAATAATAAACAAAATGGAGACTAACAATATATCATATGCAGAGTTCAAAACACTTGTTATAAGGATGCTCAATGACCTTAGGAGAAGAGCAGATAAACTCAGTGAGAACTTTATCAGAGAAACAGAAAAAGTAAAAATGGAGATAGAAAACATAAAAAAGAACCAGTCATAAATAAAGAATACAATAACCGAAATGAAGAATATCTTAGGAGGAATTAACAGTATATTATGTGAAGCAGAGGGTATAATCAGTGATTTAGAAGATAAGGTAACAGAAAATACCCAATCATAACAGTAACAAGACAACAGAATCCAAAAACTGAGAATAGCTTAAGGGGTCTCTGGGACAATATTAAGTGTACCAACATTTGCATCATAGGAATACTAGAAGAAGAAGAAAAAGAGCAATTTTAAAAAATAATGACTGAAAACTTTCCTAACTTGGCAATGGAAATAGGCATACATATCTAGGAAGCATAGAGAATGTCAAACAAGTTGAACTCAAAGAAGCCCACACCAAGACAAATTGTAATTAAAATGGCAAAGGTTAAAGGTTAAACGAAAAATCTTAAATGCAGAAAGAGAAAGCAGTTACCTACAAGGGAGCTCCTTTAAGACTGTCAGCCGATCTCTCAACAGAAATTTTGCTGGCCAGAAGGGACTGACAAGAAATATTGAAATGATAAAAATCAAGCTCCTAAAATCAAGATTACTCTATCATTCAGAATATAAGGACAGATAAAGAGCTTCCTAGACGCCCCCCCCCCAAAAAAAATCTAAAGGAGCTCATCACCACCAAGCCAGTATTACACAAAATGTTAGAGGGACTTCTTTAAGAAGAAGAAGAAAAAAAGAAAAATAAATAAAAAATATGAATAATAACATGGCAATAACTACATATCTAGCAACAATTACTTTAAACGTAAGTGAATTAACTGCTTCAGTCAAAAGATAGGGTGGCTGAATGAGGGATTAAATAAGACTCTTACATATGTTGAGCAGAGACTCAGTTCAGATCCAAAGACACACACAGAGACTGAAAGCAAAGGAATGCAAAAAGATGTTTCATGAAAATGGAAACAATCAAAAAAAAAAAAAAACAGAAAGAAAGAAAGGAAGGAAGGAAGGAAGGAAGGAAGGAAGGAAGGAAGGAAGGAAGGAAGGAAGGAAAAAAAAGAAAGAAAGAAAGGAAGGAAGGAAGGAAGGAAGGAAGGAAGGAAGGAAGGAAGGAAAGAAAGAAAGAAAGAAAGAAAGAAAGGAAGGAAGGAAGGAAGGAAGGAAGGAAGGAAGGAAGGAAGGAAGGAAGGAAGGAAGGAAGGAAGAAAGAAAGAAAGAAAGAAAGAAAGAAAGAAAGAAAGAAAGAAAGAAAGAAAAAGAGAAGAAGAAAGAAGGGGAAGAAAGGGAAGGAAGGAAGGAAGGAAGGAAAGAAGGAAAGAAGGAAGGAAGGGGAGGAAGAGAGAGAGGAAGGGAGGGAAGAAGGGAGGAAGGGAGGGAGGAAGGAAGGAAGGAAAGAAGGAAGGAAGGAAGGAAGGAAGGAAGGAAGGAAGGAAGGAAGGAAGAAAGAAAGAAAGAAAGAAAGAAAGAAAGAAAGAAAGAAAGAAAATAGGATAGCAATATTTATACCAGACAAAATAGACTTTAAATCAAAAGCATAACAAGACATGAAGAAAGACCCAGTTATTCCACTCTTGGGTATTTATTTATCTGAATAAATCCAAAATGTAACTTCAAAGAGACATGTGCATCTCCTATATTCATTGCAGTATTATTACAAAGCCAAGATATGGAGGTAACCTGGGAGTCCATCAGTGGACGAATGAATAAAAAAAAGGTGGTACATACATACAATGAAATATTAGCCATAAAAAATAAAATAAAATCTTGCTATCTGCAACACAATGGATTGACCTAGAGGGTATTTTACTGAGTAGATCAAGTCAAAGACAAAATGTCATATGTGAAATCTAGAGAACAGAATAAACAAACAAAAACAAGCTCATAGATATAGAGAGCATTTTCATTGTTGTCAGATTGGAGATTGGGGAATGGGTGAGGGGTAAAGGGGATTAAGAGGTACAAATGGGTAGTTACAAAATAGTCATGGAGATGTAGAGTATAGGATGGGGGATATAGTCAGTAGTAGTATTGTAATAACTATGTATTGTGTCTGATGGGTACTGGATTTATCAGGGTGATCACTTTATATGTTATATAAATATCTAAGCATTATGTTGTATACCTGAAACTAACAGAATATTGTATGTCAACTTGAATTGAAAATAATGTATAAAAATAAAAAAGAAATAAATACAAAGAGTGAACAGACAAATAACAAATTTAAAACTTCTTAACATAGGAAAGCCCCAGGACCAGAGGGTTTCATGCGTGAATTGCACTAAACATTCAAAGAAGAATTAATATCATCTTATTAAATTATTAAAAAAAACAAAGAACAGTGAGCCATTCCAAATTTATAAGCCCAGTATCATCCTGGTACTAGATGACAAAGACACCACAAGAAAGAAAACTATAGGCCAATATACTTGATGAATCTATAGATACAACAATTCTCAACAAAATACTAGTAACCCAAGTCCAACGGCACATTAAATCTCACCATGACCAAGTAGGAATTATCCTTGGAATTCAAGTGTCAACATATACAAATTAATCAATGTGAAATATCACATTAATTGAATAATAAATAAAATTATTCATATGAATGTCTCAAAATGTATAGAAAATGTGTTTGGTGCAATTCAACACCTCAACACCTTTACATGAAAAAAACTTAACAAACTAGGAATAGAAGGACATTATCACAATATAATAAAGGCCTATATGCAAAACCCACAGCTAATATATTTAATAGTGAAAAATTGAAAGCTTTTCCTATGAGATCTGAAGCGAGGCAAGAATGCCCACTCTAGCCATTTTTATTCAACATAATACTAGAAGTCAAAACCAGAGCAAGTAAGAAAAAAAAAGAAAAAGGAAAAAGACATTCAAATTGAAAAGAGAGTAGTAAAATAGTACCTATTTGCAGAAAACATATTATATAAAGAAAACCCTAGAATTTATAAAAAAAACAAACCACAACTTAGAAATAAGTTTGTTATAGAATACAGAATCAACATACAAAATTCAATGTGTTTCAATACTCTAACAACTTTCTGAAGGAAATTAGGAAATTAGTTCAATTTACAATAGCATCAAACAAATTAAGAACAAGAATAAACAGAACTACAGAGGTGAAAAATTTTATACTGAAAACCTCAAAACATTGATGAAGAAAATTAAGCAAGACAGAAACAAATAAAAACATCCTATATTCAGGGATGGATTAAAATAATTAATATTGTTAAAAGATCCATATTGCTAAAAAGAATCTACAGAGTGAATGCTATCTCTATCAAAATCAAAGCAGAATTTTTTATAGATATAGAAAAAATTTACTAAAATTAACAATAAATTACAAAAGGACCCCTATAGCCTCAAGCACTCTTGAGCAAGAACAGCAAAGTTAAAAGCATCACATTTCCTGATTTCAAAATATATTACAAGCCACAGTAATCAAAACAATATATTGGCATAAAGACAGACATTTAAAAAATGTAATAAAACAGAGAGCCCATAAATAATTTAACACATCTACAGTCAATTATCTTTAAAAAGGTTGCCAAAAACACACAGTAAGAAAATAAGTGTTTTCAATAAATAGTGCTGGTAAGCTACATCTACACATGAAGAAGAATAGCATTGAACAGTTATTTTACACCATATACAAAAATCAATTCAAAATGAGTTAACAACTTAACTCTAACACCTAGAACTGTGCAACTACTAGAAGAAAACGTAAGAAAAATGCTTCTAGAGATTAGTCTTGGCAAAATTTTTTTGAATTTGTTACCAAAAGCACAGGCAAAAAAGACAAAATACAGATCACATCAAACTAAAAAGTCTCTTCACAACAAAAACACCAAAAGAGTAAAAAGACAACCTATGGAATGGAGAAAGTAGTTGCAAGCAAATATCTAAAATTTAGAATAAATAAATAAGTACCACTATTAAAAGTGCATAAAAATTTGTGTAGACACTTCTCTAAAGAAGACATGTAAATGGCCAAGTACATAAAAAATTGATAAATATCACTCATCATTGTGGTAATGCAAATCAAAACCACAATGAGATATCACTTCACATTTGTTGGAATGACTATTATAAAAGGCAAAAGATAATACGTCTTGGCAAGAATGTACAGAAAAGAGAATCTTTGTGCACTGTTGGTTAGAATTTAAGCTGGTACAGCCATTATGAAAAACAGGATGAAGGCTCCTCCAAACATTATAAATATAACTACCATATCATTTAACAATTCTACTCCTGGGTATATATCTAAAAATAATGAAATTAAAATCTGAAAGAGTTACCTATTTTTCAATATTCATTGCAACATTATTTGTAACATCCAAGATGGGGAAACAACCTAAATGTATATTGAGGAATGCATAAAGAAAATGAGATGTATGTTTATATCTATATAGATGTAGCTATGTAATTGAGTCACCTTTCTCCAAATCACAAATATTTCTAAAGAAATTGTGCATGGCAAAGGAAAAACTGATGCTAACCAGAGTTAACTGGTTTAATAGCCTATTTCCATACGTGCTCCCCCCCCATTGGTACTATTTCAAAAAGACCCAGTCTTATGAAGAACACATTTACATCCTTCCAATAAGAAAATAACATTCAATTTCAACCAATGTCTACCTTCAACACCAAAGCCAGGATGACTAAGTGATATACAATAGTGTCCAGAGTCTGATTAGTGTGCCTAAACTTTAGTTATCCATCTTGCAAAACACCAAATGTTTAATAATGGAGAGAGAAGATAACAACTTTAGTAAAATTAGAAATGGAAAAATTTTTTAAATTTATAATAAACCATAGAAGCCCCCAAATAGCTAAAGAACTCAAGCAAGAACAGAAAAGCTGAAAACATCATATTTCCTGATTTCAAAATATATTATAAGCCATAGTAATCAAAACAATATGGTATTGGCATAAATAGAATAATGCAATACATTCACTATTTGCTACTGCTACTTACTACATTTTCCAATAAGTAATATCAAGTAATTATTTTTACTAGGAGTCCTATGAGAGACTCTGTTCCTGCTCTCTGGGAAGTACCAATGCCATTTGGGGCTAGGATCACCATAATATGCTTCATGCTATCTGGGCTCCTTTTGAGAGTTGAAATATTTAAAATATCCTTGGGAAAATAGAAATAAATGTGATACTCTCTAGTGATTATAGTATATATTAACCATATTTATGGCCCTCATTCTAGATTATGAGAAATCTTCCTTTATTACTGAAACCAGGTAAGATAATTGATGATGGCTTTATATGAGACATATTTCCTAACGTCTTACAACTTAATGTGATTTATCCTGATCATCATTCTTTCAGATACTTCAATTATTCTACAATTTCTGAAATCCCTGTCTGAAATCCTTTCCTGTTGAGTACTTTCTGTTTCTATAATTAGTACCTAGAATGTCAGTATCTTTACTTGTCACTATTTTCTAACTTCTACTTTTTTTTCTTCAGGTTTTTTCTTTCAATTATATCTTTTTTCTATACGACCTATGTTTACTTTGTTTTGTCTTTCCATGCTTATACTTTTCCTTCATATAGTGTGAACAGTTTGCAGATGGCTTATAGATCAAATGGATACCATTATCAGCACCAATTTGACTTATCAAATTGAAACTGTATCATTTGACACTTTATTATAAATGTTAGGAAAACCAACACACTTAAAATTCATGCCATCTCTTACCACCTTCTCTTTCTCATAATTCTTAGATTAATACTTTAATGTTTAATTTATTCTTATACTATTTGCATTCAAAAAGTGAGGGAATCACCACAGTTATTTCATAATCCTCTTTCTATCAAGGTTCTTCACTTGTGGCTTGGCATATTAGTAAACTTAATTGGTTCAATGCTCACTGTTGATTCTTTTACCTTGTCCTTTTGACTGGAGTTATATTTCCAGTAAGAAATTGTGCTACATTCTCTGAGTTCTAGCTCATTGGACAAGTGACTTTTTATTTTTTCTGACCATATAATTCTTAACTAAAACCATAATTATCTGAATTTTTTATGTGTGTGTGTATTTCTTTTTAGATTCACTATTTGTTTTAGAAGACCATGGCATATCCATCTTCTTTAATAAGAAAAGTTGTTTTTAAATGTTTTCCTGAGTGATAATTTTTTTGCTCTTTCTTTCTCAAAGTCTAATGTCTCATAGATACATCTCAGGTTAATATTTAAATGCTCTAAGAATTAACTGTCTTAGATGTTACCTAATGATCAATCACTGTTTCTCAAAACATGAAAGATGCAGTGTGGTTTGATATTAAGAGCATTTTAGCTTCATTAAGATTCTCTGCCAACACTCTACATTTAGATATTGACCATCAGTAACTCTTGTTTTAGATTTAGTATTGATTTAGCACACTTGTTTTATATAGGTAACCATCCCAGGCACATATTTACCTGTTCCTTTAATATTAATAGATTTTATCAGTGACATCATGATCCAACCAAAATAATCTTTATTTTAAATTTTAAATATTGGGGATTAATTATTTCAATCTTCTTTTCTCTTCTAAAAGATCCTATTTTCTTGGGTAATTTTATCTATATGAATATCAGGTTTCAGAAAGGAGCATTGCATTTATTTATTTAGTTGGTTAGTTAGCTAGTTTTTTTTTATTAAAGTTGACATTCAGTATTACTTTATATTAGTTTCAGATGGACAGCAAATTAGTTAGACATAAAATTATATAATTTATAAAGTGAAATTTTGATTCATCTAGTATCTACCTGGAATTATACATGGTTATTACAATATTATTGACTTTATTTTCGATGTTGTACGTTACATCCCTGTGACTTTTTTATAACTGCCAATTTGTACTTCTTAATCCCTCTACTTTTTAAATCAGCCACCTAACAGCACTCTCATCTGGCAATCATCAGTTTGTTTCTCAATCCATGAGTCTGTTTCTACTTAGTTTGTTCATTTATTTTCTTCTTTAGATTCCCCATATAAGTGATATCATATGGTATTTTTCTTTCTCTGTTTGACTTATTTCACTTAGTCTAATACCCTCTAGATTCATCCATGTTGTTGCAAATAGTCAAATTGTCTATCAATGGGCATGTCCATACCTTGGCTATTGTAAATAGTGTGGCAGTAAACATAGGTGCATATATCTTTTTGAATTAGTGTTTTGATTTTCTTTGGATGAATACCCAAAAGTACAATTGCTGGATCATAAGGTAGTTCTATTTTTTATTTTTTGAGGAAACTTCAAATTGTTTTCCATAGCAGCTGCACCAATTTGAAATCTCACCACAGTGCATGAGAGTTCCCTGTTCTCCACATCTTCTCCAGCACTTGATTTTTGATTTATTGATGTTAGCCAATCTGATAGTGTAAGGCAATATTTCATTGTGGTTCTAATTTGCATTTCTTTTATGATTAGTGATGATGAGCAATAATTCTTATGATATTGGCCACCTGTAAGTTCTCTTTGGAGAAATATCTAGTCAGATCTTCCCACTATTTAATTAGATTGTTGTTGTTGTTTTTGGTGTTGAGTTGTATCTAATTATAAATTTTGAATATTAACTCTTATTGGATGGAATTATTGACAAATACACTCCTATTCTGAAGACTATGTTTTGTTTTGTTGATGTATTCCTTTGCTATGCAAAATCTTTTTAGTTGATATAGTTTCATTTATTTATTTGTTCTTTTATTTCCCTTACCCAAGGAGATATATCAGAAAAAGAAACATTATTGAGAGTAATGTCAGAGTGTTTACTGCTGATATTTTCTTTTAGAAATTTTATAGTTTGGGGTCTTACATGTAAGTCTGTAATCCATTTTGAGTTTATGTGGTAGAAGAAGGTGGTCCAGTTTCATTTTTTTGCATGTATTTGTCCAGTTTTTCCAAAACCATTTGTTGAAGAGATTGTCTTTACCCATTGTATATTCTCCCCTCCTTTGTCACTGATTAAATCACCACATAGATGTAGATTTATTTCTGGGCTCTCTATTCTGTTCCATTGACCTATGGGTCTGTTTTTTTCTTTTTGCCAATCCCATGCTGTTTTAATTATTATAGGCTTGTGGAATAGTTTGGTATGAAGACTTGTGATACCTCCAACTTTGTTCTTTCTCAAGATTACCATGGCTATTCAAGGTCTTTTATTGTTCCATAAAAATCCAACTCAGTTATGATATAGGATCTTTTTAATGTCTTGCTGACTTTGGTTTGCTAATTTTTAAAAGAATGTCCACACCCATGTTTGTTAGAAATATTGACTTATCATTTTATTTTTTTAAGTATCTTTAATGTTTGGTTTTGGAATCAGGGTAATGGCCTCATAAAATGAGATTTGGAGCTTTCCTTCCTCTTGAATTTTTTGAAATAGTATGAGAAGAATAGGTGTTAATTCTGTGAATGTTTGGAACATTCACTATGAAGCTATCTCATCCAGGACTTTTGTTTGTTGGCAGTTTTTTGATGACTGACTTGATCTTCTTAGTAGTAATCAGTAAGTTCAGATTTTCTTTTTCTTCTTGACTAAGTCTTAGAATATTCTGTGTTTCTAATTAATGTGTCCATTTCTTCTAGATTGTCCAATTGTTGGCAAATAATTATTCATTGTATTTTCTTATTACCCTTGGCATTTCTGTGGTGTCGATAGTCATGTCTCCTCTTTAATTTCTGAATTACTTTTAGTCCTCTTTTTTTCTTTTCTTGATGAGTCTGGTTCAAGGTTTATCAATTTTGTTTACTTTTTCAAAGAACCAGCTGTTGTTTCATTGAACTTTTATGTTTTTTTTTAGACTCTATTGTGTTTACTTTTGCCCTGATCTTTATTACTTCCTTTCTTCTACTCACTTTGGGCTTTGCTGTTTTCTTTCTTAAACTATAAAGTTAGGTTTTTGTTTTTGTTTTTTTTTGAGATTTTTCTTGTTTCTTGAGCTGGGCTTGTATTGCTATGAATCCCCCTCTTTGGTCTGCTTTCGTTGTGTCCCATAGATTTTTGGATCATTTTGTTTTTATTTTTATTTATCTCAAGATAACTTTTGATTTCTTCTTTGATCTCGCTGTTAACTCATTTAATGTTTAGCAGCATGTTATTTAGCCTCCATGTGTTAATGTATTTTTAAGTCTTTTTATTGTAATTGATTTCTAGTTTCATACCATTGTAATCAAAAAAGATGTTTGATATAATTTCAATGTTCTTAAATTTATTTAGATTTTTTTAATATATGATATATCTTAGAAAATGTTCAATATACACTTGAGAAGAAGGTATATATTGCTGCTTTGGAGTAAAATGCTCTAAAATTATCTGTTAAATCCATCTGGTCTAGTGACTCATTTAAAGCCACTGTTTTCTTGTTGATTTTCTGTCTGGAATATCTGTCCATTGATGTAAATGGGCTGTTCAAGTCCCCTACTATGAGTGTATTACTGTCAGTCTTCCCCTTTATGTCAGTCAACATTAGGTGATGTTATGTTGGATGCATAAAGTTTTACTAGAGTTATGTCCTCTTGTTAGATTGATCTCTTTATCATTCTGTAATGTTCTACTTTGTTTCTTATTGCACCTTTTGTTTCCAAATTGATTTTGTCTGTTATAAGTATTGCTACCGCAGCTTTTTCTCTTTTTTTTTCATTTCCATCTGGTTGAAATACCTTTTTCTACCGCTTTATTTTCATCTGTGTGTGTCATTTAATCTGAAGTGGGTCTTTTATAGATAGCATGTGTATGGGTCTTTTCTTATACATTTGGCTGTGCTTTGTCTTTAATTAAAGTATTTAACCCATTTACATTTAAAGTGATTGTTAATATGTACATAAATAGTTATCGTCATTTTATTTTTCATATTTATGTTTTTTTCCTTTCATTTTTCTTAAAGAAGTCCCTTAAACATTTCTTGTAATACTGGCTTGGTGGTGATAAATTTCTTAAGCTTTTTTCTTTCTGGGAAACTCTTTATTTCACCTTCAAATTTAATTGATAGCCTTTCTGGGTAGAATAGCCTTGGTTATAAGTTCTTATTTATCATCATTTTGAATATTTTGTGCCAATCCTTTCTGGCCTTCAAAGTTACAGTTGAGAAATCAGGTACAGTCATTTTGAAGGTCTTATTGAAGTAACAAGCTGCCCTTCTCTTGCTGCTTTTAGAATTCTCTTTGTCTTTAATCATTGCTATTTTAATTATAATGTGCCTTGGTGTGGGTCTCTTTTGGTTCACCTTGTTTGTGACTCTCTGTGGTTGCAGGACTTGTATGTCTGTTTTCTTCCCCAGGTTAGGAAGGTTTTCAGTCATTATTTCTTGAAATATGTTTTCAATTCCTTGCTGCCTCTCTTTCTTTCTGGTACCTTTATGATGTGAATGTTGTTATGCTTAACATTGTCCCAGAGGTTCCTTAAATTATTCTCATTTTTTTTTCTTTTTTCTTTGGCTTTACTGATTGGGTGTTTTCTGTCATTTTGTCTTCCAAATTGCTGATTTGATCCTCTGCTTCATCTAATCTACTGTTGAAACCTTCTAGAGTATTATTTATTTCAGTTATTGTATTCTTTATTTCTGACTCGTTCTTTTACATGATTTTTATGTCAATTTTTATGCTTACTATCTCTTTCTTAAGGCTCCCTCTGAGATATTCTATTCTTCTATCAAGTTCATTGAGCATTATTATAACCAGCATCTTGAACTCTGTCTCTGATAAGTTGCTTTCCTCCATTTCATTTACTTTTTTTCTAGAGTTTTCTCTTGCTGTTTCATTTGTGGAATTTTTTGTTGTTGTTTTGTTTTCTCATTTTGGCTGCCTTTCTGTGTTCATTTTTATGCATTAGGTAGATCTGCTACACATCCCAGTTTGGCCAGGTGACTTTATGTAGTAGGTGCCCTATATCACCTAGTGGTGCAGTCTCCCTCATTATCTGTGTTGAGTGCTCCAGGAATTGCTTTTGTGTGGGTCATGTGTGTCCTTCTGCTGTAGTGGATCCTTGATTCCTATTTGCACATCAGTGAGTGAGATTGACTCTCAGACTGACTGTGAGATTGACCACACCCACAACATATGAGCTGCTGTTTGGGAGTTGACCCCACAGAATATGATTTGCCCCAGCAGGCTCATGTACCTGTGGAGACCACTCTTTTGGGTTTGTTGTTTCTGGGGTTAATCAGGTGGTGCTCTGTTGTGGTCTAGTATCATCCTCTAGGTGTGTTGATTCGGGGGCTCTTTGGTAGGGAATCCAGTTCAGGACAAGTCAGCTACTTCCTGTGACCAACCAGGACTATCTGGTAGAAATTACAAAGTTAACCATGTCTGATTACTGCCTTTGCTGGTCCTGGAGGCATGTTGGAGAGGTCTCAGTGCAAACTGAAGCCAGCTGCTCCCAGTACTGGGCCTGCAGCAGCTCAGCAATCATCACAGGGCACCCCAAGATCTGTGGTTGCCTGCCACCTTCTCATAAGGTTCAGCAGATGAGAGAACCTCAGGTCTTATGCAAATTGGGTGAGGTGGGGTTCCATGGAGTCACTACGGTGGAGGAAATTGTGTTCTTCAGGTTATTGCAGAGCCTAATGTGCCAGTACTAAGACTGTGGCCACTCTTAAGATCACAGATCACACTGAAGCCAGCCTCTGCTCTCCTCAGGCCCATAGACCTGAGATTTGTTCAAGAAATACCGAAGCTCAGGCCAGGGCTAGTTGCCCACCACCAAAAGTGACTCAAAAGACTTGGGAGCATGATTGCTATTGAAGGAGCCTCCTGCAGAGATCTGAGGAGAGGACGGGACAGGTTGTGGTTGCCTAGCCACAAAAATTCCTCCAGCATTGTTTGAATTGGATGAGGTGGGTATCTAAGGAAGTCACCAGGTGGAATCCATGGAGTTCACCAAGCCAGTGAAGATTCTGATTTTATTGTGTGAATGGAGGGCTAGATGGTGTCTACTTATAGGCTGTACAGGAGAAGAACTTAACACAGTGACAATGGTTGCTGTCTCTCTAGTCCTCCTCCTGAAGCCACACAACATGGTCTTTCTCAGAATGATCCTGGTGCGTCCTAAGCTACCATCCCTCCACAAGAGCTCAGTATGATTGCCTGTGAGTGAGTCTGTATGCAAGCCCTTTTAGGGTATGTCTAATTTTTCAGCATCCTTCTGTGTTACCTGAAAGGTTAAAATCCCCTCTGATTTTCACAGCCAGATTTTGTAGGGACTCCTCTGGGGAGCCCTGTTGTGAGGTTTAAGCCTCTTATTCTTTGGGGTTTGGAGGACCTCTGCAGCCAAAATAACTCCCTCAATGTTCAACTGCCACATGCAGGTTTGGAGCTAGCCCTTATTGACACTGCTCTTTCTACCAGTCTTAATATGACCTTTTCTTTATATCCTTAGTTATAGAAGTCCTGTTCTGCTAGTTGTTGGATGTTTCTCCAGGTTAATTGTTCTATAATTGAGCTGTAATTTTAAAGTGGTCATAGAGAAGGAGACCACAGAGTTTACTACTCTGCCATCTTGCTTGGAACTGAGAAAAGAACATGCTAAATAACAAATTACAAATGATTCTCTTACACCATTTATTCAGTATTATGGCGATTTATTTGAATGTTGTTCTGATGATAACTAACATGTCATTTGAGGCCACCACAAAAATATATATATATACTAATGGATTGTATAATTTCTCAAATTACACATACAGCATCACTTTGTTACTAAAATTTGAGAGATTTGGGAAATGGTAAGAGAAATATATAAAATCCTTATTTTATATGAGTAGCCAGATACATGTCACAACTATTATCAAACAAATATCTTTCGAGCCTCTTTTTAAATCCAAGTACTTACGTTTTATGTTATAAGAATTGACTAATTGGAAATTTGGGGTATTAAAGTAGTAGGCAAATGTTCAAGCCTCTTAGTACATTTTCCCTCTTTGACTTGCATTTCACATATATACTCTTACCTATTTTTAAAATGTTTATTTGTTTCTAAATGACCCTAATATTATTACTTCCCAAGGTTATAGTCACTTCATTGCCTTAAGGTCTATCTATATTTTATTTATTTATTTATTTATTTATTTATTTATTTATTTATTTTAAAATTAATTTTTTTTTATTATGGTGACATTGGTTAATGAAATCCAGCAAGTTTCTGGTATACGATTCAAGTTGCTTTTTGAAGGAAAGAAAAAGAAATTGGGAATATGCTTAAAGAGATTAAAAGAAGAAAAAAGCATTATGCAAAAAAATATTTTTTTAATACACCATTTATTTATAAAACCCCTTTGTTTTAAAGTTCCAGTTGTAGAGACTTCATAACTTGTTCTCTTTCACATGCTTACGAGTATGCATTGTTTACTCTCCAGGAAGAGCTCCTTGCTCAATATTTAGTCATGATTTATTTATAGTGCTTTGCAACCCATTCAACATGCATTCCTAAAATTTTGCCAGGTCAGGGTCTATCCTGGATTCCTCCTTTTGAAATAAATATTTTAGATGCTCAGGCCTGGCTTGTCAAAGAAAATTATTACAGACATTCTCTCCTCCATTGGTTTTTGAAATGGTTTTCTGCCTTACAGCATCTGACATACACTATTATTTTTACTGAAATTAAACTCAGAATAATGTATTCCACAACCCCATGAATTGCCAGTTTATCTCTGGGTTATTAAATTGTCACAGTACATATCATGGAGAATCATTTTAAATTATTTATTGTAAACTTAAGGGAAAGAAGGAAGTAAAGCTCTGTTTTCTATTAACTACGCTTTTTCTTTAACTGCTAGAAAAAATAATCTTGAAAAATAAAACAGAGAACTGTTGACAACACTTAACCTTCAGGCATGACAAGAAGTTTTCATTTCTATCATGCATTTTCTATTCTTTGATCACATTCTATATTAAAATAAATAAACCAATTGTAACCAATGCTTTTTTCTAAAATAATCTATTTTATAGAATGAGCTGATTACATTTTCAATGGATATTTTTCAATGGACTTACTCTTGTTGTTTTTAAATATGCACTTTATTTTTATTTACAAGTAATTTTTGAGTAAACATTGTACACATAACACAAAACTACTTACACAGGAATAACTGACAGAAAAATATAGATCTTAGATCTTAGAAGACAAAACAAAGTTTCTCAAATTCTCTATTTTGGAGAGATTTTTGTATCTATATTACATGGTCTCTGAGTCACAAAGCTCTGGATTTGAATACTTATTTTATTTTTACCTCATTTTACCTCATTTCTATTATATATAAAAGAGAGATAATGACCTTTTTTAGATTGATGAAGAGATTAAGTAAAATTACACACACACAAACGCATGGAGTATAAACATTGTGTTTGCCACAAGAAACATACCACAAAAAAGTGTGTTAATTTTAATATTATCAACTATTCCAAGTAATTAATAAATAATTTTACCTAAATATGGAAATAAACTTCTGTCATTTTAAAATTAACATATAATATTAATATGCTGCCAACTAATTATTAATATTAAAATGATATTATCACCACAGCTAATTAAATATGAAAATAAGCTATATTTGTTCCAATTTCTATCCTAATTTTGAAAACTAAGTTGTCAGAAGGCGTGTGTGTATCTGTGTGTATATTTATCATGCATATTAGCTTAGTTATTTTGTGCCTTTTGAAGATATCGCTAGTCAATTATCAGTGAAAATACTGTTTTTCCCTTCTCTAATATATAGGCAAGAATCATTGTTTTGCAAACTTCTTTGTAATTAGAAAGAAATGTTTGCCATGAAATATTAACAATAAATATGCTTTGGATGCTTGGAAAGTATTTTCTATTCATTTTTCTGGGAAACCTCCTACTTCTTATTTTGGAGCTGCGTAAGTGATCTTGTGCCAGTGAAGCACAATGCCAATGGAGCTCCTTACTACTATTTTTCTTATTATTTGTGAAACTCTAATTGATTAAACCACATGAAATTTTTTGCCATTTGCACCTGAAAGTATTACTAATTGTTGATATGTTGTCCAAACTGTGCAAGGCTTACTCATTTAATAATCAAAAGAATTACAGATTTTTTTATAGCAATATGGAAAGGTAAAGGTCATAAAGTCTAATATTTCATCGCTTTGTCCTAGTACATTGGAGAAATAATAAAGGTCAAGGCATTTGGTTAAACTTAATACTCATTACAATTAAATTAACATAATTTTTTAGATGTTAGATTTTTGCAAAGTGTCTGATTTATCAAGTAATGTCAGATCTCTTTCCTTATAATAATTTACATTAAAGTGATTAATTTGCATGTTGAGGTAGATATTCTATGTAGGTAATTTGGAAAAGATCCTCTAGCCAGAAATATTGTCTGTAAAACAAAAATAACAAATTGAAATAATTATTACATTATTCATTTAATATATGACAAAAAGATACAGTAGTAATACAAATCATACTATATTTAACAGGCAGAGATGAATCAATCAATCACCAGAAACTAGATTTATGATTATATACGGAGAGCCATAACAATAACAAGGGATGTATAATGAATGAGAAACAGGCACAAAAGTAACTCAGTTTATAAATGGTTCAAAAATGCATAGATAAGAAGTTGAAAATATAAAAGTTCAATCAAAATTATGGGTACACTTAGGAAATAAAATTGAAGTAACCATGTAGTTGAAATAAGAGAATAGTATGCCTGAATATTTTAAATAAGTATTTTATTTTAAAATAGCTTTAAACTTGTAAAATATGAAAATAGTAGTAAGAATTGCCATATACCCTACACTGTATCTCCTGTTATCAATTTCTTATGTTAGTATGACCCACTTGTTATAATGAATGAATTGATACTGATACATTATTATTAACTAAAGTCCATTCTTTACTTGTATCTTCTAGTACCTAATTTCCTTTTTCTGTTCCAGGATCCCATCCAATATACTAATTTAAATTTAGACTTCTCTTGGCTATAATAGCTTTAAGACTTTGTTTTTGATGATCATCGCAGTTTTGAGGAGTCTGGGTTTGGCATTTTATAGACTGTCCCTCTGTTTGAAGTATGTGACATTTTTCTCGTTATATAACTGGGTTGTATGTTTTGGTGAGGGAGATCACAGAGGTAAAGTGCCATTTTCATCTCATCATATCAAGAGTATATGTATCCAGTTGACATCACTGTTTATGCTGACCTTTTATCACCTGGCTGATGCAGTGTCTATGCAATGTAAAGTGCCTCCTTCTCTTTCCATTCTGTGCTTTTTGGAAAAAAGTCACTGTATACAGGCTACAATTAAGAAGTGGGAGTTGTGTGCTTCACTTCTTGAGGGATATTTACATAATTATTTGGAATTCTTTGTGGGAAATTTCTCTGTCTCCCACATTTATTTATTCAATCATTTATTTTTATCTGTATAGATTAATAGATATTTAATTTATATTTGAGGTTCTAATGTAACATTAGGTGGCGGACCAAATTTTTCTACCCTTGGCCATCTAGAACTCTCTCAGTTGACTCCTGTGTCACATGTATCATATTTTTAAAGCTCATTTTATTTTTTTGGTCCTATAATTTTCTCCAGACTATTCTGATATGTTTTCTGCCCAGTACTAGAATTGGCCACTTCTCCAAGGAGTTCTGGTTCCTTTTTATTGTCGAATGGTATTAGATACCAAGATCTGAGTGTTAGATGTGGTCATTACCATTGGAGTTACAGCGCTGATAGGTTCTCTCAGCTCACACTGTAAAAAAAAATGTGTGCATAGAATCTATATTCACATATTTAAAAATATTTCTACATATAATAATGTACATTAAAATAAACATGAGTTCATACTGATGTCTCCAACTCTAATTCATCACCACATAGCTCATTCTAACCTCCTCTTTTTCTTCTATGTAACCCACCCATTGTAGCAGGTAGAAGCCTGGCTCCTATCCTTAACATCCATTTTCATAACTCCTAAAATTCAGTGGACATATATAATGGAATTACAAAGGTCAACCCATATTCTGATGGGAAACAAAATTACCAAATAAAATACAGTACTTATGAACAAAACGTTTGCTTTGAGACTATGTTATAGACGGCCTATTACCAAATTTAACATCTGCACATTTTTCTTCACCTTCTTCATTGAGGTTATTTCAAACATTTGTGATCATTAGAATATTTTGTCACATTCTTTATTCCATCTCAGGATTCTTCAAACTCCCAGATGATATTTTTGAAATTTCCATACATTAAGTTTCACTCTTTGAGTTGTAAATTTTATGGCTTTTGTCAAATGTAGAGTGTCATGTATCTACCATTATAATATCCTTAAAGTTTTACTGCCCTAAAAAATTCCCTATGCTTCACCTTTTCAGCTTTTCTTTTTTCTTCCTTCCCCCTTCTTTCACTAGAATCACATCTTATCCAGAATATCATATAATATGACTCATAAAGTGTGTAGCCATTTCAGCCTGACTTGTTTGTTAATAAATATGTTTAAGATTCACCCATGCCTTTCATGTACTGTTTTTTATTTGCATTGGCAATGAATAAGAGTTCCTATGGCTTTACATCCTTGCCATCAATTGGTAGTGACATTTTTCATTTGTATTTTAGTCATTGTAATAGGTGTATAGTGGTAGGTTTTGTTTTTTTAATTTGAAATTTTCTAATGACAAATGATGTTGAGCTTCTTTCAATATTCCTACTTGCCATATATAGACCTTCTTTGCTGAGGTATCTGTTCAGATCTTTTGCACATTTATTAATCACATTGTATATTTTTTTATTGTTGAGATTTAAGAATTCTTTGTATATGTTGAAAACAAAACCTTTATTAGATATTTGTCTTCCAAACATTTTCCCCAGTTGTTGGCTTCTTTTCTGATTTTCTTAAGAGTGTCTTGCTTATATCAGGAGATGTTAATTATAACAAAATTCAGTTCATCAACAATTTTTTCATTCATTATGCTTTTCAGTGTTGTATCTAACAACTCTTAAACAAGTCTCAGATCATCTATATTTACATCTGTTATATTCTAAAAGTTTTATAATTTTCTATTTTACATCTAAATCTATAATTTATGTTGTTGTTGCTGTTTTTATTATTTATGATGATGATGATGATGATGATGATGATGATGATTGTAAAAGAAAGATCTATGTCTAAGTTTCTGGGTATGATTTATGTAAATTAACTTTGGTTTTCCAACATCTAGGCTTAAAATAATTATTATTCTTTATTGAATTTCTTTGCTTCTTTATCCAGTATGAATTGAAAAATTGTGCAATCTATTTCTGGATTTCTATTCTGTTTCATTAATTTATATGTGTGTTCTTTTGACAACATCATCTTGTCTAGATTTCTGTCACTTTCTATTTCTTTAAAATTGAGTAATGTGAGTCTACCAACTTTATGTTTCATTATAGTGTTACTTTACTAGGTCTCTTGCCTTTTCATGTAAACATTAAAATATAGTTTTTCTTCATCTAAAATATGATTTCAGAGACTCATGGACATGGATAGTAGATTAGTGGTTAACAGAGGAAAGGTGGGTGATGGAAGGAAATCTAACTTTGGGTGGTGAATACACAATGCAATATGTATATGACATACTGTTAGGTAGTTAGACATGAGTGACAGGGGAATAAAGGAATAGAGGCCTAGCCTAGAGACCACCCACAGAACACCATATCAGTAGTTAGAGAATCCCTTCTACATCCCCAGATGCAAAGGACAGGAGGGCCATAAACTATAGCTAGTTTACCTGGCCACAGATATCTGTGCAGAAATAGTGCCCTAATCTTCCCACAATCTAATGCTCACTATATTGTCATTATAGTATTGTTTACACCTGGAAGTTTGTGAATATAATTATAACAAACTGAATTCTGGGTAAGTACATGCACAGTAGGAAAAGTGTTATATAGCAGCCAAGGTAACCTCACTTTCAGGTCATCTAGGGCCTCCCATCATGGCCCAAATATAAAAAGAACTTCCCATTTCTGGATTGTTACAGTTCTCCTTGCTAAAAACCAGAACCTCCTTTAGGGTGTACTCTGTCTTATCTCTTCATCTCCCAAATTCCACAGGACTGCAGCCTTACTTAGTGTAGCCTATCTCCATTTAAAATGTATTTTCAATAAATCTTACTATTTCTAAATCTTGCCAACCTGTAATTCTTTGCTGCATTGGTGGGGAAGAACTGAGGGACAACACATTATGATCACTGACTCCTCCCCCATGCCACTGGAGGTATAGTGGACTTTACACCACCTCAGCAGTAACAATACTGTTAAATTGTACACTTGAAATGTATTTGATTTTATTACTCAATTTAACTCCGATAATTTTAATTAAAAAAAAAATGCTTTGCTGGGTTTTCATTTGATTTGGTTTATCTCTAAAGATTATGCTGGGAGGAACTGACATCTGAAAAATATTGAGTCTTCCAATCCATGAACGTGGAACTTCTATCAATTAATATGATTGATTTTTTTCATTAGTTTTATAATTCTATTTATATAAAACATATATATATATATGTGTGTGTGTGTGTGTGTGTATGTATACACATTTTATATCTAAGTATTTCAATTTACTTGGAGTTATTGTAATTTTTCAATTTTACGTTTCAATTTTAATTGCTGATATAAAAAAGTAATTAAATTTTGTATTTTACTTTATATTTTTTGTCTTTCTATATTCATATAATTACAAAAATATTGTTGATTATTTGGCTGTTTCTCCATAGACAATCATGTCATCTATGAACAAATATATTTCAATTTTTTATTTTCTAGTTTGTGTGTGTGTGTGTGTGTGTGTGTGTGTGTATTTGATTATGTGTCCTTTTTTTTAAGACTTTTAGTACAATGAAGAAGAAATATAACAGGACATACTTTACCAATCATCCTTTTCCAATCAGAGAATAAAAGTGCCTGGTTTCTCAACACTGAATATGATGTTTAGTGTAGGTTTTTTTGTATGTGTTCTTTACCAAATTGAGGAAAGTTATCATTATTCCTACTGTACTCAATATTTTCTTTAAATTATTAATGTTAGATTTTGTCAAGCATTTTTGTATGAAAATAATATGAACATGTTTTTTCTTTTTTATCCTATTTTAATTTCTATATATTAAAGTCCTGTGCAAGTTGTCATACATTCACCATTAAAGTATCATACAGAATACTTTCACTGTCCTGAAAAATTTCTGTAATTCCCTTGTGATGGATTATATTGATTGATTTTTTTAAATGTTGAACCAGCACCAGCCTTGCATAATATATAAACACACATACATATATGTAATTTCAGCTACTATTTTAAGTTCCAAACTTTCTATTTAGTTCTTTTTCATATTATTTTAGTTTACTCCTAAAATGTGCAATATTTTCACTCCTAGTGAGTGTATTTTTCATTATCTTATGAAGCATAATTACAATGGTTGTTTTTAAAAACCTTGTCTGAGATGAAAATTCATCTCAGAGTTTTTATTTAATGATTATTTTTTCTCTTGCAGAGAAGTATCAGTTTTGGCTCTTCTAGTTCTCTTGCAAATCACATAAAACCTTGATTCTAACTTCAAAATTGATCCAAAATGAGAACTGCTGTAAGACAATAGGGTGATTCTTGGAAGTCACTTTTGTAACTGTGCAAATCTTGACTTCATTAAAATGACTTTTTAAAATTATTTTTCTCCTTGATTTAAACTGTTCCAGGGCTCACATATTTCTTTTCTTTCTTTATCTTTCTGTATACTGCACAGTCACTTCCTTAATCATTTGGCCCTTAGGTCAGTATCAAATAGTCTTAGTGAGAAAGGCTCAGGTCTGTTGACCACAGAAAAAATTTCTGTCAAGCTAAAGATAATATCATGCATCTCTACACCTATGAAGGCAGAAGAACCTTAACTGGCATCCCCTTAAAACCAGACAGCATTATGCCATGACTGACGTCAGGATCTGATGCGATGATCAACTGCCTCCCACCCTACCTTTGACCAATCAGTAGAGCCCATGACCCTATCTCCCTTAGCTACCATGGCTAATGAGTTTCCTTGTCAGCAGTTCTCAACCTTTTCGGCAGCAGGGACTGGTGCTCTTAAGAGAATCTAATGCCTGATGATCTAAGGTGGAGCTGAGGTGGTGATATTTACACTGGGGAGAAGCTGCAAATTCAGACGAAGCTTCTCTTGCTCACCCTCCGCTCACTTCCTTTTGTGTGGCCCAGTGCTTAATAGGCAATGGACTGGTACTGGTCTGTGGCCCAGGTGTTGAGAATCCCTGCCCTATATAACCTGCCTCCTAGAGACCATTAAGAAGCCAGGTCCTTGAACACTATCCCACCTGTGTCTCCAGGCTTAGTGCTATTTTCTTAAATAAACCTCCACTTTCTTTGCTACAAACTTCTGTTTATGTCTCCTTTGGTTTGACATATGCAGGCAAAAGGAGTTCCTTGAGTTTTGTAACACTTTTCACATTTGAATTTTAAAGATTATGTAGGATTTTGACAGAAAATACAAGATAAATGACATTCATTTCAAGATACACCCCGTTTCTCTCTTGAAACACAGATTATTCTGACATATTATATAATACTATATGCATTACATATATTATGTTTTAGGTTATATGTAATATAACATTCTTGTCATATGTTATTATGAAGATATCTTCATAATAATAAATCTTCATGATCGAAAATAAATAGGAAACTGAAGAATAACTAGACAAATGTGATTTAAATGTGATTTAAACTTTAGCTCTTTGGTGTATCATTAGGCATTGAAACATTAGACATTTATTAAGTACCTACTAAATTCCAGGCATTGTTCTAGGCATAAGTAGTAGAGCAACAAACATGACAGTCAAAATCTTGCTCTCTGGGTAATCTAACCTGATAATAAGAAAGACATCTTTCTCAGTGGGGTAGGCTAATAACAGAAAAGCTTCCTATGGCTTAACTGCTGCAGAAGGGCAAGGGTAACAGGATACTTTCAGGTGTAAGTCTCCAAAAGACCAACTGAGCTACTTAAATAATAAAGAAATGGTTGATTCAGCAGCTCAACAATGCCCTTCTGTGCTGTCACCACTATTGGCTTTATCCTCAGGCTGGTAGAAATATGGATGCAGTTCTGAAAATATCAAAGAGACAGAGCAACCTTTCTTTTAAGGTACTTTTGCTTATACTGTCTGTTTTGGTGTGTATATCAGCTCTACTAACCATGTATAACAGAATTCATAGTCCACATGCTATGATTAAAAACAAGTTAGGACAAGAAATCTAATCTCCTCATGCACAGTCCTGAATATATTCTCCAGCTCTCATAACCACCCTCTATAAAGCTCTGGTTCTTTGTTAAATATGGGACTTCCATCAAAAATTATGTCAAACATTGTAAGCATTTTCCACAGGATAATCTCTAATGTTTTTACTCTTGTGATCTTATATATGTCACTTTTGCAATCTGTAATCTCTGTAATTTGGTTGTGAAACCTATTTATTCTTCTGTACTTCTGACTATTTAATATTTAACACTGCATACTTTAGTGTAGAATTATATTTATATTCTATATTTAGAAATAATTATATTTTTAAAATCATCTTGAATTGTGAAATGTTTAAATTCTGATAATTGGCTAGATCTTCATTAAGTTGCAGATAGCAGAAATACCTAGATTAGCATAGAAACATAGTCAATAATATTGTAATAATTAGGTGTGTTAAATGGGCGCTAGACTTATGGGATAATCACTTCATAAATTATATAAATATGTAATCACTATGTTGTATACCTGAAACTAATATAATATTGTATGTCAACTATAATGTAAAAAAAATTTAATATAAAAATTTTAAATATAAAAATTTTAACATAATAATAAACTTATTTTTCTGAGATTCATAACATTTGATGTATTTGTAAGCTTTTGTAAGTTTGTAATTTCTTTTTTCATTCCAAATAAATATTCACTTACATACCTAAAAAATAAAGTAGTTGAGACAACTAGATTTATTTATTAAAAACTATTTTAATAAATAAAATAAATTTTATTTTATTTATTAGAAAGAAAACAGTAATAACTCTATGTCTCATGGGAAAGAAGCCTGATGGTAAGCAGTCCAGGATTTAGTACAGTGATTAAACAATAGCCAGAAAATAATAATTCTTATTTTTCCTTCTTTGCCATCTTGAAATTTGGTTCCACCTCAAGGAAGCAAGACGACAACTGCACTTTCAGGCATCTCATGGTCATTCCAGAAAGAAAGAGGTAATAAACTGGTAAAGAGAAGTTCTCATCAGGGATTGATACCTATATGTCATTGCTCAGAAATGGTTCACGTTGTCACTGTTAGCTGCAACAGAGCTACAGTATTAATTATGTTCAAATTTTGATCCTCTGAAGTAGAGAAAGACAAGGGAGAATGAGATTGGAATAAGAATTATAAAATACTTTTTACACTGAATGAATTAGCAAATGAAGATGAATGAGTGTATCACATACTATATACAACAAATCTCATAATCCTCTGGAATTGAGAAGTCTTGTCCCAAATATATAAAACACATGTGTTTTTGACAAGTTACAATAATGAAATTAATTATGTCTAATTTTATTGAGTAGCTACTATATCCTTGTCATTGTTTTAAGTTTTTTACTTGTATTAACTAATCTGCTCATAATTTATGAGACTAGTACTATTATTAGGCCCATTTGACAGATGAGGAAATTGAGGCAGGAAGAGAGTTTACTTCTTATTCCAATTATTCACACAGATGACTATTTTTGTATTGGTATAAAGAAACAATCTAGCACACATTTTAGGTTCATATGGCATTGACATAATAAATTTAAAAGAATAAAAGTTAGAATATCAGAGAATATAATCTGGGGGATATGTACCAAATGTGGCTACTATTCATATGAACAAATGAATGTGTGAATTAAAAAATAATTACTTGAATCAATTATAACCAAGAGTTAAATGGTAATATTAAGACCAAAAATAAAATTTAATAATGGAAGCTTTTAACCTCAGTTTTCCACATTCTTTTCTACCTACAAATAATCATAGACTAAACTACTTTCCTGAAAATGATCATTTCAATTTGATTAAAATTAGTTTTTTCAAATGTAATATTACTACTGGAAATTTAAATTATTGTATGAGAAATAAATTGAGAAATATCCATTTCTAGTATTGGGTTGTAGGGATAAAAAGAAAGGTAGCTTTAAACCTACATCTCTTATCCAATTTAAGGAAATATGTGTTGTATTAATTTGACATCGTAAATATGTAATAAAACAATAAGTTAATATATTTTTAAATTTTGTTACATTTTATAGGAAGATTTCAAATGTATGCAGTATAGTGTAGCAACTTTTCCCAAATGTCTCCCCATTATCATTAAAAAACACTACTGAGTGCATCATGTCATAAAAGAGAGATGTTACCCTCCACTTGAAGCGTACAGGACTCTTCATCCATGTGCTAAATATGCTCCTTGTATTTCCACTCTTCTTGTTCTCCTTCATTTTTATAGTATTTTCCATACTTGTTTTCCCAGTTGTCTCTCAGTACTTTATCAGTCTATTGGTTCCATTTGAAATGTGCTGCCATACAATGGGCACTCAAAAATAAACCAAAAAAAAGTCTCTGAGTAATCTTAAATTGTTATGAATTTTGACAAAAATGTTTTCCAAAAGCTATTTTTTTTATCTTTTCTACTTACTTCTTGTTTCCCTGATACATTTTAATATTTGAGGTTGCTGACAATTTAACTACTAGGGAAGTGATGTGTAATTTTTACAATTCCATTCATGCTTACCAATATATAAATAGCTCTTTAAAAGATTTTCTTCTCAATCAACAATCTCAAGTTGAGAATATCATAAAATTTTTCTATAAAGCACCCCCCCAAAAAAACATTTTAAATATACAAATGTAGATACCTAGTAAAGAAATCAAAATGAAATTTTCTAAAGTAGAAGGCATCTATTAGTTAAGAAGAGAGTGTTAGTGATATTGAAGAGGTGAACAAGGACTACCAGAAGATCACACTAGACAACAGAGGACACCTTGGCTGCTTGATTCAAATGAAACATTTAAAGAGCCATCTCAACTCCAGAATTTTATATAATTCAGTTAAGACCTCTGCTATAATTTCAAAGCAGTTCAAACTCTATAGATCTTTATAATATCGAAAGAAAAAGAAAAATTGTCAATGCAGAATTCTATATTTAGTGTTTGTTTTCCAAAAATAAAAGTGAAAAAGTGAGAATCTACATACCCTCTCTACTTACTTTTTTTTTTTTACAAACTCCATATTTCAGTACAAGCAAAAAGAACTCAAAAAGACTCAACTGAAGACAAAAGATTAGAACTGAGATAAAACTGCTCCTCTTAACATTCTGCATAATGAGCAAAGACAGATAAATTTTGGTAAAGAATACACATTTGCTCTGAGGAGGTGAGACAGAACTATACAACAATATTGTTGAATCCATGGCTTTTAGCTCAGGGGTAACTGAAGTTTGCATGGCAGAACCATGATCACACTGTGCAGGTGGAATAACTTACAGATATTCTGTTCTGAGTTTCAGAAAACTATAAGACAGAACACTATGAACATTAAAGGGAATGGGGGTGTCCTACAAGGATAAGAGCTGGAAAAGGAATTCTTTGTCTTTGTTTTCCCATGTCCTGACAGATTCCCAAACCATAAATGTGCAGAATAGACTCAAAGTGACTAAGATAAAATAAGGATAAAAAGAAAAAATCTGAAGTGAGGCAGAGATGCTGCCCCAAAACAGATTTTTCAGTTCAAATCTAACCATCCACATTGCCTGCTAAAACAAATCAAACAACACTCACTTATAAACATAACAGGATTCAAAATCTCCATAATTTGACATTATATGTCCAGGATGTTATTCAAAAGTTTTCAACATACTTAAGGAAGATAGTAGATGACATGGACTAGTGTTAAATGAACCAAAGAATATCCTCAACGTCAGCTGTTATGCTTTACTAAAATAGATCTACAGTTTCTCACACTCGATATGTGCAGTTCTTTTAAGTCCGAATCAGGAAAGCAGTTCACATTCACCTGGGAAGGGCAGCAGTTTCCATTTACTATTTGTTACAGGGCTGTTAACAGTAATGCGATCACATTATAGTTCTAAATCCCTGATCTTTCTAATATTGCATAGCTGGTGGTCCAGTACACTGAAGATGTAATGCTAATTGGATATGCTTAAAGTGGGAGCAGCAAGCAATCCTAGTGCCCTAGTTAGACACAGGCATATGAGAGGATGAATACTCAACTCTGTATGTTTCAAAGGCATGACACATCAGTGTAAGTTTTAGGGTAAAAATAGGAAATTTCAGGACATACTAAAAAGGTAAAAACAAAACAAAACAAAACAAAACAAAACAAAACAAAAAACCACACTAGAAATGTGGCACAGCATTCATAGAGTTATGTACGTATGTATGTATGTATGTATGTATGTATGTATGTATGTATTTAAATTTTGGTGTTTAAGAGAGAAAATATACAGCATTTGGGAAACTTCTCTAATCTGCCATCTAAGACTCAGAAAGTTGCCAGATTTGAGAGAGAAACAGAATAAGAATAGACTCTGCCAGTTCTAAGCTTTGGCTAAGCTGCCTGTCACTAGGATTACATGACTTTTAATCTAGTTATGTTATTATTAATTGATTTAAATCTATTTGTGTTGTGTTTCTGAGAAGCACCAAAGAAATTTTCTGGGTTCTGAAGAAATGCCATGCTTTCAGTGGTTGAAAATTACTCACCATTTCAAAAGAAGTTCTTGACATGATACTAACACCTAGTATACTAAATGCCTGACCATAGGAAATAAGTGACTGTAATTAGAATTGCCCATCAGATTAATATTGTCAGAGTAATCAAGTCTGAAGGTCAGAGAAATGCCGTAGCAACCTGTTGTTCTATGAAAATGATATATGGGGTCTGAGTAGATACAGAGGACAAACTGTTTCATAAAAGGTGGATCAGAATCTTTTATGCAACATTGCCTCTCTCGCAGCTCACATCTATGGCTCACACCTAATGTGATGAGCTAATGAAAGTGAGAAAAAAAAGGGTGTTCTGGTTCATAGAAGGGTCTGCTCAATATTTTGTGCAAGGCTCTATATCATATTACAACCCCACATTGTATAGTTGGTCCTAAAGGACGGTGATGAGGAAAGATTCCCACAGAAGGGCAAAGGAGTACAATTGTTTTTTTTCTTTTGTGTGAAGAGATAAGGGGCTTGAGGAAAAAAAAAAAGCACATAAAATATTGTATATTTTCAGATGTTTTTACTGGTGGTTAGTAGTTCGATGAAGCAAAATTAGACAAATAGGAGATTCAGAAAAATGTGTGTGAATAGACTTGTGGGATTGACCTGAATGCATGTAGATCTTTATGTCTCATCTCAGTGTATATCAGAAAACATCTACAGAAGAATCACTAAAACTAACAATTTTAGATCTAAAATGAACTTTTTTAAGAAAATTATAAATTATTAAAGTAGTTCCATAAAATATAGAAAAGGTAAATATATCAATAATAATCTAATGTAAAACTTTAATTAATGATTTAGTTTATCCTTCTATCCAAATATCTGACTTAGGCAGTTTTATGACTAATTTGTTACAATATTTTATAATATTGATTGTTCTAATCCTATATGAATTATAAATGTTAGAGTTCTGCAGGCATATGTAAGATCCTGAAAATACGTGGAAAGTGTTCTCAGTAAATGGCCTTATGTTACATCAAATAAACTGGTATTTAGGGGTCACTAAGAATTTCACAATGAAGTTAATCAAACTATATCTGAACTTATTACCTTATACAACCCAAGATGCAAGCTTCAAAATTCTATAGAATAGAGTAAGTCAATTCTTGTAGAAAAAATAAGATACAGTTGCTAGAATACATCTCTTAGAAGTAAAATTATAAGAAATTTTTATCTCATTTTTTTCTTATATTTTATTACTATTTATTTTACTGTGGTTATTTATTTATTTATTTGTTGCAATAGTAAGAAAATGACTTCTATTATAAAAGAGAAAAAATCAGTAGAAAACAAAAAAATTGATTTTAAAAACAATAGTCAATAGTTTTGGAATAAAGAATAAATATAAAATATAAGCATGTTATTCTTCCAGGCCTTACTTGTAATCTGACTTTTTCTAGAATAAGAGTAACCGCAGTTTTTATTTCTTTTGCCCTTGAATTAAAGAGCTGACTTTTAAATTACTGTCTTCAAACTACAAATAAATAATTGGCAAGACAGACATTAACAGTTTGAAATATAGTTTTAGAAGGAAAATAACCCCATAACTTGTTCACTGAATTATAAAATACTTTGACCAACTAAAATAATTTCTGGAGGTTGTAGATTTTATGAGAAACATTAATTTTGGTTTTGAATCATATTAAATAAAGCAGAGATTCAGCTATCATATGACTAAATTAAAAAGGCCAATTTAAAACATCCAATGGAAAAAAACCTGTTAACAAGTCTTTTAGTATATTACTTGAAGCTTTAAGTTACTCAAATTACATAAAAATGTTGAACACATTAATTAGCTAAAGTGTTCACTATTCATAGTTTTGTTTTTATTTCTATCCAATATAATTTGAAATGAGAAAATTATACTGTTTTCCTAAAAATGAATTATGAAAAATTTAAATATACTATGTTATAGAATAGTAAAATAGCCATTTTTACACCTTTCATCTGAATTGAAAAATGATTATATTTCACTCTATTTGCTCTATCATCTATTATCTATCTTCTATCATCTATCTCCTTACCTACTTACTTAACTAACATTTTGCTGAATCAATGGAAAATAAACCATAGACATTGGCATGACACTTCACCCCTGCATATCCAGCATGTATTCCCTAAGACTAAAGACATCCTCATTCAAAGTCAAATTAGCATTATCACACCTAAGTCAACAATAATACTATCTACTCCCCAATCTACACATTTTCCTGAGTTGTCCCATGAATATCTTCTATATCTCTCTCTCCTTGTGCCTGTGTGTGTGTATTGAGCTAAATCAAGTTAATCTAATTAAGATTCACTCACTCAGTTGCTATGATTTTATGTCTTTCCTAGAAGAGCCCAACCTACTTTCTTTTTTAATATTGTAATCATAAAGGTTTAAGTTTAGTGTTCTTGTGGAAGATTGCAACTTCTAGTTTTGTCTTCATATAGACAGTAGCTAGAATGTTAGCTTTATTTAAAACTCTTTTTATAAAAGAGACTTTATAAAATTCTTGGTACAAAATGTTTCTAAAAACAACTGAGCTTGTGTCAGTTGCTAGGAGAAAATATTTATTATCATTTCAATAGTTTCAATATATATTTATTATCTTAAATTTAATATTTTTATTAAGGTTATGAAAAACTTCATTTTCTATGATAGTATTAATTTCCTTTATGTTTTCAAATATGTTAAATATAATTTAACATATTTTAAATGTCTTATTGTATTTTATCCTACTTATTAATCTTACTTGATATTTTACTATTTTATTTTTTTTACATTCAATTATGAAATCATTAAGTCATGTTCTCCTTAATTACATGTCTCTTAATATAATTCTGTTATTCCTTTGATAACAGTAGTCCTCTTTACCCTTGAATTAAAATGATTAGTTGAGTAAAGAAAGTTTTTAAATTATATTTTATAAAAATTTATAAGTACATATTTTCTCAGAGTATCTTTTTTATCTATATCCTATGAATATTTAAATGTATACTTTTTTCTATTGATTCTTCTTTTAATCTATGTACTATGTAGCCTGTTTTTTTGAAGATTTCAATCAAAGATGATTTCTTGGAAAACTATTATTGATTTTTAATTTAATTATATTGTGAGTGAAAAATATTTACTAGATTCCCATCCCTATTCTTCAGAATTATAGAGACATCTTTAAGATTTAGTGTGCAAAAATTTTTGTAAATATGTTATATGATGTTATTTATTTTATTTTATTTTATTTTATTTGCCATATATACTCCTTAGAAAAAGACATTTTTTCCTTTAAAAAATTTTATATAATTATTAATTGATTTACCTATATTTTAGTTCCTGAGAAAAATATATTAAAATGACTCAAGACTAGGGAGATTTTTAACTTTTCTGTTTTTCTCTCATTATTATTTAAAATATTTAATTTCCATGTATTTGGGTATATTATTTTATGACAACATATTAATTTTTTTAATTATAAGGTATCATTTATTTTATATCTATTAATAATTTAAGAACTAAATTCCAATTTTCCTTTTATTAAAAGATATTACCAAGTTATTTTTGCTTGTGTTCATATTATTTTTAGATTTTTTATTATATTTTACTAAGTTATTAAAATGTTTCTTTTTATTTATATCTTTTTTTATCTCTTTATATATCTCTTTTAAGGAAGTGGTTTCTAGATTACTTTTAAAATTCAAACTTAAATGATGAATTTTCATTTGTATTTATTGTAGTTATTTAAATATTTGAAATTATTCTCAGGACCTTTTTTATATTTCCTATGTACCAACTTTTCTTTTAATTGTCTTACCCTTTTCTGTCTTCTATGACTGATAAACATTTATGCTTCTTTATTTTATTCCTCTGTTAATTGCAAAAGATAAATTTCTGTTTGACTGTGGTTATTTAAAAATTTTAGCATTATATTGATTTATATAATTATATAATCAAATTGTTATTCATTATTTCTATGCATATTCTAAGCAAGATGAAGGCCTAGAGTGCTTTACCTAATACTACCCCTACTTATTTATTCATCCTTTGGGAAATTTAATTTTATCCCTATTTTTTCAAAAAATTGTTATTATTTTTCTTCAGCCAAAAGTGAATCACATTCACATTCATCACCATATTTTATCAATGTTAGTATTTTTGGCTGCATCTTGAATTCCAAACTTTACCTCTGAATGTGTTTTTTTTTAAATTAATTATATCTTTTATTAGTGATAAGCTTAAATGATAAACTCTTATGACCTGCATATATTTGAAAATACCTCTGTTTTACTCTTTCTCTTAAATGGTAGAAAGGTATAAATCTCTAGATTGATAGTTATTTTCTCTCAGCATCCCAATATCTTCTAGTGTTGTTGCTAAAAAAATTTGCTATCACCACTTTAGTGTAGATCTTTTTTCTGTGGAAAGTACACATGCCTCTCTGACAAAAACATGTTCAAATTCACTGGATGCTTTAATGTATGGTTTGATTTATAATTGTTGTGCAGTATATTTAGAATGTTTTTGATTTGAAGATATTTGTATTAATAAAAAATTCCAACAATTACATCTTCAAATATTGTTTTTAGGCCCTTCAATTTTTTTTCTGGAACTCCTATTTGGACAGTTGTTGAATCCTCTCAATCCATCTTTGATGTCTCTAGCTGTTCTTTCATTTATAAAATTTCTTTTTTTTTTTCTTTTTACTTATTCAGAGAAAGTTCTTCACTATTTTCTTGACATTTACTGATTCACTATTTGACTGTATTGAGTCTAAAGATTATGATTTCTATATATCATTTTTATTTCAATGACTTTACTTTTTATTTTATGTTTTTATAATAGTCTTTCATTTTTAAAGACATCTTTTTTAAAAGGAAAGCTATACTTTGCTTAATTACTTTAAAACCCTTTGAAAGCTTGTTTAATACCTCTAAGTATCCTCATTTCTAAAATTAACAAAATCGTTTCTACCTCATACTTCTGTAGAGTATTTGAATAAAATAATCTATTATAAAATGTACAATATAGAAAAAGTGCTCGTTAGATGTTACTATTTTTCCCTCTGCAATTCGAGACAATTTTGTTATAGAGCTATTCTTATCTAGAGTGTACATTTCATGAATCATAAAACAGGCTTTTGAACAAATCTAAATATGCATAATGCAATAACTGATAAGGACTCAAACTGAGAAGAGAACACATAATTACGAATATATGTTTATTATGCTGTCCTTTGGTTACCCTTTTAATTTAGAAAAAAATGAAAGCATAACAAAATGTTGGATTAATCTGTTTACTTGAGATAGAGAGATTTTTATACTTCTGTATATAGTTCATTTATTCATTTATTCAATGAGTGTTTACTGAATATATACTATGTACACAACATTGAGGCAAGCAACAGAAATACAGAAATGAATGAGCTCATCTGCTAAATTCAGGTATTTCCGTAACAGAGGAAAATGTTTACCTCTTCAATCACAACTCTTTCTTCAGTTTTACCTATTAAAGGAAACCATCCTGAAGCTTGCCTTTTGAGATATTATTAAGAAACAAAACACTTAGAATCTTTGACCCTTTCTGCTTTTCTGTCTAAGAGATTCAGATGGAAAGGCTTGCTTCATATAGAAAAATCTTAGGATCTTCATTGTAGCCTAGTTTGTGTTGCACTGAAGCAAAAATATGCCTGCCATTTGTGTTTTATTCTTCATCAATAACTGAGGAAAGAGGCCAGTGCTCCTCCAGGCCTGAGGCCGCCTGTTAGTTGTCTATAAGACTGTAGCTAGAAGAGCCTCTGGGTGATATGTGTGTTTGGTGATGCATGCATGGACCCAGAGAGTCACCTGGATATATTGAGCAGATATCCCCGGGGGCCTCTGCAGTGTCAGCTTTCATGCTAATGCTCTCCCTGTGGCTTCCTGTAACAGTTTCAGTGAAAAGGATTTAGTTTTTTCTTCAGGACTTAGCTTTCCTCCAAACCCTCCCTTAGTATAAGTGCTGCCATTTAAAAAATAATGCCTTCAGCCCTCTTAAGCTACTGTAACCACTTGGTGACCCTTAATTGAAAAAAAAAAAGGACCCACGGACATATGTCCAGCCCCTACCCAGCCTTGCACCACCCTAGATGCAGCCAATCGACCCCTACCCAGCCTTGCACCACCCTAGATACAACCAATCAGGTAGGGACAAGTCTAGAATTTCTCCTTTTCCCATGCTTACTCTATATAACTATGCACTCCCCCAGAGTGGATTGAGTGGGGCAGCATCTCAGTGAGACACTGGGCCATCAGACCTATACAACACCAAATGTGCTGGCAGTTCTGGGCTAGCAGGGTCCCACAAAAGTCACAGATCACTTGTAAGATATGCTGCCATCTGGGAATGGCCCATGGATCCCTGCGATCCCCTCAAGCAATATTGTATTTTGTGCTGGCAGCAGTGATACTCCACTACATTTTCGGAGAAATTCATGTACTGCTCTAGCAGAGGTCTGTTGCTTGCATGGAATGTGAAACACCAGAAAGGAGCAGGGCAGGAGCTAAAACCTGGCATCAGGCTGCCACAGGCAATTGTAGGTTTGGTAGGGCAGGATCTTAGGGAGACATGGAGATATCAGGCTAATACAGCCTTAGTTTTGCTGCAAGTTCTGAGTCTGTGGGTTCCTGCAAGTCACAGATCTCATTGAGACCAACCGCTGTCTGCAGCAGGTCCACAGACTCCCGCAATTCACCTGAGCTTGTGTTGGCAGCAGTAACCCATCTGAAATCATTTTCTCTGAAATGTACACACAACACTGGCCAAGATCTAGTGCCTATACTGAATGTTCAAACCCCCTGAAAAGGGCAGGGCAGGGTCTGCTGCTAGGAGATGAGCCACCCTGAACAATCTGTAGGTTGGGTATGGCAGGCATATCTTCATGGGTGAAATCAGCTTCAGAACTAGCCGAGTGGGGAGAGGGTTCAGCACAGGAAAGCTGGCACCCACCTGTAGACTGCCCTATAGCGGGGCCCAACTAAGGCATAATGGCAGCTACCCCTCCAGCCCTCTGTGGGATTCCATGTAATGCAGTCTCTCCCCATATGACTCTTGTACCTCCCAAGCTTCTGTCTTTTCTCTGGCACTCAGAGTTAGTGTCTGTGGGTGAGAGAATTTGTGCATGGGCCCTTTAAAGGGGCATCTGGAATTTCTCTCTCCTTCCATCTCACCTGGACAACCTGAATCTACATGGATTTTTACAGTTAGACTACTTTTGGGGAACTCCTTTTCCCTGAGCTGGGACCCTGGACTGGAGGGCGCCCATAAGAGGCTAAAACCCCTCTCTTCTTCAGGGTGGCCTCTGCAGCCACCTTCTCCCAGTCCTCCACCATCGTGAACAGGTGTGGGTTCAGCCGTTTCACATTTTTGCCCCTTTTACCAGCTTTGATGAGGATCCTTCAAAGAAATATTTGTAGATAATACTATAAAATACAAAATCAGTACTGTTAGTCTATCAATATAATTGTGATTCAAATTTCACGTTTGTTTAAAGAAAATCTAGCTTAGTGGATTTTTGAAAAGTAGCATAAAACCAACATTATGCAACAAAGCCAATAGAAATAAACTCCTATGCTATATGATCACTTTAATTGGTGATCATATAGCATACGAGTTTATTTATTCTCTGAATTTTTAAATTAGTATCCCATAATACTGATATAGACTGAATATTTGCGCCAACATAAACTTATGTGATTTAATGTGGTGAGTTTACTAAGGTCTCCAGCAATCTACTTCACCTCCCAAGGGAAATACAAAGAACAGGCTGTTGAAAGTGAAGACACCACTAATATCTGTCAAAGACTGTTCCAAGGCCGCACAAGACAGCTGCACAGAGGAAACCTTTTCTAACTAGAATATTTGCTTCTTCTTTAAACTCTTAGAATTCTTACTGTTATTTTATTTAGTTTATTTTTTTGAATTTTCCACCTCATTCCTGAAAAAATTTGCGAGTTACTAATATACTCCTGGTTTTGAAGGGAACAGGAAAACTTTTCTGGAAATTTTTATAAAGGTTGGTTCTCCATTATATTCATTGTGGAAGTGAAGACCCTAACTTTCTCTTCGGAATTTCTTTATCATGTACTCTGAAACCAATTGTGTAATAATTACCTCACCCTTCACCGATGCTATGAAAGCTCACCCTTCCTGCTGCTTGCATTTAGAGGAGAGCTCACACAGTGAATGCTTTCAATACAAGTGTCTTGGCCTTAAGAATGACACAGGTTTGTCCTGAAATATAATGGATGCCCTTAGAGTTCAAAACACATGAGGTAGAAAGAAAAATAGTTACACTAAATATAAGTACTATAAGACCAAATGTTTATCTCCCCCCACCATCATTTATTTGTTGAAATTTAATCTCCAATATGATGATATTTGGAGGTGGGGCCTTTGGGAGGTGATTAGGTCATGATGGTGGAGCCCTTTGAATGAGATTAGTACGTCTATAGGAGACTCCAGATAGCTCCCTAGTTCCTTCTATGAGCCAAGTGAAAAGACAGCTGTATATGCACCAGGATGTGGGTCCACCCCCAGATGCTGAATCTACTGCCACCTTAATATTGGCTATGAGAAATACATTTCTATTGTTTATAAGCCACCAGTGTATGCTTGTTAGAGCAGGACAATTGCTTTCTATGTTTATGTTGAAAAAAAAAAAAAGGATAAGACTATTTTCATCAATTTATTGAATTTCTTTAATCTTATAATCTTTTCAGAACATATAATTATTTGATAAATATATTAAAAATAAAAATTAATCATATAAAATAAGTTTGATTTTATAAACACATCAGTTGTGACCTCCAGGAGGAAAACATAGAGAAAAAATTTGGACAGTAGGATTTATTTAGACAATAAAGTCTATAACTTATAAAAGATAAAAGGAAGTGGGGGAAGGATGATTAGGGTATGAAAGCATTCAGATTGCCATGTGAACCTGATGGCTGTGAAAAAATAGGAGATTGATCCATGGTGCAGCTCTGCCCTAGTCTTACATAGCCTGGCATGGAGGTATGGCGCACATTACTCACTGGAGAAGTCCTGCTTTGGGCAACATAGCCAGGCCCTAGGAATCCCACCATGCTCAGTCATTGAGTAGAGCTGCATAAAGAGAGGAGTCCTCAAGTTGAAAACAGAAATGGTAAAGGGTCCTAAAGGCACTAACAGATAGAGTCTGTCAGCTAATTACAATTTGCACCTTAATGGCAGGTTCTTCCAGAAAACCAAAAAAACACTTCTCTTTGCTGCCATATATATTAAATTTATTTTAATTGATACAGTACATGAAATTTTCAAACTGTCAAAAATTTTATTAAATGAGATTCTAGAACAAACAGTACTAATTATCTCTCCAAAAGAAATGAAAATAGGATTTCAATGAGATATATGCACTCCCATGTTTATTATAGCATCATTCACAATAGCTAAGATATGGAACCAACCCAGATGCTCGTCCAAGATAAACGGGTAAAAAAATTCTGGTATATATACTCAGTGGATTATTATTCAGCCATGAAAAAGGATGATATTCTTCCATTTGCAACATGTTTGGACCTTGTGCACATTATGTTAAACAAGATAAGTCAGAGAAATATAAGTTTTATATGATATCACTTAATGTGAAATCTAAATAAAAAAAAGTTAAACCTGTAAAAAACAAGTTACCAGTGGAGGCAGAGATAAGACTGATGGTTTTTAAAGGTATAAGCTTGTAAATAGTAGATAATCCATAGAGATCTAATGTACAGTATAACGAATATAGATAATAATATACTATAATTATTTAATATGATAAATACTGCTATATTTGCAATAATATTACAACATATAAATCTATCAAAATGACATGTTATACCTTAAACTTATACAATGTTACATGTTCAATTTATTCAATAATAGATAAAAATAAATTTATAAAAATGGTGAAAATGATAATTCAATACTTCCCTCATATACTTGTTTGAAAGATTAAGTGGCATTGTGCGAAACACTCAGTGTAATCTCCAATACACAGAAAACATAACCAGTAAATTAACATTAGGTTATTTATTAGTAACTTAACTTTCCATCCATCATTTTATGTTTTACATATAAATGTGAGTGCATGTGTATGTTTGTGTGGAGATATTCATTCAACAAAATTTATTGGATTCCTGCATTCTACATTGGAGTGTATGCATATAAATAGTGTATTTTTAGAAGTAATATAATTAGTAGGATGTTGAATTCTGCTATAGTATTGGAGACAGGTAGGATGATAACATATTATTTTATCCCATGTTCCCTAGAAATGACAGACCCTGAGGCATAAAATGAAGTTCTTATACTTTGCTGGAGAGTGAAATTCTAGAAAACATCAGTGATGGAAATAAAACTCTGTAGCGAAGAATGTTAAAAAAGAATGTTAGTTAATTGCCACAGATTATCAATGGAAATCGTTGACTAACAGTACTCAAAGAACATCTTTAGAAATGTTATATAAAAAAGAATTTATCTGATAATTCAGTTTTATCTCAAGTCCTTCATTCATTGGTAAAAATGTAAGCTGAGTTGACTTCCTTGTGGCATTTTTCAGGCTGTATTTCCTGACCCTTTAGCAGCCACTGGGGAAAATAATAGATTGTGATGATTTTCTGAAAATGTTTGTGATACTAGGACTTTTACTCTAGAGGAATCCATACAAAAGAAGCAGCCTTGTGTTATTTTTTAAGAGTAAATATTTTGAATTTAGATAAATATGAATTTAGAATTCGTGTCATCCCTTAAATCTTTTTAACTTTGGACATGTTACTTAAGTTTCCTATTTCCTAGAATACCAATCTTTAAAATAGAGATCATATGAGTCTTTGAATCATAAACTTATTGTAAGAATTAAAAACACTCTGAGTGCTAACCCAGGATCTGCCACATGGTAAATCCTCATTAATATTTGTTCTTATTGTAATGCATTACTATAATATGTTATTATTATAATGCATTAAATATCTGTTACTCTAAAATGGATAGAACACATATATAATCACATTATTGATAATATATCATATAAGGGCATTTTTGAGACTCTAAGAAGGTTTTTTACGGGGTAATAATAACACTTTGCAAAACTCAATGTACTGGAAGAAAACCTTCAACTTGCCAATAACTATATTCTTGGCTGCCCTAATTGTAACCTCAATTTCTGAATTTTTTGAAGAGTTTTTGAAAAGTCCAAAGAAATTTAAAAATAAATTTTTTTGTTTAGGTAATAGCTGCACTCTAGACTAAATAGAAATGAGCTGATTTTGAATTTCTTTGTGAAATTTGAAAAATTTCAAATCAGTGACTTTTGTAGTAAATATTTGGTCAAAACTCAAGTTTGTTTTCTGAACAGTCTTTAATATTTACAGAATTTTTAATCTCATTACATTTTCAAAGGAAACATTTTTAAAGTAATTTTTCTTATATAATATAATTTTAATACACACTAAATTTAATTTGATTTGATTTTTTAAAAACTACTAAGTCAATTAATTCTGAGACTTACAATATAATTGAATGAGAACACTGTAACAAGTTACCTTCCTTTTTTTTTCAGAGAAGTTATATTTTCTACCCATGTAATTAAATACTATAAGAGATTCTTAATGGGTCACCCAATAAGATTAACAACTCCCCCCATCAGAATTCTGAACAAATAAAGAATGAATCAAAAAGTCTCAGATAAAGGCCAGAATATTCCTTTTATTTGCATTAAATCCCAGCTATAGAAGGAAGATTAATGTGATAGTTGCTTTCCACGTGGTGACAGATATCATAACCCTGGAAAAGTGGCAACATGTGTGCTACCTGTAGACAGCTGGTTTTCAAGGAAAATGTGGTGAATCAAGAATAGCTAGTTACTTTTTTTCCAACGTAAAATCAGAAATGTTATTCTACTTTTTCACAGGCATGAGTATGGAGAAGAGAGAGCTCCAGTGTTCTAGAGAAAAATCTCTCCTCATGAAAATCAAGAATAGGAAATGAGTATTCTCCTCAATGAGAATGATCTGAAATGCATAGAATTCTATTTTAAATGTGTATTTTAAGCAAAATGTCTTACAGCTGCAAAGCAAAAACAATTCGGAAGCTGTAAAAAAAAAATACTAGACCTAAAAATGATGTTAAATAAGTAAATTCTTTCTATAGCACTTTAAAGATTTATTGACAGTTTTATCAAAGTACATATTCCAAAGTCTTATAAATATTACTCTGATACAAATATATGATAAACATGTGCCACATTTAGCTAATTAATGAATGAAAGAAACTGTAAATGGTAAATTTATTTCAAAAGAAATTTTGACAGATTAAGTATGTGAAAACACTGAAAAAAAGAATTCTAGAGTGAGATTAGTAATTTAGATACAAAGCTGGTTAACGTGATTATAAATTTTATAAACTATTAAAACAGTAACCTTTGGGGCTATCTGAGGTACTTCACAGAAATAATTTCTATGTCTATCAGAGAAAAATCTGTAATCTGTCATGTTACTTTGGAGAGTCTGATTCAAAATTAAAAATAAATATTAAATGAATCAAAAGCATTTTTCACTAGAAAATGCTTTGACCCTAAAAAGGTGTGCAGTCACTCTTTTGTCTAATTTTTCATTTCTGCACAACTTTGCAAGTTTCTAAAAATGTGTTAATTTTAAGGGTGTTTAATTGAAAGCAATTTACTCATGGACTTGTTAAGTGGTAGAAGAAAAAGAAGAAAATGAAGATTTTTGAACTGTGCGGCCAGCACCTTTTCCATCATATTGAAAGTAACTTTCCAACAATATTATCCTCAAAAATAAAACTATCTAAAATCTAGTGTCCAGTAGGCAGGGAACAGTTTTTAAAACTTAAAGAGCTGAGGCAACAAGAACTGTATTGTCAGCATAGCCAGAACTGAAATCAATTTCTTCATATCCTGAAACACCTACTAACCATTCAGTTTTTCACTTTGTCTAAGTACTAAAACATTAATTTTAATTTTTAGCATAAAAATGCAAAGTGACTTTTAACATTATTCCAATTTGAACAGCATTGGTGTGAAATAGAGTGAAAAGAATAGATCCAATAGTATGCGGTGTGGAGAAGAGTTAAATAAATTTATGAATGGTAATTTTTTGGTTTTAAATTAGTTGACACATGAGAATTACCCATATAAAAAATTCTGTTAGAAATTATGTTTATAGATTGATTTTATACGTGTATTTATAAGTATAAGCTGTATGTTTTTAGAAAAGAAACATTTATGCAATATTCTGTAAAAGCTTTTAATATATCAGATAAAGTATTTGAAGAATCCATTCTCTGAAAGCATGAATTGTGAACACCTATTCAACATGGTATGTACTTTTTAAACTTTCACTGAGATGATGTTTTAAAGACTCCTTAGCATACTCTAGTTTATAATAAGAAGGGATTTGTGAATAATCAGGAACAGGATATCATATCACATTGTATCTATGTAAACGTTGCAAACATAATTTTTACAAAGGTCTGAAGTTCCCTTAGAGACACCTGCCTCTTCAGGGTGTTTTCACAGTATTTTGAAAGGATAACAGAGATATATTCCCAGACTTTCAGATGGAAATATAAAAAGCTCATCTTAGAGGAAATTTTATAATTTCAACTCTATTAATAATTCAAGGAGAGTAAGTTTTATTATAAGGGGCTGTAGAGTTCTACCTTAAGTGTTGAAATTTTGTATTTGTAAGTACTGCATATGAGAATTAAATATAGTCGTGCCCAGATCAAAACACTCAGCAATGTATAGATTATTCCTAAATATTTTGTGATAGCCTATCAATTAGAATTTAGCTCCCGATATATTATTGGTGGTAAAGTTGAGATAAATACTATAATTGAATTTTCTGGCTTTTGAAATAAAGTATTTTGAAAGTGAGTTAACACATATTAATAGTTTCTCAAAAAGTGTTTCAGGGAACCTCTAGTACAGCGGTCTCCAACCATTTTGGCTCCAGGGACTGGTTGGTGCTCCTATGAGAATCTAATGCCTGATGATCTGAGGTAGAGATGAGGCAGTGCGCTGGGGACATCTACAACTACAGATGAAGCTTCACTCACTGTTCACACTGCTCACCTACTGTGTGGCATGGTTCCTAACAGGCCATGAACTAGTACTGGCCCACAGCCTGGAGGTTGGGGACCCCTGCTCTAGTGTTTTTTATTGATTTATTAGGGTTCTTTCATTGTTTGACTCAAAGTTAAATGTAAAATGTAATTTAATTTTTAATATGAAGAATAAATTTTTTGATTTTGTATTAAGAGTAGAAATTTAAATTTTCTTATATTAAACCTTATTATGGACAAGGAATATGTCAACTTCAGCTAACAAGTCGACTGATAATAAAGCTTTTTAGTCATCTCTGAACACATATTCAAATGTCTTATAAATGTGTCGTTAACTTGGAATGGTATAGCTCTGCAACCATCTATTTTTAAAAATGAGGTCACGGATATGTCCATTCATATAAAGTTTAACAAAGAGCACCCTGGCAAAACATAAATCTATTTATTTGAATAGCTGGAAAAATTCAGATTTATATTCTTGAGGTATGCACTTATCATGATTGAATCAAAACACATGTAATAATGAGATTATATTATAAATATAATACCCTTTTCAGTTTTACACACTTGTCATTTGGCTTTTATATTTATAAAAATTTTGAGCAAGTTTTAGACATTTTTATTCTCCTGAATCTAAAATATCCTACTTTTGATATGAGTTTGACTAGTTTAACTACAAATTAACTTGAATTTCAAGATTTAAAAATGGATGGTTTCTAGGTTTATTTTACGTGATTTTTAAAAACTAACAAAAATTTAATCTCTCTGCTTTCTGCCAGTTTGTAACCTACATACTTAGCAGTTAGCTATGCATTTCTGCAATGGTTTTTATTATTCCTAAGTTATTCACATTCAGATCTCCAGCTCAAATAGCACTTCCCCAGAGTCCTCAGATAACTCTATTTAAAGATTTTTTTGTTTCCTTCTTTTAAAAATTTATTTATTTTTTCACCTCTATTGAGGTATAATTGACAAATAAAAATTTAGTGTGTACAATGTGGTTAGATATTACATATACATTGTAAAACAATAACCACAATCAAGTTAATTAACACAACCATCTCCTCACATATTTACCATTTTGTGTGGATGTGAGACATTTAAGATCTACTCTAGGCACATTTAAAGTATACAATGCAGTATTATTAATTATAGTCTTAATTAATTTATATTATATTATATTATATTATATTATATTATATTATATTATATTATATTATATTATATTATATTATATTATGTTATGTTGTTATGTTATATTTATTATATTTATTATATTATATTAAAATTATTATAGAATTTGTTTTAGTTATTTGTCTGTCTAAATTTGCTATGCTGGAAGTTCCACAAAAAAGAAATTTTGTCTGTTTTATTCAAGAGTGTCTGAAATCAAGTATACTAAGGGTTGGCAAATAAAATGTATCATTTTATAGACACTGAAAGAAATTTGTTTTTGACTCATAAAGAGATCAGAAGACACTGGAGGGCAAGATGATATTTATGTTTCAAAAAATTCACTTGGCTTTTTTTTGAGTAAGTTTGTGGGCAAAAATAAAGAGATATAGAAAAAAGTTAGAAATATTAAAACATAATAAAAATAATTTTTTTATTGGCTGTGTTTAGCTTGTCTTCATCAAGGTAACCATTATATGTGAAAGAAATCTTGCATAAGAGTTAAAAAAGAATATTAATATAGCCCTGAAAGTTTAGTTGGCTTGAAAATCATGACATCTTTTAACCAATATAATGCACATAACATGTTTCACAGTTTGAGTTCATACTATAGATATCACAGTATATATCAAAAATATTATTTTTATAAACAACCAGTGTCAGAAATTTAACATATCACTATTTCACTGTAAGTTTCCAAAATCATTTCCTATAAAAGGCTATGTAATTAGTGCTGTGGTCCCTAAAGCTGGATTTTCCTTAGACATATATACATCCTGTTCTTACTGTGCTTAATTTTATCACCCCTTATCTATAACTTACTTGACTCTATTTTCATTTATAAATAAGACAGATTATGGATAAATTTGTTAATCTGTAATATGTATACAAAAGCATAATAATAAGTTGAATGTCTGTCTGCATTTTGTCAACATATTTCAGTTATTTCAAAATCCTACAAGAGAAGTTCAACATTATCTTATAAATGAAGAAATTTAGATCCATATGAAATAGAGTATATCCACATGGTCATTCAACTAGCAATATTTGGGGGATTTTACATAGATTATCTGACCCCAAATCTAACAGGAAAAATCACTAAAAATAAGGGAGGAAAGAATTGTGGAATTGTAACTGCAGAACCAGCTCAAAATGGTCCTATCCTGTTTCTGACGAGATACTGTGTTATCTTTCAAAGACAAGAGACAGAAACTGCAAGTCATACAGCTGAAGTCTGTGCAAAGGACACAAGTATGACCTCCACCAGCAACCCAAACCAAGCTCCATGGAACAAAAGGAGAGGGACATAACTGGAATTTTTTTAGAAATGAGTCTCTTACAATAAATGGCCAAGTACTAAGGTCCCTAAATTAAAATTGCCGTGCCAGCCATTCCTCATATCTATAATCCTTAACCCCTTAAAAACTTGCCCAAATTCTGGTCAGGGAGACTGACTAGGGCTTTCTCCCCATCTCCTCATTTGGCTGTGTATCAAAAATAAATAATTTCTTTGTTGCATACTTTATGCTTTAGTGATTGGTTTTACTGTGCATTGTGCACACAAACTTGTGTATTCAATGACAGAATCTGAAATATTATGAGGAAGATAAGTATCATAAATAATTCTAAAATAATATAAATATTAATTTCATTTAAGAGACCGCAAGCATTATTTAGGTGTTGAGAAAAGATTTTGAAAATCTGACTGAGTTCTCCTCCACAGGAAAAAAAAAAAGATTTATATGACAAAATAAATAAATTGAGCTAATATTTGAATATGAAGATGTACAATATGCATATGTATACATATATTTATGTATTTCACATTTATCAGAATTTATAAACATTAGAGTTTTCTCCAAGATGAAATGGTAATAAGTGAGCAGGTTCTGAAAAACAAAAATTTTAAAACATAACCAGGTGATATTTTGAGATGTGATTTTGGAGATGTATTTACTGAAAATAAACCTTCTGTCTGAACATAACAATATATATATATAAGTGTGTGTGCGTGTGTGTGTGTGTGTGTGTGTGTGTATGTATGTGTATATATATATATATATTTAGAGCCATTGTAATTTATTTTATTTATTATAAGTTATGTTATAATTTGAGTATTCTGAAATGATTACTATTGGAAAAGTATGACCATTGAAGATTAGAAATTTAAATGGAATTAACTTTAGTATGAATGCAACAGTTCATCAAACACTAAACAGTTTTTCTCCTTACTGTATTCCCGTATATAATAGGCAGATTTTCTTTCCTAATTTTAATTTTTTTTAAAAGCATAATCTGATGCTACCTGTAAGTACATAGTCTCATAGTCTCATCCAGCCTTTTCCATAAGAAATGAAAAACAGCAAGATATTCACATATTTTATATTTATTCGTATTTGTTTTTTTATAAAGCTTTTATTTAGATTTCAGGTCAAGCAAAACAATGCCATTTATGTAGAAAATATCCTTGATACTTGCTTATCAGAGCATTACTCTGGGCTATATGAAGAAAGGAATAAAAGAACAGAAAGGAAAGGGATGAAAAGAAGTTAAGCTGCATGTTCACATAAATGAAAGTATTTTCATTTACTTTTAGACTGTACACTTTAGCTTTAAAAATAATTTTTAAATAATTCAACAAATACAAGCATTAAGTTAAAAAGTAATTATAAAAATAAATGGAAAATACAAAACTATAGACAATCTTGTGTATTAGAAAACAAAAAACAGAAAGTTGAAAAAGGTAATTTCACAAAGGGTAAATTGTCATAGCGCTAAACTAGTTTAATTTCCATTAAGGTTATTGATCTTCATGCAAAATTTTAGAAAAAAGATAAGTTATTTAGAATGTAACAGGTCAGTAAAAAATCATGAGTTTTAGATCTGGAAGGCTTTGTAGACCTTTAACCCATGAAGCTGTTCAAAGTTCAAAGCACATGTTTGACTTGGATCTAAAAAAGTGATCATTGAAAGAAAGATTTTCCAAATGCCTAAGAAAAATTTCCCTATCTTTTTAACTATTGAATATCCATTTACTTATAATATTTATCATCCATATTAATCAAGATCTATCTGTAGACTGATATTTTACCTAAATATTCTGGTATTGACATATCCAATTGTGAACAAAAAAGGGGCCACATACTATACCCATCAAGCTCAGTGGAGGCCCACATAGTGGGTCCTATAAACACAAAGACTGAAAGTAATCACATAGGACTGTCGGATCACAAATTTCTAAATGGCTACTTAGTGGGTAGTCACATCTCAGGCCTTTAGCCACCTTAACAAGGGCAATCTTTACCTTAAGTGAGCTCTGTCTATTGTTTTTATGCATCTAGGGTAACCTACCTTTGAAATGTCAGAGTAGTTTTTGTTTTGGGGGATTTTTGTTTGTTTGTTTGTTTGTTTGTTTTTTATTTCTTGAAGACACAACTGCCAGTACCAGAACTGAAGATCACCAGAAACAAAGCTGCAGAACCCATTATTGTTATCCTGTTCCCTGCACACCATCTCTACGAGCTGTAAATGTTAATTTTAAACTATCCTATACCTATCAATGTAAAAAAAGTATGCTTTTTTTCATTTTGCCTTTTATCCAATTCTAGAGATTTCCCCTGCTTTACTTTCCCCTGCCTTCTTAACTTCCACCAATAGATTTCATGTAACCCTCCTTACATCTCTTCCTTTGATTCTAACATATAAAATAAGCTTCAAAACTACAATTCTCTGGGGCATTTTCTCAAATCTATTGAGATTTTGCTTCCCAGCAATTGTCATCAGTTTGGCTTAAATAAGCTCATAAAAATTTTCTACAAGTGTTACCGAATTCAAGAGGTTTGTTTTGCTTGTACAGGTCAAAGCTAAAAGAGACATGGACAGGAGTTTGTAGCAAAGAAAGTAAATGTTTATTTAAGGCAAGCTCAGAAACGCAGGTGATAGAACTCAAAGGATGGTCCCAGATGGCCTCTAGGGGATAGGTTATATGTGGGGAAAACTCATTAGCCATGGTAGCTAAAGGAGTTGGGGTTGTGAGCTGGACTGATTGATTGGGGCTAGAGTAGAAAACAGTTGATTATCACATCAGGTCCTGATGTCAGTCACAGCGGAAGTTCTGTCTGGTTTCAAGGGGATGCCAGTAGGGTCCTTCTGCCTTCATGAGTGTGATACTGCAAGAATTATCTTCAGGTTGACTAAAACCCTTTCTATGGTCAACAGAACTGAGGCTTTGTTTGATGCTACTTAAAGATTTAATGATTAGGAGAGTACTTGTGAAGTATGCAGAAAGATTAAGAAAGAAAAACAGCAAGTAAGCCCCAGGTAGCTTGAATCAAGGAGGAAAATAAAAGACAAATTTATTTTAAAGAAGTGTAGATTTGCACAGATACACAGGTTTGACCTTTCTTATATAATTATTAGTAAATTATTTTATTGTCTGCTATTTTGTCACATCCATCCCACCATTTTCTAATTTACTCTGACCCATCTGAGAATCTTCTCACAACATCAAATAATGCAGAGCCTCATGGAGAAGCATCACACAATAGATTATGCCAGTGATAAATGAAATATTCACTCTGATCTGTACCAATATTATACAGCTTGAAGGGGACCAAAGTTTTGTCCCCAAAAATATATCTCTTAGAACATTGATTTTAAGCTGGTTATTAAGAAACAAAATAACTCAGAAAAAGCCTTTGACCTTCCTCCTTTACTACCTAAGGGAATTCAGACAGAGGGGACTTCTTCAGGAAGGAAGTCATAGCTTAATCAGTTTAGAATTTCCACCTTAACCTAATTTGAATTAAGAATGGTAAATAAAAGGGATCCATGCAAAAACCTGTTATGCTGGATTCTCACCTCTGTCCCACTGTTTCTGGGTTGCCTGGCAGAAATTTGTTTGCCATGCTTTGTTCCATTCTTTCTCAGCTACTTGTGAATTATCTATTTCTCTTTCAAAATCCCAGACACCTGTCACCCCATTCTTCACTGCCAAAGTGCCATATAAATCTCACTGCCCAATGCTTCTTTGAGTCTCATTATGACACCACTAAATGTACATTTTATAATAAACTCTGAACATTTTCTTCTGTTAATGTGTGTCTATTAATTTGATTATTAGCCCAGGTAGAAAAAGTTAGAAGGTAGGAGGAAAATTATTTTTAACATCCCCACAAGATTTTTAAATGTTTTAAATTGCGTGTTTGAGAGATTTGGTTGGTTATGTCAGGTTTATGTATCTTTTTCACATTTCTTTATGTATACTTCCAGGATGTCCATTTGTTTATATCTCAATATCTTAATGTTAGGTAGTTAGGTAGACGTGAGTGACTGGGGAATGAAGGTCGCTCCCAAAGACCTCCTTTAGGACCTTTCTGGAACACCCATTTTATGGTTATAAATTACCCCTACAACCTGAGTAGCAAGGAGTAAAGAGCCATAAACGAGTAATAGGTTTAATGCCGCGGCAAGGGCATACACAAACAGTACTACACTAATCTCCTCATGACCTAGCCTCATTATAATATCATGCCTATGCCTAGATGTTTATGAATCTAATTATAACAGACTGAATTCTGTGTAACTGCATGCACAGTAGGCAAAGGGATATATAACAGTCAAATGTCAATCAAAATGACCTCACGTGCGAACCATTTAGCATCACCCTTGTAATATCTCATCACGGACCTAATATAACGCAGACCTCTTCACTTCCAAGCTGTTATAGCCCTCTTTGTTGTAGCCTGTCCCTCCCTTGGATTGTACTTTAATAAATCTTACTATCTCTCTGACCTATAACTCTTTACTGTGTCAGCGAAAAGAACTGAGGACCCATTCATGCTACTTGGGTAACAACTAATTTTAGATTGCCCAACAGCTGCACTATCATTAAAAAAATTATAGTTTTCTATCTAGTTACTAAATGTGTTCTAAAAATACACACACATAAGGAATAATTCCTTCATTTTTTCTAATATTTACTGAATACCAATTTTCCAAATGCTATACTTGACACTTAGAATACAATGTTAAATAATTAAGCCTTCTTTTATTATATGACACATAATATATTTCACCTTCATTCCATATTGGAAGTTTCAAAAGCACAAATGTTTAGCAAAAGAATATATAAGTATAAAAATATATATTTATGTCTTCATGATATATTAACAAAATGAATAATAAAAAATTATTTTCTGCTTGGTATTTAAATAAAATACTATAAATATATCAAAAACATAGTATATTTTAGCAGAAGCTTACTTCTGCTAAAATTGGATTCTTATGCATGAAGTTATTACTAATCATTTTCTAGAAAATTTATACAAATCCTAGCACTGTTTGGCACATAGTAGACATTTAATAAACAAGAAATATAACTACTATTCAGGTTGTGCCACACCTAATATTGTTACCTGTCCAAAGTTCATGTGTCCAACACTTTAAAAAGCCACAACTCAAACGTCAGAGTTTGAAGTAAAAAAATGTTGATCAAAAAGACGCCAGCAGAGAAGATGTGAGCCCTAGTGTTACCCCAAATCCATCTACCCAAGTATAAAGTTCAGAATTTTTTTATGTCGAGGGAAGGGGAAATGAGAGGGGCTGTTTTTGTAAAACTAAGCTGTAAGTACAAATCCTTTTATTATTAGCATGTCTATATGCAAGACTAAGCAGAAGCTATTAGGCTGAAGGCCATGGGAACAAAGCAGGTGGAGTCAGAGAGGCCAAGAATTTAATTCCATTACAATATCTTTCTTTATTTTACTTCAACTAAGAAAAGATAGTTTCTCTTTTCTCTCTCTCTCTCTCTCTTTTTTTCCATGGAAATGTCTTTTTTCAGGCCTCAAATGACACTTATAAATTTGTAATTCTATGATTTGGTATATAAGATGTCATTGAAGTAATGTATATAGTGCTTATGTTATTACTTCTTAGCAACTTAATATGTACTTTACTCATAAAAGTTTATTGAACTGGCAGCATTTGAAAAGTACAAGATATTCACTAAAAGCCTATCCATTCTTATCTCTGAATCAAGTTAAACATTGATGTAAAAATATAATGGAGATTATTGATTTATTTACAATATTAGAAAGTCAAAATGACTGGGAATTTATCTGGATTGCTTATATTGACCAACTGACTTTTTTTTTTTTTAATTTTAAAAAGTTAGACATTTATACAATCCATGAAGTAATCTTCCCAGATACTTTCACACTCATCTGACATTACACACAAACATCATAATAATATTGACTATCTACTCCATACTCTAAATCTCCTTGACTGTTTAGTAACTACTACTAATTTGTAGTTCTTCATCCTTTCAATTTTTTCACCCAGCTGACCAAACCCCACCTCTGGCAATCATCAGTTTGTTTTTTGTATCTGTGAGTCTGTTCGTTGAGTTTGCTTGCTTCTTTTCTTTCTTAGATTCTGCGTATAAGTGAAATAACATGATATTTATCTTTGTCTGATTCATTTCACTCAACATAGCACCCTCTAGGTCCATCTATGTTGAAGCAAATGGTAGGATTTCATTTTTTTATAACTGAATAATACTTTATTGTATATATGTACAATATATATATATATATTGAATATATGTACCATAGTATCTTTATCCAATCATCTATTAATAGACACTTAGATGGTTTCCATATCTTGGCTATTGCGAATAGTGCTACCATGAATATAAGGCTGCATAGAGGTGCATAAATCCAACTAGTGTATGGTTTTCTGTGGATAAGTGACCAGAAGTGGTCAAAGCGTCAAAAGGTAGTTCTATTTTTCATTTTGTGAGAAACTTCCAAATTGTTTTTCAATGTGGTTATACCAATTTGCAATCCCACCAACAGTGCATGAGGATTCCCTTTTCTCTACATCCTCACAACATTTTTTGTTTGATTTATCAATGATAGCCAATCTGAGTATAGATTTATCAGATTATAGTTTTTACTTGTATTTGTCTGATGATTAGTGGTCTAGTTTTATTTTTTTGGATATATCTGTCTAGTTTTCCCAACACCATTTGTTGAAGAGACTGACTTTACCCCATCGTATATTCTTGCCTCACTTATCATACGTTAAATGACTATATAGGCATGGATTTATTTCTGAACTCATGCTGTTCCATTGATCTATGGGTCTGTTTTTTAAGCCAGTGCCACAATGATTTAATTACTATAGCTTTGTAGTATAGTTTGATATCAGATAGTGTGATACCTCCAACTATGTTCTTCTTCCTCAAGATTGCAATGGTATTCAGAATCTTTTATGGTTCCACATAAATTTTAGAATCATTTATTCTAGTTGCGTGAAAAATGCTATTGGTATTTTGATAGGAATTGCATTGAATTTATAGATTGCTTTGGGTAGTATGGGCATTTTAACAATGTGGATTATTCCTACCATGAGCATGGTTTTTGCTTCCATTTATTTGTATCTTCTTTCATTTCTTTTTTCAATGACATAATTTTCTGAGAATAGGTTTTCTCTCTTTGGTTAATTTGATTTCTACGTATTTTATTGTTTTTGATGCAATTATAAATGGGATTGTTTCTTAATTTCTTTCTGATGGTTCATCATTGGTAGATAAAAATGCATCTGACTTCTGAATATTAATTTTATATCTTGCTACTTTACTGAATTTATTGATCAGTTCTAGTAGTTTTTTGATCTTTTGGGTTCTCTTTACACAGTAACATGTCATCTGCAAATAATGACAGTTTTCTTTTTTCTTTTTTTCAATTTGGATGCCTTTTATTTCTCTTTCTTGTCTTAATGCTGTGGCTAGGACTTCCAATACAATGTTGAACAGAAGTGTTGAAAGTGGGAATCCTTGTCTTGTTCCTGGTCTTAAGGAGAACAATTTAGCCTTTCCTCAATGAATATAATGTAAGCTGTACGTTTGTCTTACACAGCCTTTATTATGTAGAGGTATGTTTCCTCTATTCTCACTTTGCTGAGACTTTTTATCTTAAATGGATGCCAGATTTTGTTGAATACTTTTTCTGCATCTATTGATATGAACACCTGATTTTTATCTTTTAATTTGTTACTATGTGTATCACATTAATTGATTCAAGGATATTAAATCAAATTTTCATCACAGAAATAAATCCAATTTGATCATAGCGTATAATATTATAATACATTACTGAATTTGGTTTGCTAATATTTTGTCCAGGATTTTTTCATCAAAGTTCCTCTATAGTTTTATTTTTTTGTAATGTCTTTCCTGGTTTTGGAATCAGGGTAAAGGTGTCTTTGTAAAAAGAGTTAGGATGCCTTAACTCCTCTTAAATTTTTTAAAATAGTATGAGAGGAATAAATATTAATTCTCCTTTGAATGTTTGATAAATTCACCTTTGAAGACATCTCGTCCAGGGCTTGTGTTTCTTAGGAAGTTTTTTGATTACTAATTTGATTTCATTGGAAGCAATCAGTCAGCTCAGATTTTCTGTTTCTTTTTGACTCTGTCTTGGGGGATTGCATGTTTCTAGGAATGTATCCTTTCTTACAGATTGTCCAATTTGTTGGCATATAATTGATGTTAGTATTTTCTAACGATCTTTTTTTTATTTCTGTGGAAACCATAGTTCTCCTCTTTTACTTCTGATTTTATTTATTTGAGTCCTTTCTTTTTCTTTCTTGAACAGTCTGATTAAGTTTATCAATTTTGTTTATCTTTTCAAAGAACCAGATTTTCAGTTTTATTAATCTTATGTATTGTTTTTATAGACTCTACTTTGTTTATTTCTATTCTAATCTTTATTACTTCCTTCCGTCTACTCACTTTAAGCTTTGTTTGCTGTTCTTTTTCTAGTTCTTTTAAGGTTATATTGTTTACTTCTAAACAATATGTGTAATGTTATATTGTTTATTTGAGATTATTTTTGTTTCTTGGGGTAGTCCTGTATTGCTATGTGTTTTCATTTTTGTTTGTCTCTAAGTATGTTTTATTTCTTTCTTGATCTCATTGTTAACCCATTTACTCTTTAGTAGCATGTCGTTTAGCTTCCACGTGTTTGTATATTTTCTAGTTTTATCTTGTAGTTGATTTCTAGTTTCTTACCATTGTGGTCAAAGAAGACACTTACTATTATTTTAATCTTCTTATATTTCTCGAGACTTGTTTTGTGGCCTAACATGAGATCTATCCTGGAAAATGTTGCATGAGTACTTGAGAATGTATTTTCTACTGCTTTGGGGGTGAAACACTCTGAACAAATTAAATCAATCTTGACTAGTGTGTCATTTAGGACACTGTTTCTTTATCGGTTTTCTGTTTGGAAGATCCACCTGTTGGTGTCAATGGGGTGATCAAGTCTTCTACTATGAGTGTATTACTGTCAATTTCTCCCTTTATATTAGTCGATAGTTGCTTTATATATGTAGGTGCTACTATGTTAGGTGCATATATGTTTACTAAGGTTATGTCCTTTTGTTGAATAGATCCCTGTATCATTATGTAATGCCTTTCCTTGTCTCTTGTTGTAACCTTTGTTTTAAAATCTGTTTTTCTGACATAAGTATTGGTAGCACAGCTCTTTTTTTATTTCCTTTTGCATAAAATATCTTTTTCTATCCCTTTACTTTCAGTTTGTCTGTGTCATTTGATCTGAGGTGGGTCTCTTGCAGACAGCACATGTGTGGATCTTCTTTTCTAGTCTATTCAGCTACCCTATGTCTTTTGATTGGATCATTTCATTCATTTACTTTTAAAGTGATTATTGATAGGTATGTTGTTATTGCTATTTTATTATTTGTATTTGACAATTTCATGCTAGTCCCTCTGGCCTGTATAGCTTTTGTTCAAAAATTAGCTGACATTCCAATGGGAGGACACTTATGAGTAACTATCTGCCTTTCTCTTCTGCTTTTAGGATTCTTTCAGTCTCTGACCTTTGGCACTTTAATAATGTGTCTTGTTGTGGGCTTGTTTGGGTTTCTCTTGTTTGGGACTCTTTGTGCTTCCTAGACTTATATATCTATATCCTTCACTAGGTTGGAAAGTTTTCTGTCATTATTTCTTCAAATAGGTTTTCAATTCCTCGCTCTCTTTCTTCTCCTTCTGGTACCCCTATGATGTTGGTTTTGGTATGTTTGATGTTTTCCAAAGGACTCTTAAACTTACCTCATTTTAAAAATATTTTTTTCTTTTTACTGTTCCAATTGGGTGTCTACTCCTACCTTGTTTCCAGCTTCATTCAATCTACTGTTAATTCCTTCCAGTGTATTCTTAATTTCAGTTATTGTATTCTTCATTTCTGACTGGTTCTTCTTTATGGTTCCTATATCATTTTTAATATTTACTGCCTCTCTGTTGAAGCCTCACTGAGATCATCTGTTCTCCTCCCAAGTTCATTGACCATACTTTATAACTTGTTTTGAACTCTGTCTCTTGTAGGATGCTTGTTTTCATTTTGTTAAGTTATCCCTTGCCCTGGGGTTTTTGCTTGTTTAATTTGAGGCATATTTCTTTGTTTTCTCATTTTACTTGCCTTTGTATGTCCATTTCTATGTATTAGGAAGATTTGTTGCATCTTCTAGCCTTAACCAGGTGGCCTTATGTAGGAGGTGTCCTGTTTGGTTCAATAGCACAATCTCTTTGATCACCTTCTCCAGGGGCTCTGGACATGTTTTTTTGTGTGATTGCGTAGCTAAGCCTTGATTACTGCTAGTACGTCAGTCAATAGAATTGACTCTTGGGTTGACTAGCTGTGGAGATGGTCATGCCCACAGGTATGAGCTGTTGTGTTGGAGCTGACTCCATAAAGTGGGATTTTCCCAGCAGGCTTATGTACCTGCTGAGATTATCTTTCGGGTTTGCCATTTAAGGGACTATTCAGGTTGTGATCTGATGCCCGATTTTGGTTATGTTTGTTCTGTGGCCCTTTGGGAGGGGGCCCCTGTATATGCCAAGTTCAGCCATTGCCTTTAATTGCTCAGCACTACCTGTGGGAGCTACAAAGTGATCCATGATGGTTGCTGCCTATGCTGGGTCTGAAGGCTGATGGGAGAGATAATGCTGCAAGCCAAGGTTGTTTATCCTCAGTACAGTGCCCGGGGAAGCTTAGCAAAAGGACCAGTGCACCTCAGAGTCTGGGTCTTCCTGCCAGCTGCCCATATGACTCTGTAGCTAGAAGAGCCTTTGAGTGGTATGTGAGTTGGGTGGGGAGGGGGCCCAGGAGTCATCAGGAGTAAAGTGAACAAGTTTCACACAGACAATGCATAATCAAGTTTCATGTCAGTGCTGAATCTGTGGCTTCCCTTAAAAGTCTCAGATCACAGAAAAGCCAGTTACTGTCCTCCTTAGGCCTCAAACCGCCCATGATGAACCCCAAAGACATTGTGGCTTGGGCTAGCACCAGTGGTTCACCACCAAAAGTCTCCACTGAAATGTTTAATCCTCATTCAGGCCACATAAGCTGAGGGCTGCTGCCTGCCAATCAGTATGTGGACCAGGGAAACCTCAGGGTGGGATTAACACCCAGGTAACAGGCCATAGCAGGCAATTTGTGGGCTGGGTGGGACTGGGCTCCAGGGAGACACAGGGTAGAGGTAGACACCCAGCTAATACAGTTTTAAAATTGACTATGTTGAGGAGAGTTCAACACAGACATGATGGTATCTATCTCCAGACTGCCCTGTAGGCGGGCCTGAGGAAGGCAGAATAGCAGCTGTTCCTCAGCCCTTGCCCAGGCACCACACAACTTAGTCTTTCCCCGTATGTCTCTTGCACCTCCTGAGCTGCTGACCGTCTGTCAGAGCCCAGGATTGAGATTTTTTTAAAAATTCTACATTATAATAGTCTTCACATGTACTCGTTTAAAAATATTTAGGATTTATAGGGGAGAATGAAAACATGTTTTCTTCCACTCAATTTAGATTCATTGATTGCAAATTAGACTGACAAAAGACAGTTCAAGAGAAAAACAAATGGAAGTTTATTAATGTATACATTTATGAAGTCATGAGTAACATGGCAGGGTGATTATAATTGAAATGTATATAACAATTTGACAAAAGAATGATACATTTTCAGAGAAGTGACAAGACAAAAGAAGAAGGCTTTGAGCAAATTGTGGGGACATGAGCATAAGGAGGAACTTAATAAAAGATAAAGACAAGTAAGAACTGTTTGTCATGTGAATTTATTTGGCACTGTCTCCAAACTGATGAGTCTAGGGTTGTCTCAGAAAATTAAGAATTGTCCCACCTTTCCCAATAGGTGGTATAATATGGACAGTTTTTTTTTTATATCTGCTTCTTTTCATTTGCCTTCAGCTTAAAATATTCTCTGTGTCAGAGTGGCATATTTTGGTGTGGTATACTCTGTAAACCTTTGGACTCTCTAATTTTAATTAAATAGGAATTGAGGATAACATTACATTAATTCTATATTTAGATTCTCTATCATTGCATCACTTTATTCACATATTCATTAAGCAAATATTTTTTTGACTTCTTACAATATACTAAGCATTACTTTTTGGGAACTGCAGTGGGTTAATCAAAGCCTGATTCTTAGTGGAAGTGTTTTCCTGGTAGGGGAATTGCACAGTAAACAGACAAGTATAACTTGTAGCATTTAGTGAAAGTGTCATGGAGAAAATTAAACCAAAAATAAAACTTCACCTGAGAGTCATCTAAATGGCCCTTGTACCCTCCCATCATGGCCCAAATATAAACAGAATTTCCCACTTCTGCACTGTTACACCTCTTTCCTAGTAACCTGCTCCTTCCCTGGAGCGTACTTTATCTTTTGTCTTATCAACTCCCAAATTTCATGGGAGTGAACCCCATCCCCTTCTAAAATGTACTTTCAATAAATCTTACTTTTTCTAAATCTTGCTGACCTGCAATTTTTTTTACTATGCTGGCAGGGAAGAACTGAGGACCCCTCTATGCCCCTGTGGTGACACCAGATTTCACATCATCCTGTGCAGTACACATTGAGAGCTGAAAAAAATTTGAAATCAAAGCAAATAGATTACTAGCAGATTGAATTTAAGGTGTGAAAAAAAAAAGTGAGAATTAGGGCCTCAACAACTAAAATTATGTAGTCTAATAGTGAAATGAGAAAAACTGAATGGAAGAAGCATTATTTGGGAAAGATAAAAAGGAATTTACTTCTGGATGAGTTGAGTTTGTAATATCTAGTTTGTAATATCTCAATTCTATTTAAAAAGATAACAAGGGAGTGGTTGACTATATTAGTCTGAAATCAAAAAATAGTTCTTGGTGATGATATAAATTATAGGAACATAAGTTCAGCTATGATATTGAAAGCAATGCAATTTAATGAGATTCCCAAGGGAGTGCATTGTCAATGTAAAAATGTCCAAACCTGTAGAAAAGTTTTATAAAATTTATTTGAGCCAGATATTTGAGGTCATGCCCAGAAGCAATACTTCATGAATTGAGAAAATGCTCCAGAGAATGGCAGTTTTGCAGTTCATTTTATGTATTTAGAATCAAAAGATAAAATATAAGGAAGGTATACAATATCAGTTGGTGGTAGATAAATAAGGTAGAAAAAAAAGTGAAAAAAAATCGCTAGACTGAATAAAAAGCAAAATGAAGAAACACATACTATTTTATTTTTTTTACATTGGTAGGTACGTGATAGTTAACATTTACCATTTACAGTAAATAGACATGGTATGCAGGTGACAAGAGAGCAATGAGTTTTGTGATCACGTGCTCTGGTTGTCTTGTGCTCTGGCACCAGAATTTGTGCCTTTGAGGGAATCTAGAAAAAAATTTCTCTGACATTTCATAGGTATGTTACCCTAGATGCATAAAAACAATGAACAGGTAAATATTGACCTTCGCTAAGGTGGCTACAGTCCTGAGATGTGATTCCCTGCCATAACCTACCCAGTTAAGAAATTGTGATCAGGTCATCCTGTGTGGTTACTTTTGGTCACTGAGCTCGTCAAGGCTGTCATGTGACCCCTGAGCTTGTAAGGTCTATGTTACAGCACCATTTCCTGTTTATAGCATGTAGATGGTTAAGAGGTAGGCTATAATTTGAATCTTGGAACTCTCCTATATTAAGATGTCACAGAAAAGGAAAAACAAAAGGAGATTTGAAAGGAGAAGGATGAAAAATAGATGACCTGGAGGCTCACTGTAGAAATAAATGTCTGTCAAAGAGGAACAGGTGGATAGCTATGTCCAGTTTTCTGTCAACTGCAACAAAGATAGAGTGTTTGACGATGTGGAGGCCACTAATGTTTTTACAAAACAATTTCAATAGAGTAGTGGTGGAAAACGTTTTTTAGAATTGCTTTAATAAAGAATGGTAACAGAGAAATTGGGGACATTGAGTACAGATGATTCTTTAGAAGATTTTGAGATAAAGATAACAGAAATGAGGTAAATCACAGAAAAAAATAAGACATAAAAAAGTTTTAAATAAATTTGAAAAATTGAAGCAGGTTTGGGTGCTATTAGGAAAGTTTCAGTAGACAGAAATAAATAAGTGATGTGTAAGAGAAACAGAAGTATTGCTACAAAGAAGTCATCGAGTAGGATGGAAATGACCAAATAATGGGCCCAAGTAGAGAAATCTGCCTTGGACAGGAGTCCAGACAGACTATTGTTGGTGATAAAAGGAAATGTAGAGTAAATGTACACAGTTTTAGGTATGCAGGTGCTGAGTTAGCACTTTATTAAAGTTCTTTTCTATTGGGTCTTAAGTTTTTAGTCAAAGAAGGAAAAAATGATCAGTTGAGAATGACAATGGAAGTATGGTTTGGAGGCTCAGTGAAAGAGAATAATGTGAAATTTACTTCTAGAACTGTGTGAAAGTCCATGGACCAGAAAATTGAAATAAGATTACCTGACATCTCATAGGGCATGTTTCAATTAGTGGTCCTGACTTCAAATAGTGCACTGAAAGCAGAGTTGTGCTTTTCTTTTGTCACATTCAGCTCTCCAGAGGTAGAATTAGGGTAGGAAAAAAGTTAGGTTTTATTGGGGTTTGCATTTTCCCAAGACTACCAAGGAAAAAAGAGTCAGGCCAAGGGGCTGAAAGCAGACACAACAGAGTAATTAACAGAGAAAGCAACGGAGGTGGTGACTTGAGTTGGTATGAGGCAATAATAAGGAAAATGCACTGGCCAAAGGATTGTTGTTACATGTGAAGTGGTGAGCCAAAAAAAAAGTAAGTTCTAATGGAGAATGGGGTAACTCAGTTAAAATACTTTTTTTTTTCAGTTAATTCAAGAGCATAAAGTTTTGTTACAAATAAAAAAATTTAAAATATCTCTTTCCATTATCTTTTTCTAATTAAAAATCTAGTCACCTTCAATTCATTTGTTTAATTATTTTGAAAATGACAGTTTAACTTAAATAAATTCCAGTTTCTGGAGATTTTCAGATTTGGAAATAATATCATATTTTCAAACCATTTTAGAAAGCAAATCTTTATTTCTAGAGAAAAAAATATTCATAGTTTAAATAAGTCTAATTCTGAAAATGATCTTTGAGAATTATAGAAAAATTCTCAAAGGCATATATTGAATTCCTTTTGACAGACTGATCTGTGCTTGCTAAATACTGATTTTTAAAACTACAATTAATCTAGCAATATTACAAGAAGTTCTTGATAGCTGAGTCAATTTACTCTGAATAAAGCATTTTTGAGTTATAAAAATTGAAAAATATAAACAATTGAATAATTCAATTTATATAATTTATGATGACAATAATATGGAAGACTTTTTTGCATATTATGAGGTTTTGCAAGCTCTTTTGAATAATAGTGTCATCATCTGTATATTTTTTTCTGCTATTTAATCAATGCTTAGAAGTCTAGCCATCTCTTCTCATTTCTTCAGCAAAATATGAGAAATTAGCTAATCAATCTTTACAAATTTTACAAATTAAAAGTTTATCTTTAAGGCCTCAAACTTCATGAGCATTATTTATATAGCTTATTTGTGGAAGCAAGTTGCAAACAATTATGGTTTTTCACTAGAATGTAAATGCAATTTCATAGTGAACATTTTAATATGCATGGTACATATATCAGAGAATAAATAGTTTGTATACATTAACTGAAAAATTTGAGTCATCTTCCCCATGTCTCCTCTCAAATTTTTCCTAATAAAACTCACAGCATAGTAAAATAAGGAGATCTTATTTTACTGAGAGAAATATGGTACATTCAGTATGCTCATAAAGACTTGTAACAAAATTTTTAGAAAGACTTGAAATAAAACTCTTTTATTTATTTAAGTTTATTTACATTCTTTATCCCTGGGCTCTTCACAGCCTTACCCAATGTCTGACCCATGGTTCATTCTCAATAAGTATTTGTTCTGTATTTGAACAAGGAGAATTAGTGGTAGCAAATGCCTATAAAATATCTCTTCTAATTGTAAATACCCTTATCATTACAAGTGTGAACTAGAGTATTGAAATATATTTTTTGCTACATGCTAGCAAGTTTTGAGACAATCAGAGACATGGGATTCTTGAAATAGGAATAACTGAGTTAACTTTTTTTCTCATCTATATTTAGCATAGGATCAAATACTGATACTAGATTCAGAATAGAACAAAACTCTCTGGCCCAACTTTACTTAATTCACCTACATTCTCATAAATACATACACATTTCAGTTCTTAGAATACTTCAGTTCAGGTTTATTTGTCTCACTCAAATATTTGCTTTAAAACCACAAACATTAATTTATAAACTTATAAAGCCAGGATTTTAAAAACATTAAAAGAGAAAGAAAAAGAAAAACTACAGAGGCAGAAAAAATATTAGTCATTACCAAGGATTTCAGAGTTAGGAAAAGGATAATTAGGTGAACACAGAAGATACTTAAGAAAGTGAAACTATTCTGTAGGATACTGTAATGGTAGATAAATGACAATATTCATTTGTTTATCAAAACTCATAAAACTGTATAACACAGTCATCCTTAATGTAAATCATAGACTTTTGTTCAAAATTTATAAGTATTTTTCTATCCATTGTAAGAAATGTACCACACCAATGCCTGATAATAAGAGGAAAAAATGTAAGGGTAGAAAAAAATATATTGAATACTTTGCACTTTCTGCTAATTTTTTTTGTACATCTAAAACTGTTCTAACAAATACATTCTATTTTAAAAAAGCAACCACTGACTTAGTTCTTACATGTTCTGATTCTTTCAGTCCTATAGGAATTTAGTCTTAAATGATTTCCAGCACCATGCAATATCAATAAATGGTATAAGAAACTAGAAAAAAATATGCATTGATTTGAACTTATTTATTTACTGAATGGGTAAAAGGAATAATAAGTATTTAACAACAAATAATATAAATAATATTTTCTATAACTATTATCATAAGATATGATAAATTCTGTTATATTTAATATATTAAATTAAATAAAATAAATAATAAATTGTAAATATATTAAGCAATATAATAAGTGATAAAACAGGATAATTTTACAATTTGAGAAATGCAAGGATAGCTCAATATTGGAAAAAACTCTTAATATAAGTTAATGTTTTTACAGATCAACATAAGGCAACTTGTATGGTATTCCAAATAAAAAATGTAATTTAAAAAAATTTTATAATAAAATAAGGTTATCTAGATATATCTTTGAAATGATTAGAAAATATATCTTGGTATAATAGTCAATATTCTGCCTATTTATGACACAGTCAAAGCATTTCTGTTAAAGTCAGGAATAAAACAAAGAATTTATCACCACCATTATTCAACATTTATATGAGTAGTCACTAATACAATAAGATGAAATATCATTATGATCAAAATTATTATTGTGTGTAGATGTTACTTTTGTGTGCTTGCAAAGCATAAGAAAATAAAGCAATAGCTATATGAGGAATAAGACAAGTGACTAGTTAGAACTTATTGTATGAAAATCAAAATAATTACTTTAATGTGTTTACTTAGCTTTTTTAAAGGTTTACTAATTCTCATAAGAGTCAATTTGAAATTATTGTGAATCATATTTTATTCTTTTATTCTTAGGAAATATAAATGTTCTAAAAATTTAACTCTTTATAATCAACAGATTTATTATACTTCTATTCATATTTTACTATACTATTTAGAATCTTTGACATTAAAGAAATTGTCTAAAAATATTTTCTTAAATCTCATGTGAGAAGTGAGATTAACAAATATTAAAATGCAGAAAATTGTAGAAATTTATTCATATCTGACACAGAATCATACCAAGTTCTTAATAATTAAAACAATGTGATATTAGCATAGAAATGAAACAACAGTACTAGTTTGGCAGTAGGAATTTGAATGGTTGATGGACAATGGTTTAAATGTTAACAATCTCTATTATTTACTTAAGATGGCCAAAAGCAAGCAGTTTTAGAATTTCTTTTCTCAGCAGACCAAGATCTGTACCTCAATTATTCTGGACTTTCTTCATCATTATAAAATGCTTCTGCTTAATAAGAAATATAAAGTCCTTACACAATGGCAAACCATGAAGAAAAGAAGGTGTGGGTAGAAAGATAATTTTCTTCTTTTAATGGTTTCTCATATCAAGAAAGACAAAAACTTCTTTCAACATGTCATTTATCATAAGCGAGTTACATGCTTACTTCTTGTCTAAACACTAGGAAAAATATGAGATTGTAGTTATCAATATAGGGGCTATTATAATCCATCTCCTGATCTTTCTTCACAATGATCTTTCCTGGTGGACATATCTTGGATAAAATTAACAACATCAAAAAACAGTGATGTATGTTGAATAGGCAAGTCATGTTCTTTGTTTCACAATTACAATCAATTCAACAGAACAGAACATAGAACATAGAGAAATTTACTATAATATATGATTAAATATAATTTATTTTCAGTGGAGTAAGGGACAAACTGTTCTATATTTGGTATTAGAATACCTTTCCCTGTTATCTTAAATAACAAGTAAAATAAAATTTATAATCCATTTGTCTTTATAATAAAATAAATACCAGTTCAAACAATAATTTAAAAAAATTTAAAACCATAACAGTAAAACAAAATAGCAGTAAAGATTTTTTTTAATTCTGAATAGGAAAACATTATTATAAATTGACATTGACATCTTAAAAAAACCTTTTAAATATTTAACAATCTAAAGCCATTAGGCAAAAGAAAAAAAAGTCATTTAAAATTTTGAAAGAAAAATGAACTAACATCAAGAATGACATTTAACTCAATTTAAACTGAAAAATATTAAAACATACATATATTAATAAGCAAAAGTTATAAAAAAATAGAAAATAAAGTGGGTAAACAACTTACAAAAAAAATTGTGATACTGCAAATATAGAGGAACATGGGTAAATCTTATTGCCAGAATGGATAAGAAAAATAAAGTACTTTCACTATTAAACTATATGTGTATACCATCTTTTTGGAGCACATTATTCTTATATTATTTAATCAATTATTGTACCAGTATTAACAACAACCAGATTTCATAAATGCTTACTGTGTGTGAGAAGACAATGCATATTATCTCAAATGATCAACACTAACAACCCAATAAGATAATACTTTATAGTAGTTTCTTTATATATGTAAGAAAACATCATCAGAGGAGTTACAAAATTTTTTCAAGGTCGTGGACAAGTAAAAGAAAGAGTAATATGAGTCCAGATGGAAAGCATGTATACTCTTCTCCATTATGTATTTATTTTTTAGAAATGTATTTTAATAAGATAATCTCTGCAAGAAAGACTTATGCACAAGTATTTATTCATCATACTATTTTTACAATAGCATTATTTGGAAGTCACATAAATGTGCATCCTAGAAAGTGCTTGAGCTAATGATGGTAAATGCATTATGAAATTTTAAACAAACATTAAAATGGTAATGCAGCTCATTAATTAAATGGAAAAATGCCTGCAACATACAGTTGAATACTAATGAACTACAATTAAACAGAGAAGACTGGCAGAATGCATTAATCTCTTCTCCCTCCTAAAAAAGGAGAAAACAAAATAAGAGCAGAAAAACAGAACAGACTGGACAAGTGGTGACAACCTATTTTTGGTTATACTATTGGATTAAAAAAAAAAATCTTTTTCTGTTCAGTTAAGAGCACAGATCTTAAAGAAGGAAGCAATTTGCCATACTGGAGAAGATTGGAGTTTAGCCTTTTATGAAAATTATAAGATTTGAAAAAAAGTGGCAAGGGAAATAAATATAAATATTTTCTATTAATTAATCCATCTGTAAAAAATCATATGTAGTAACAATGTTGTCAGGTATTTTAACACTTGTTTGCCACAGATGTTTCAGCAGTCTGATGGAATCTTTCTCAGAATAATGTTTTCAAATGCAGAAAGAAAACCAAGGATATATTACAGTCAATTAACTACAAATATGATACAGTTTTGTGTGTGCTTCATTTAACAAATAATAAAATTTAGCATAGACCTACTAGTGGTGAACATAGTTAAAATTTTGAAATCACCGCAATAATTAAAGTGATTTAAAAAATATTTATGATTCTTATTGGTGATAAAATCACAAATACTGTTAGCACTACTAGGGTTCTTGGCCTACATTCAAATTTTGAGAAAATATAAAATTTTAGGTAGAAATCAGTAAAAATTAAGGTATAAGTATTTTCCTCCTCCAAGTTCACAGATTTACTAAGGTCATGGGCACCTTTGAACACCAAGTTAAGAATGCCTAAAATCTTTACTGCTAACTTAAGTAGCTTGTAATATAAATAAAAATGTGATATTTCTACAATAGAAAGTGGGGAGAATAGAAGATGACCAAAATAGTTGAATGCAGATACCTCTAGAAATGAAAACCAGGAAATAGGAAGAAATAAGGCAACAGATTTGATTTGGTTTTGATTTTTTTTCTTAAAGCTATGTATTGTCATTTTATTCTTTTATACATTTTATGCTATCATAAATACAAATATTTTTAACAAATATGTTGTTAAAAATTATTCATTTGCATCAGTAATTTTATATTCATAAAATTATATGAATATTTAGAAAGATGTCTACAGGAAAAATGATAAAAATGTTAGCAATGATCAATCTATGGATGAAATTTCAGGTGGTTTTACTTCTTTATGTTTTCTATATTACTTGAATTGCTTTATACTGATTAATATAAATATTGATAAATATGTATGCATTTTCATTAAAAACAGAATGCTGACCTATTGTTTCAGAACATAAAAATGGGTGTGTGTGACATTGCATATATAAGATTTGTGAAAATTAATAAACAAAAACCTATTTAAAATGGACTTAAGAGAATAAAAGAGAAAACTTTCTTGCACGTGTCATGTCACCCAATGCATACTACTATAACAATAGGAAGAAATATACTTCACATCTTCTACAGGAAGTAATACTAATTTACTACCTCAGCAGGAGAAATAAAATATTGTTTTTTCCCCAGTAACAGCTTAGCAATGGGAGATTGCCATAACTCAGCCAATAAAAAGTCACTATTTTCCAAATTTTCATTTTCCTCTAATGAACTCTTCCTTAATAATAACTCCTCCCAAGTCTATAAAAGATTATTGCTCTCTTTTATTTCTCTAGACTTGCACATAATTTGCCATTAGACCTTGTTTTTTGAATTGCAATTTTGTTCTTTCTGAATAAACCCATTTTCCTGAAGAAATGTCTCGCTGTCTATTTGTTTAAGGTCAACAGTTTTAATAAGAAAATGCACTAAGAAGTTGGCATTTGCATAGTTTATCATAGGTCTCAGGAAATGTTACCAGTTATTATATGTAACTTACTGAAAAAATATGTAGTTTGTCAAGAGAGAATACATAGGAGAATCAAAATTTTGCAAAAAAGAAATCTAATAAAAACTGAATTGTTATATTAAAGTAAACTAATTACACATTTATTTATCTGACATGCAAATTATAAATTGTTTAAAATACTAAGCATCTGACATAATTTATAGTCTCTGTTATAATCTTGAGTATCATTTAACATAAATAGAAGATACACACAAGATTTTGGTTTTCCATTCTATTAGTCACTGTGGGAATACAGTACTAAAAAACTAAAGGCTACATTGAATTCATTTAACCATTAATCAAATATATACTGACTCTATATTATATGTCAGGCATGGTGTTAAATGTGAGATTTTAAATATACATATAAGGTCACTGTTTCTAGTTACATTGTTCAAATATTCCTGCTAACAATAATGTATAATTAAAAATTGAGATAATGATTCCAAAGGAAAGAAATAAAAACACAACAAAAACATAAAAATCCAAGTTAGATTAGGGTATTTAAAGACCATTCTGAGGGAGTTACAATTGAGCTACATTACAAAAACTAAATAGAAAACAGGTGAGTCAAACGAAGGGCAGGGAATTGTTTCTTCTGAAAGAGAAAAGCTCTACACTCTTGGAAGGAATATAACTTAAAAGATAAATGGAAAGTCCAAGGTCTGAGAGACCAACGTACCCAGCAAGGGAGAAAGTCAGAGTGAATTAAGTTAAAATGAGAAAGGCAGGAAAGTCTCAAGACTGCATCCTCTTGAAGGTCACATTAAGGAGAGCACTGAATGATTTTAAATGTGGGTGTTGAGAGTTTAGTAGAGTAAATTGATAATTTTTTTTAATTAAAAAAATTACTCTGACTACACTGTTAAAAACAAATGGATCAAAATATAAGGGGAACAGCTTTTTGTGCTGGGTAATAATGCTTAACAATTATTTATTATCAAAATGGGAGGAATACCTAGAAAGAATTAAAGCTAGATAATTAAGCAAAATGCTGGGCTCACACAAGAATTATTTATCAGAGGGAATGTTCTTAGGTTGACTTTATATTTACTATTAGGAGCTAAGAATTAATAGAATTACATAATAACTTGTAAATTCGTTTGGTAGAGAACATAGCTCCAGAGTTTAAAGTTTTGTAGCCCTGTCAAATATAAGTAAGTTTTATTTCTAACTCAGCAAATCTGCTCCAAAATTCCTTCTCTGTTGGATTCTAAATACCTTGTTCCTTAAAATGTCCTTACCCTCTCATTATTTCTCTCAACAAATAATTAATTGAATGCAATATTCGATATATGTTCATAATACTTATGTAAGAGTCACTTTTTTAACTCTTTGGAAAATTACATTATGATAAGTTGGCATGGTATCTTGGAGATGGAGAAAAGCAAACAGATACAAAAACAATTAAGACAATAAAATTAGAAAAAATATTGGCATCCTAATTTATATGGATTTCTCGGTGAAAGAAAAGCCAAGAGTGATTTCTAGATTTGCATACATGGATAAATATAAATAATGTTCAATGATCTGGGGACCACTGGAAATTAAGAACAAGGTTATCTGGTAAAGGTAGATGAGGGCAAGGAAAAAAAAAAACTAATGGTTCTTGTCATAGAAATGTTTGGATCTGGGTTACATTAAATTTTCAAGTAAAAATTCTAAGTTTTCAGTTTGTTATTATGTGCTATTAGTAAAAAATAGGTATTTACACATGACATAGAATAATTGAATAAACTATAGGAAAGAAGTATTTTCTAGATAGTCCCCCAGAACCAAGGTATTCATGACACTCAAACACAGAGACATGGCTTTGTCCCATTTCTTTTCAATTTAAATTTTCTTTTGTATAAACTATCTGTTCAAAAAAAAAGTTTTATCAATTTGCATGCTCCAAAATAGTTCAAGGCTATACATTGCATTTCTTCTAACTCTAAATTTAGTTTTTATAATGAATATAAATCATAACAGAAAGTTATAATTCCAAGCCTGAATGGCAATATTGTTTTTTTAAAAAGCAGGTTTGGAATTGTTTAATAAAAATTGGTATATTATAACATTTACTTTAATGCCCATCTATTATAAATGTCTTGGCACTAACTCAAGTAAAATTTCATTGCTCTTTTTTTAAGCTCCAAATGTAGATAAGAAAAAAAAAGATTTTAAAATTCATAATAGCTGAAATTATCACAGCATGTTCTTATACATGAATGGAAATAAAATATTTATGCAACAATAGAAATGAAACAGATTTATAATATAAATTTTACTAAATTAATTTTACTATAAAATAATTTAAAAGTTGTCCATTTTTCACTCAACAAGAAATGTTTTAATATCTAATATGTGTGATCATGTTAAGACAGATATATTTTTTAAGTAAGCCATTGCTTGTTTCTTTGCATTTCATTAAATATGATTCTATAATATTATCACAGACTTTTTCTAGTTTCAGGGAGAGCAAACAGGTTAATTGTCATGCCCTAGCACATATTCAAATATCAGTAGAAAAGTTGCAATCTGAAAGCGAATAGATGCTGCCTGGGTTGGTATTAAAGAGGGATATTTTCGATTTTGTGCCATAGTGTGATGCAGATTTGTGGGTTAGGCACTTTGATTGGCTGTTGCAAAGGTCAAATTTAGTTGAGCCATGAGGAGATTTTAGAGGACTTTGCTCAAAAAACATACTCTTAATAATTCTACAACAACTCATCTAAGAATTTTTTTAATTATCGATGTGTGATAGAAAGTATAGTTGAAGAATATTAGATAAGACTGAAATGTGACTGACACTAGCTGCTGCTATTAGTTTCCCATCACTGCACTGTTACTAAAAATTAGTGGTTTCAAATAGCACATTTATTATCTTAAATTTCTGGATATCAGTAGTCAACGATGGATCATATCGGGCTAAAATCAAGATGATTTGGAGGATCTTTTTGGAGGGTCTAGAGGAGAATCTTTTTCTTTGTCTTTTCCAGTTTCTAAAGGATGCCTGATTGTTTGGCTTTGTCCTCTTTCTTCATCTGTAAAGCAAGTAATTTAACATGAGCAAATCTTTCTCTCTAACTTTTGCTCTTCTCTCATCTTATTATCTATCCTCTTGACTCTGGCTCTCTTGCTCCTCTCTTATGAGGATCTTTGTTATTACACTAGGTCAACCTAGATAATCCAGGGTAATCAGCCCATCTCAAGATCCCTAAATCTTTTTCCATAAGACATCCTCCCCTTTGTCCTATAAGGTAATATTCACATGTTGTGGGGATTAGAATGTCAACATCTTGAGGGGCATTATGCAGCCCACCACACTGTGTGAACTTGGCAAATATATATAATTACTATATTTCTTCTATCTATCATCTATCTATCTATCTAATCTATCTATCTATCATTTATCTATTATCTATCTATCTATCTATCTATCTATCTATCATCTATCTAATCTAGCTAGCTTGCTATCATTATCTATTATCATCTATCATCTACTTATCCATGCTTGTCTATCTGTCTATTTTATCTATTTTATGATCTATCATAAAACTGTGCCTGACACATAGTGTGACCCATGGCCTGTGTAATTGTTAACTATTTTTATTGTAAGTTTGAGTACATGTTGAATTTTACTTCAAAATAATTGAAAATTTCTCAAAATCAGAAAAAAATTATCCTAACAATAAATTATTAATAAATAAGTATATTAGACTATAAAAGTATATATTTTTTTTCTCCCAGGGATGGACACGTAAGTCTCCTGTAATTTTCTTTTATTATAAACAATGTTATAATAAACCTATTTTTTCATGACTCATTATGGACCTTAGCTTGAAATATCATGATACATACAAAAGAATAAAACATCATGGCTCTTAATTTATGTATATACTTAATTTCAATATCTTATTTTTATAATGTTTTTATTGATAATATAGGAATTTAATGTCTCTATATGTCCTGATCAGCTCTGGATTTTGACACTTTTATCCTATGACAAAGTGGTAGGTATAAGTTGGTGTCATACCATTATTTTAAGTTTTCATTTCGCTTACTCATAGGCAGTTTAAGTATTTAGTTAAGCATTTGTTATCAATTAAGGCATTTATTTTTAAGATTTGATTGCTTTTCTTTATTTTTTCCTTTGGGTGTCTGTTCTTTGATGTTGATTTGTAGCAGTGTTTTATATATTATATACAGTGTATCTTTAGGGTTTTGATATTGCTATTCTGTAAGTATTTTCTATTCATGCCCGAGGTGTTTTGTAGATAATATAGGCTAATGTAAAAAAAAGATATACTCTGACATTTTATATTGTATATTTGGGATCAATTTTAAGGAGTCCTTTCCCCCACTATAAGGTCACAAAATAATGTAGGTACAGTTTATTCTGTTAACTTTACAATTTTACAGTTTTAGTGTTTATATTTAGGGGAAGTTTATTTTTAGTAAATATTATGATATAAATTAAAAATAGGTATTATTTTTCCATAACGACAGAACCTTATCTCAACCATATTTATGAAATATTTTTTACAACTATTATATAATGCTATCTCTACTATATGTGAATTTCTACCTTATTCATAGATCTATATTTTTTATCTCATGTTTCACTGGAAAAAATTGTAATGTGTTATTAACATATTTCTTAAATTGTTTTCATTATTACTACATCTTTGTAGTAGTTGAGTGAGTTATTCTTTCTGTTCTTTTACATAATTCCTTTAGCTGGACATTTATTGGACATTTATTTTTCCAGCTACAATTTTAATTAGAATGACATTGAATACGTGAATTGATTTGGAGAGAATCAACAAACTTACAATTAATATCTTTAAGCATTTTTAGACATAGAAATAGTGCATTTCTTCATATGTTCAGGCATTTTATGTTTTCAAATAGTTTTACAAATTGTGTTCACCAAAGACTTAGGAATCTCTCATTAGATTAAAAATTAGGCAATGTTTATTTTATTATTTTTCAGTCCAGGAGGGACCTATACCTACCCCCCTTGTGTGGGAACCAGATCTCTCCCTTACTGTTGTGTGGGAACCAGATCTTGCATTTGGGTTAGCAATGCTATATGCTCACCTTCTGCTTCACTGGACTGTCATCCCTTCCTTGCCAATTCACTCACCCAAAATATTTCCACCAAAAAGCCCACTTCAATTCCCATATAAGTATTAGGTCCCTCATATTCTGGGCTGATGCTATCTTCAGCTCAGCGAGGCAGTCACCCTGCTACAATAAATCTAGTTTAACCCCTTTGGCCTTGTGCATTTCTAACAATTACTAACAATTACTTTTAGCAATTACTTCTGGAAAAAAGATATTTTATTTTATACCGTATTTCATATTTGGCACTTAGTAGTAGAGAGAAATGAAATTCGATGATTTTTAAAAATAATCCTATTAGTAGTTTGCATATGGATTTGTTCAGTTTTCTTTGCAATTGATAAACAGCATTTATTCCTATGTTTGTAATGTTTTTGGCTAGATCCTCTCACAATGAAAGAGGATAGTGATTCCTAATGTTGATTTGTAGCAGAAAAGTGCCTTAAATTAGTCTTTTAGGAATATTTGCTAGAAAGTATTTTCTATAAATTCAAATTAATGTATTAAAAAATTATTCTCACTAGATTTATTGATGTAGAAAATTGCATTAGTTAATTTTCTGATGTTGAAATGCTCTGCATTTACTTATAATAAAATATTTTTAAAATAATGTTTTTAAAAATGTAGCATTCATTTATGATCACAATACTTAACAAAATCAGTATAGAAGGAAAGTACATTAACATCATAAAGGCCATATATGACAAACTCAGCCAACATTATATCTAATGGTGAAAAACTAAAAACCTTCTCTCTAAGATTAGGTACAAGGTAAGGCTGTTCACAATCACCACTGATATTCAATATAACATTGGAGCTCCTAGAGAGTGCAATCAGACAAGCGAAAGGTATCAAAGGCATCCAAATAGAAAATGAAGAAGTCAAACTGTCACTATTTGTGGATAATGTGATTCTCTATATAGAAAACCCTAAAGACTCCACAAGAATGCTACTAGAAACAATAAGCAAATACAGTAAAGTCTCTAGATACAAAATCAACATTCAAAAATCATAGCTTTCCTATACTCCAATAATGAAATAACAGAAAAAGAAGTGGAAAAATAGTTCCTTTTGCAATTGCAACAAAAAGAATAAAATACATAGGAATAAATTTAACAAAACAAGTGAAGGACCTATATGATAAAAGCTACAAGACCCTATTAAAAGAAATTGAAGAAGAAGATATAAAGAAATATAAAGATAATCCACGTTCTTGGTTTAAAAGAATAAACAAAGTTAAAATGACCATATTATCTAAAGCTTTGTACAGATTTAATGTAATCCCTTTCAAAATCCCATCGGCTTGTTTTAAAGAAATGGAACAAAAAATTATCAGATTTTTATGGAAGCACAATAGACCACAAATTGCCAAAGCCATCCTGAGAAAAAAAGAATGAGGTTGAAGGTACCACTCTGCCCAGCTTCAAATTATACTGCAAAGCGACAGGAATCAAAAGAACATAGTATTGGTGGCAAAACAGACACAAGGACCAGTGGAACAGAATCGAGAGTCTAGAAGTAAACCCATATAAACAATAGAATATTAGCCATAAAAAGAGATGAAATACTGCCATTTGCGACATGAATGGACCTTGACATAATCGTGCTAAGTGAAATAAACCAGACAGAAAAAATTGAAAATTACATATTATATGTAGGATATAAACCTAAAAGCCACAAATGAACAGAACAGACTCATGGACATGGAATATAGACTAGTGGTTACTAGTGGGGTGGGGGAGGAGAGGGAGGTAGACCAGGTAAAGGGGGTCAAATATAGGGGGATGGGGGAAGGTAAAGTGGGTAAAGGAATCAAATGTATGGTAGCTGAAGGTAAGTGGACTTTGGGTGGTAAACACTCAATAGAACAGATAGACGTCAGATTATAATGTACACCTGAAATTATATAATTGTATTAAACAATGTTACTACAACAAACAATAAAATAAATAAAATTAAATAAATGCAAATTAAAATGAAAATACATTTTAAAGATAAAGTTAAAACTTTATTGGTGATTTTTTTAATGTTCATTTATAAATCTTTTTATTGTGTCTTGGCTTTATCCAATTGGGTTGTCAGTGTTCTACTGGCCTTCTAATTATTTGAGCACATTTTTCTCCTTCCTTTTTGAAGTTTTAATAATGAAATATTGTATATATAAAAGTAGGATTTGGTGACAGTTAGAATTAACAGAAAAATCTTGATCTCGTCTCAAACCCAAATTAACTGTGTGAAGTTAAAGAGTAAAAACAATGTAAGTAAAATTGTATGTATGTATGTATGTATGTATGTATGTATGTATGTGTATATATATATATATATAAACAGAATAAATGTTTATCTCATCTTTCAAGGGAAGAGAAGAACATGTGAGCGTGGTTCAACTATTTCTGTTCAGCACGGTTAACTTAATATGCCTCATTATGTATTAAACAACTATAACCACACTATAAATGGGATTCCAGAACATGTAAAGAGCTCAATATCCTTATCTTCAAGATATTGTGATCTGTCTATCACATTTGACCTGATACACCCACAATATGTGTATTTCATTCAAAAGGTTGATAAAAGTCTATTTTTATAGCAATGAGTGCTTATAAACATGATCCTCAGGAAAAGTTGTACTGTTTTCATTTTGCATCATTTGTTTTTTTTTTCTCAAAATAGCCAGAGAACAAAAGTAAAAGAATTTGTATAGTAGTTGAGGAAAATAAAAGTTCAGAGTCATACATCACCTCCAAGAAATGAAATCAAGCCCAAAGTAGAAATAAAATAAACTATTAAATAGAGAAAAGGTTACTATATGCAGAAAACAAGTAATCTTTGCTAACTTCCTTCACTGCAGCTGCTATGAATATTCTGTTTAGGTGAGGTTAGTTTCCCTTATTGGAGAAAATTGCATTCACTTAAAAGTGTCCAAGATTCATAAACCTCTACAAAGTGGAGATTTATTTATTTCATGAATCTGAAAAAATTACTTTATCATTATAATCATCACCAACTTCTAAGTCAGTCACTTTTTTCCTTATAAAACGTCTGAGATTTTTTTCTTTTCATTTTTATGCTATATTTCTCTTATTCTTTTTAAAATATCTATTCAATCTAGAATCTTTCCAGTGTACAGTAAATTATAATGTCTAACTATATTTAGTAAAAAAATGTTTTTCATCTGTCACCCATGATTTTATAGGTCTTTATATTATCGTAATTATCAAAAATTATCCAAGGTCTGGTAAAAATATTTGCTTCAAAATATTATTAATTAATTTTTAACAGTTCTGAAATCTGGTTCAATCTTTAAACTCTTCAAAGTCTATATAATTCATATTTGAAATGTTAATAATATCCACAAAAATTAGTTCATATCAGGAGAAATACCACCTCTAACTATATCTTATCTAAAAAGATATATTTTGCCTCATAATTTACCTTTAATCTCATCTAAAGAATGTGAGAAAATAAAGAATATAAGTAATCCTTATTTTATCTTATGATTATTTTTTTCTAACCCTTTGCCATAATTGACAATAACATTCAAGACAGAATTGATAACAAAAATAATAATAAATACTAAATATCAGCCAAGATAAATTCTGCAAAATTTAAAATAGCAGGCTAACAAATTAAATAAAATTTCACCAAGTTTTGTTGGAATTAGATTTAAAGAGGTCCAATTATTAATTTAAAAGTTCCTCAAGAGTGGAAAAATTACATTTTTAATAATGTCAAGCACCAAATTTACAGAATGCATATATTTCTTTTATTTAAATATTCATGATGTTCAATTTGATGTTACAGCCCACATTTATCAATATTTTAGTTAAATTTACACTGTAATTGTTAGTGAAAAATCACTTGGGCATTTGATATGAAAAGAAATATTATTTAAGCTGCTCTACTTATCTAACAAATAATTCTTAGAAATAGAAATCAGATATAAATTTTTCTGCCATTATTTTATAATATTTTTCTTAAAATTTGAACTATTTTTGATTGTAACATTATCAGAATTTTTGAAATGTGATATTTGTTATTTATAATAAATTGATACTGAGTATTGATGCAGAACAGGAATAAAGTATCTCCATTGTTTTTGAAGTGTAATTCTCAGAAATACTAATATGTTAACTAAAAACAAATCAAGTCATGGTTTGATGAATGTTTATTTTTGTGTTCAATTTGGAAAATGTGAGTACAAAACTTTTAAATTTTCTATGATTTGGTTTGATTCTTGTATGTTTTACCATAATAGGCTATATCTTTTTCTTAATTTTCCCACTCTTGGTTAAGATGACTTAGAATACAAGAACACCAAATGAAACTTTAAAATAATTCATTTCCAAGTGTTTTAGTTATAAATTCTTAGAAGTTCTATATGTGTTTAAGAGGGAGAACTTATAGCACTTCACTCACAAACTTTTGAGCACAAGGCTTTTAATGATGCCATCCACACTGCCATACTATTATATGCCTTTCCATTTTTTAAGAGTAATTCAGTATTAATATTCTTTATTTTAATTGCTACTAAAATATCACTAACTTACATGTGACATATCTAATAGATAAAGTCTGTCTTGACTTTCATAAATACTTTACTTATTTTTGTCATTCTTTCACCTAGCTGTTAATTAATTTGAAATCCATATATGTTCTTATATATTTGTTCTTAAAGAAGGTATGTAATTTGTTGAAATTAATATAGCTATTTCTGGAAAATGAGATAAGTTTGTTTTTGCACAGCACAGAATAAAATGTGTTTTCCTTTCAAGGACAAGAAAAGCGCTGTCAGTTTGAGCCATATTTTTGGAGAATACAGAGCTGTTAGTGACAATTCTGTGTTAATACAGGCTGTCAGCATGATGTTTATGGGAGCTGCACTTTAACACTGCTTTCATAATTAATATCCCAATATAACTGAAGTGAATTAATTCTCAGTAAAAGAGAAAATGAGATAGATATAATGTATAAAAAATGTGGCATAAGTAAATATACTGGACAGATACAGTAGGCAATTATTTTTTTTAAAAGGAAGTCCTTTTTTTTTTGAAAATCAATCTAAGGCATTATAGGTAGGGGGTCTCTATCTCTGTCTGAACCAACCACTGCTCCCTGCTGTTTCCATCAAGAAAAGAGACATTGTGATTTCCAGTGTAATTTCAAACCTTGTGATATGAGGTTGGCAGTCTGCCCCTCCAGCAAGCTGGAAGATCTCACACATCAATGAAAGGCAATTTCACCTCTGTCATGGGATGATGTTATAAGATGTGCTCTTCTCAAGAAAGGATAATACAAAATCTTTTCTTACAAAACATTGCAAGATGCTGACTGAATCTTAACTTCAAATCATTTCATTATTTCATGTCTACTATGCTAATAGGTCACCAGGGAAAAGGGATGGATTAGAAAAGGTGTCAGGAAAGTTGCCAAACTTAATAAAATTAACTGTTAAATAATTTTAAATAGTTCTTCACATATTGACAATAAGGGCACACTTAGTTTGATTATTTTGAATTTAATATCAGAAAGTTATAATTAGATTCAGAATTTATAAAAATGGAATGTCTTTAGTTGTCAGCACTAAAAAGCAGGAGTCTATCATTGAACAAGTAACCTGTTGGAAGATAGTCTTTAAAAATCTATTTTAAATATAAGTATAAAGAATAGCTGTGTCAACTTGAGAATTTCTTCAGGAAATATTGACTGATATACTTCTGACATGTCATTTTTTAAAATATGAGATTGTAAACAAATTATTTTAATAATTTAAATTTTCTATTCTTTAAAGCCCCTCTGAGGTTTTCCTGAAAGTATCATTCAGATTTTAAGGACTTTATATTTCTTAGAATACAGCAGTCTTCAATTTTTTTTATCACATTAATATAGAAAGGAACTGGACATATTTTTAGCATTGCTTCATTTAATTGACACAAGAACTTATTGAATTATTAGCAACTTCAAAGATGAGAACACAATCTCAGGAAGAATCCAGACTTGTTCAAACTTAAAACAAAACAAAACAAAAAAAAAAAACACATAAATGAAACTTTAGGAAATACCCATAAAAGCTGATCCCAATAATTTTCTAGGTTAGAATTTCCTATTGCCAGGGCCGAGCGGATCATGTACTCTATGGGGAAGTGTCAGTGTCAGCGGTATTGCTGATCGAGAAGGAAAGGTTTGACGGTGAGCCTCCCAGTTGGAAAAATACACAAGAAGCAGACGTGAGAATGCAAAAATAGGCACCGACTTTATTGTGCGGAGCGCATTTCTGCTGGGAAGTGTAATTCTGTTGGGAGGGAGCAGTCTATTGCACGAGGAGCTCAGACATATGCATACTTCTTCTGCTCCCCTTGTTTGTGCTCTCCTTCTGCTCTCCTGGGGACTGCAATGGCTCCTCACATAGCAGAGCACAAAAGAGGCATTCAACCTCACATGAGTAATACAATAAGCTGAAGTATACATATATTTACATATTTTCTAAATCTAGAGTCCTATTGCTAGCCCTGGGTCTAGATCACAGCCAGAACTTGGACCAGCCAGACCTTGGGCCAATCAGGCTTTGAAATCAGCCAGGCCTTGGATCACGCCAGCCATGCCCCGTACCTACAGCTATCAAACCATAGTTATTCAAAATGTACTTAGTGTTTTAAAACAGAATGGAATCTTTGAGAAAAACTGTGTTAAGATTTAGATAAGGTTTTGTTATTTCAAGTTTTATAAGCACTTATTATATATTCATGTGTATTGTGGCTATCTAAAACATATTATACCATAGCCTTTTTCTTTTTCTATTTGGAGTATTTTGTCAGTTTGACATTCAATAAAACAAAATTTAGAACAAGCTAAGTCTAGGCAATTCATTGATTGGTCCAAATTTCACTGAGTGCCTAATATGTGCCAAGTACTTTGCCAGATACTAGGAAGTCAGTTTCATAAGGCATAATTCTGTATTTCAAAAAACTCACAGCCTAGAATCAAATTCTATAAACTCAAATAAATGTAGAAATAAATTCAGGAAACTATGATGCCACAGAAGAGTGGCAGCTAACACAGCCTGGATTCAGGAAGAAATTTATGTAGAAAGTGATGCTTAAGATAATTGTAAAATAAAAAGATCAAAATGAAACATCTTTATATACTGCATGATAGGCATAACTAGTTAATAAATAGTTGGAATTTGCATCTCACTGATAATGAATAGCATCTATGAGAAATGTTCAAATTTGACCTTGTACTTTATTTAATCCTTTTTTCATAAATTAAACTTAATTTTATATATATTTCAAATATACATGTGAAATCATTTTTAATTCCAATACATATATAAATATTTAAATATATTTTTTTCCAAAAGCAAATTATTTCTCATAGTGATATGGTGATGCAAGTTAATGTTCTACATTCAAGTATAAAGTGCTCATTATATCACTTTTAATTAAGCTACATTATAATTGATAAAATACAAATTTACCATAGTTTCTGTTTCTTGGGTTATTTGCAACCTAGAAATAATAAAGCAATTTAAGAATAAAGTTATAAATCAGAGAGAAAGTGCATAACTTCTATTTCATTTATCTCACAATTTATAATTCTGATTAATGTTAACATGTGATGGCTATAGTGGAATGAATAGATATACATATATTGTCTCATAAAACAAGTAAAATCCTGGACAAAATTGTCAAAGAACAAATGTCTCAGATTTTTGAAAATCAAAAGAGACAACAAATTCTAAAAAGTTTATTCATAAAACTTCTCAACTTCCATGAAGAACAGTGATATTCTCACCTTAGATTAGCTCTACTAAAAATTCTGCCGTAATTGTCTAGGCTACAAAGAAAGACTAGTCAGTTATGTAAATTCAAGTGAAGCAATTAACAGTATTTGTAAAAATAACTTCATATTCAATACAAATATATATATATATACATATATGTTTGTAATTCATTTATTCTCTTATCTGATTTAAAAGTCAATTGCATAAAACAATAACTATGAAAATATCTTGATTAGATTATAATTTACAAAGATGTAATTTGTATGACAATAGCAACAAAAAGGAGGGGTAATAATGGAACTACATTGGAGCAACCTCTTTTTATACTATTAAAATTACATTGCTATTTCCAAACTATATAGCTTTAAGTTAACATATTAATTTTAATTCCTTGTACAATCATTAAAAATAACAAAATAATTAGGTAAACAAAAAGAATTATCATAATACACTACAGAATAACTATTTAACACACACACACACACATGCAAATGCTCTAATGGAAGAATAGTGGTACAAAAATGATAAAAGACATAAAGAAAATAAATAATAAACATGGCAGATTTAAATCTTACATTATCATTAGTTTATTACTGTAAATGAATAAAATACTTCAATAAAAAGTCAGAGATGAGCAAATGAATTTTTGAAAAATGATCCAACTACAAGCTCCATAAGAAATGAAACTTAGATATAAGAAACAAAATAGTTTAAAGTAAAATATATATCATACCAAGAGACTCTAATAAAGAGATGAAGTAGTTATATTAATATAAGAAAACTTAAATTTTAACACAATAATCTTAAATAGACAAAAAAGGATATTTTATAAGGACAGAGAATCAATCCATCAAGAAGATACACATATAAACATAAATACAATTAACAACAGAGCTTGAAAATATTTGAAGCAAAATCTGACAGAATTAAAAACTAGAGAATTTAACAATAATATTTAGAGATTTTAACACCTTACTAACAATGGGAAAAATAAACTAGACAAAAGATCAACAAGAAAATAGGTTTAAAAACACTATATATAAACCAATGAACCTATAACACATCCATAGAATAATCAATTCAAAAAACAGCACAGTATAGACTCTATTCACATACACGTGGAACATTATTCAAATATATGACATGTAGGCCATAAAACAAACCCCACTAAATGTAAAAAAATAACACAGTGTATATTTTCTGACAATGGAATAAAATTAGAAATAAAATTTGGAAAATTCTCAAATATGTGAAAATCAATACACTCTTAAGTAACTAATGGGTCAAAGAATAAATTACAAGGAAATTTAGAATATTTGAGATGAGGGAAAGGTACATAAATCACACTAAAATGTACTAGATGAAGGTAAAGCAGCTTGTAGAGAACAATTTAGACTATAAATGATTTTATTAAAAAGAGAAGACATATTTCAAAATTATAACATATCCCCTTTAAGAAACTAGAAAAATTAGAGCAAACTAAATTCAAAACAAGTGTAAGAAGAGTAATCAGCTATATAATACACATTGAAAAGAATAAATTCCTAGAAAGACACAAACCAAATATCTTGAGAAGAAATAGAAAATCTGAATAGATTAATGCAAAGATTGAGTTAGTTGTTTTAAAATAAAAGGGAAGACTTCCTAACTCATTCTATGAGACCAGTATTATGCTAATATCAGAACTAGATAAAGATATCACAAGAAAAAAAAAGCACAAACTAATGTTTATTATGAATAGAGATGCAAAAATAGTTAGCAAAATGTCAAAAAACTAAGCAAATTACAAAAAGAATAGTACATCATAACCAAGCAAAATTTATCCCAGCAATAAATACGTTTGTTTTAACATTTAAAAAGCATCTGATAAAATTCAACACACTTTTATGTTAAAAATATTCAACAAACTAGAAATAGAAAGGAATTTACTCACTCTCATAAAGAGAATCTACCAAAATTTCACACCTTTTTATCCTTGATGAAAGGTTGAATGTTTTCCCAATAATACCAGGAAAAAGGCAAAAATATCTCTACAACCATTTTTATTGCACCTTTACCAGGAGGTTCTAGCTAGGGAATTTAGTCAAAAATAAAAGAAATTAGAAGAAAGATAAAGTAAAACTACTATTCTTTGCAAACACATGTTATTGAAAACAAAAAATTCTAAAAAACCACCTGCACAAATTGTTAGAACTTATAAATGAGTTCATCATTATTTGCAGAATAGAAGCTCAACAATATGCAAATTTCAATATCTATAGACTACAAAGGTCCAAAAATAAAATAAATATAAAATCTATTTATAATAATAAATTACATTTACAGAAACTGATATGATGATTCTAAAATTAGTATGGAAAGGCAAAAGACCAAAAACTTTAAAAAGATTTACAAAGTTGGAGTTTTCATACTTTCCAATTTCAAGCTATACTGCAAAGCCATAGCAATCAAAATTTGTGTGATGAATACATCAATGGAATAGAATTGAAAGTCCAGAAATCAATTGTTATATTTATGGTTAATTGAGTTTTAGCAAATACTGAGTGTGACAAAATAGTCTTTTCAACCAATGGACTGCAGTAACTAGATATCCACATGCAAAAATTGATTTGGAACCCTATGAAAGCAAAAAAAATAAATAAATAAAAGTGTATGTCCACATGAAGGCTTGTATGTGAATGATCATAACAATATAATTCATAATAACCAAAGTTATAAACAATCTAAATACCCATCATTTGATGAGTATATAAACAAAATGTAGAATATCCATGTAAGGCAATTTTATTCAGCAATAAAATAAAATACATGCTATAACATGGATGGAATTTGAAAACATTTTGCTACATAGAAGAAATCAGTTATATAAATCCACATGATATATGATTCTATTTATATTGAATATTCAGAATAGGCAGTCCATAAAAACAGGAAGTAGACTGGTAGCTTCCAGGTGTATCTAGGTGGAAAGGAAGAAGACTTACTAATGGGTACAGGGTTTTTTGGAGGTAGACAAAAATTTTCTAAAATTTGGTAGTGGTGATAGCTACAGATCTTTTTGATATATTAAAATATAAAATGTAAAGTTTATAGTATGCAAATTATATCTAAAAAAAACTGGTATTAACCCCTCCCCCACCACACACACACTGAGAAGCCACTGGAAATACTACATTTAGAAACACAAACGATAGTAGGTTTGGGGAGTTTGCAGAGAAATTACAGTTCTCAAATATTGATGGTGGAAATATAAAAGTTTTAGCCACTTTGAAACTCTTTAGCAGTTGCTTAAAAGGGTATATGTAAACTTACCAAAAAGTCTACAATTTCAATCCTAAATTTCTATCAAGGAGCAATGAGTATAAAGACTTCTATGTGAATGTTAGAAAGATAATAGGAAAAAAAATCAGGAAATAATTCAATCAACTCTCAACTACGAACAAATAAACAAAATGTTACATACCCATGTAAAGGCCGTAGTGATTTAAAATAAAAAGCAACAACAATAAATAGATAATCAAATCTTTTGTTGAATAAAACTAGAAACAAAAAAATTATTACACATACATGGGATTTTCTGGAAAGGAAATCTTATAGAGACAGAAGAAAATTTGTAGTTTCCTGGAGCTGAGGGTGGGAATAGAGATTAATTGAAAATAGACACAGAGAAGATTTTTTTTAATTAAGTTTATTGGGGTAACATTGCTTAGTACAATTATATAATTTTCAGGTGTACATTATAATTTGACATCTGTATATTCTATTGTGTGTTTACCATTCAAAGTCCAGTTTCATTCAGCTACCATACATTTGATTCCCTTTACCCACTTCAGTATCCCAATAACCTGCTATATTTGACCCCTTTTAACCATCTACCTACTCCCTCCTCCCCCATCCTCCACCTTCTGGCAACCACTAGTCTATAGTCGATGTCCATGAGTTTCTGTTTGTTTGTCCTGCTCATTTGTTGCTTTTAGGTTTATATTGCACATATAAGTGATGTCATGTAGTTTTCAACGTTTTTGTCTGGCTTATTTTGCTTAGCATGATTATCTCTTGATCCATCCATTTTGTAAATGGCAGTATTTCATCTCTTCTTATGGCTGAGTAATATTTCATTATATGTACCACAGCTTCTTTAGCCAATCATCTATCATAGGACACTTCAGTTGCTTCCATGTACTGGCCACTGTGAATAATGCTGCTTTGAACATCAGTGTGAAAATATCTTTTTGGATATGGGTTTTCAAGTCTTTGGGGTAAATTCTCAGGAGACAGATTGCTGGATAATATGGTAGATCCATTCTTAGTTATTTGAGGAACCTCCATACAGTTTTCCATAATGCCTGTACCAACTTGCAGTCCTACCAGTGGTGTATGAGGGTTCCTTTTTCTCAGCATCCTCTCCAATATTTGTTATTACTTGTCCTGTTAGCTATACCTATTCTAAGAGTTTTGGGATGGTATCTCATTGTGGTTTTAATTTTCATTTCCCTAATAGCAATGTTGAGCATCTTTTTATATATTTGTTGGCCATTTGTATGTTTTCTAGGGAGAAGCGTCTGATCATGTCCTCTGTCCAGTTTTTGGCTGGGTAGTTTTTGTTGTTGTTGTTATTGAGTTGTATGAGTTCTTTGCATAGTTTAGATATTAGGTCCTTACTGGAGGTATTGCTTGCAAATATATTTTCCCATTGGATGGTTGTCTTTTTACCTTGTTGACAATTTCTTCTGCCAAGCAGAAGCTTTTTAGTTTGATATAGTCCCATTCATTTATTTTAGCTTTTACTTCCATTGCTTTTGAGGTCAAATTCATAAAAATCCTCTTTAAGTCCAAGGTCCTTGAGTACAGTTCCTATGTTTTGTTCTACATATCTTATTGTTTCAGGTCTTATATTCAGGTCCTTAATGCATTTTGAGTTAAATTTGGTTTGTGCTGATACACAGTAGTCTATCTTCATTCTTTTGCTGGTGTCTTTACAGTTTTCCCAGCACCATTTAATGAAGAAGATTTATGTTCTCCATTATGTTTTTGGCTCTTTTGTTGAAATTATTTGCCCATAGAAATATGGGTTTATTTCTGGACTCTCGATTCTGTTCCACTGGGCCATGTGTCTGTTTTGCTGTTGCTTTGTAGTATAATTAGAAGCCAGGCAGAGTGATGCCTTCAGCCTCATTCTTTTTTCTCAGGATGGCATTGGCAATTCACCTCTTTTGCGCTTCCATAAAAATCTGATAATTTTTTGTTCCATTTCTTCAAAAAATGCCAATGGGATTTTGATGGGGATTGCATTAAATTTGTAGAATGCTTTGGGTAACATGGTCATTTTAACTATGTTGATTCTTCCAATCCAAGAATACACAATGTATTTCCATTTCTTTGTATCTTCTTCGATTTCTTTCAATAGGGTCTTGTAGTTTTTATTATATACATCCTTTACTTGTTTTGTTAAATTTATTCCTAGATATTTTATTCTTTTTATTGCACTTGCAAAAGGAATTATTTTTCCACTTCTTTTTCTGACACGTCATTAGCATATAGGAAAGCTATGGAATTTTGAACATTGACTTTGTATCCAGAGACTTTTTTGTATTTGCTTATTGTTTCTAGTAGCGTTCCTGTGGAGTCTTTAGAATTTCCTACATGGAGAATCATGTCATCTGCAAATAGTTTTGGTGTGACTTCATTTCCTATTTGGATTCCTTTTATATCTTTCTCTTGTCTGATTGCACTCACTCAGAGCTCCAGTTATATTGAATAACAGTGGTGATAGTGGACAGCCTTGCCTTGTTCCTGATTTTAGAGGGAAGGTTTTTAGTTTTTCACCATTAAGTAAAATGTTGGCTGTTAGTCATATAATAGCCTTTATTATATTAAGCTACTTTTATTCTATACCGATTTTGTTGTCGGGAGCCAAAACACCCCTGCGGCATGACAGAGTCACCGGGGGACAGTCTCGGCTGCAGAGCAGCGAGATATGTGGGCTGGCTTTCCTCTCTCTCCTTGCATGTTTTGTAACTTTGCTATTAATAGCATTAATAGGGAATAGTGAAGGAAAGGAATTTTTATAACGATGAAATAGGGGACTGGGAAAGAGAAACATTAGTAGAAATTACTTAGAAATCTTACAGGAATTTACCACATTCTGTTAATCATGAAACTTGTAACAATGAGCTCAGACGCTAACTGCCTGAGTGACTCTGCTTACCTACATAGCATAAGAAACAATCACTTGTGTATAAGCTGAAAATTATTGCTTGGCTACCGTCATGGGAATATAGACTAGTAATTATAAGCATTCCTCCACTTGCACCCCTGGCCAATGGGTTGACAGGTAGTGAATAGAAGAAAAATCGATCTTTGTGTTTAGACAGAATGAAAAAAGGGTAGAAGGTAATCTTTAACAAGAACGAGGAAAAGAACAGGAAAATAATACCCTAGTGATGTGGCTACCCGCACATGCTTAGGGACAGAAGTCATTGTCTATTCTTAAGAACAGCAAACGAAAGAGATATGATCAATTAAACCCATAAGTCAACCATTGTAATTATTATGTTTGACAACTTGCCCTGGGTGATAAATTGTTTTTGCACTATATAACGGCTTTGCAAAATAAAGATTGTAGCATTCCACCCACCATCTCGTCTGAATGCTCATCATTTTTTCGCCGCACCTGTACCTCCCTCCGGGACTCTGGTCTGCCGGAGCTGGACACCGGCATTTTGTTAACTTTTTTGATCATAAGTTGATGCTTTATCTTGTCGAAGGCTTTTTCTTCATCCATTGATATAATCATATAATTCTTATTTTTTAATTTGTTTATGTTATGTATCATATTAATCGATTTGCATATGTTAAAACATCCTTGTGTCTCTGGGATGAAGTCCACTGAATCATGGCGTATAATCTTTTTAATATGTTGCTGTATTTGGTTCACTAGTATCTTATGTGGACTTTTGCATCAGTGTTCATGAGAGCTATTTGGTCTGTAGTTTTCTTTTCTTGTGTTATTTGCACCAGGTTTTAGTATAAGGGAAATATTGCCCTCGTAAAATGACTTGGGAAGTATTGCCTCCTCTTTGACTTTTTGGAAGAGTTTGAGGAGAACAAGTATTAAATTTTTGAATGTTTGGTAGAATTTTCTGGTAAAGCCATATGGTCCTGGCCTTATACATTTTGGTAGGTTTTTTATGATTGTTTCAATTTCCATACTGTTGCTAGGTCTATTTAGATTTTCCATTTCTTCTTGATTCAATCTAAAAAGGTTGAATTTTTCTAAGTACTGGTCCATATCCTCTAGGTTGTTAAATTTGATGTTATATGCTTTTCCATAATATTCTGGTAGGATCCTTTGTATTTCTGTAATATCAGTGGTAATTTCCCCGATTTCATCCCTGGTTTTGTTAATGTCCTTTCTCTTTTTACTTTAGTGAGTCTAGCCAAGGGTTTGTCAATTTTATTAACCCTCTCAAAGAACCAGCAGTTTGTTGAATTCTTTTTAATCTTTTGTTTTGTTTTGTTCTCAATTTTATTTCTGTTCTAATTTGATTATTTATTATCTATTGCTGACTTTGGGCTCATTTGTTCTTCTTTTTCTAGTTTTTTAAGCTGAAGTGCTAGGTTTTTTATTTGGGCTCATTCTTGTTTTTAGAGATAGGCCTGTAATGATACGAACTTTCCTCTTATGACCACTTTTGTCTTATCCCAAAAGGTTTGATATGTTCTATTTTCATTATCTTTAATATCTATGTATCTTTTGATCTGTCTTTGTATTTCTTCTGACCCAATTATTCTTCCATAGCATGTTGCTTTATCTCCATGTATTTGTGGTTCTTCCTGCTTTCTTTTTGCAGTTGATCTCTAGTTTCAGAGCATTACGATCAGAGAATATGTTGGTATGATTTCAACCCTCTTATATTTGTTGAGGCTATCTCTGTGCTTCAGTATGTGGTTGATTCTTGAGAATGTTCTATGTGCACTAGAAAAAAGTATATGATCAGCGCTTTACGGATGGAAGGCTCTATAAATGTCAATTATGTCCAGTTGGTCTAATGTGTCATTTAAAGATGTTATTTATTGATTTTCTGTTTAGATGATCTGTCCATATCTGACAGTGGGGTATTTAGGTTCCCCATAAAGATAGTATTTTGGTCTGTTTCTCTCTTTAGTTTTGTTAGTAATTGCTTTACACATTTCAGAGTTCTCTGATTGGGAGCATAGATATTAGTGTGCTATGTATTCCTGGTGCATGATTCCCTTTATCATTAGAAAGTTCCCTCAGAATCTTTCTTTACCTTTTTTTATTTTGAAGTCTATTTCATTCGACATTAGTACCACTACTCCCACTTTTCTCTGAATGCCATTTGCTTGAAATACCATTTTCTATTCTTTCACTTTGAACCTATATTTGTCTCTGGAGCTGAGATGTGGCTCTGGGAGGTAAAATATGATTGGGTTTTGTTTTTTGATCCAGTCTGCAACTCTGTGCCTTTTTATTGGTGAGTTCAGTAAATTTACATTTATAGTGATTATTGAAATATCGGGTCTTCTTATAGCCATTTAATTTTTTGCTTTCTCGTAACTCAGTGTTTCCTTTGTTTCCTTTCATTGTGTGTCTATTTTATTTTATTTTATTTTGTTTTGTTTTGTTTTGTGAATTTTTTTCTATGGTCCTTTCTTTTTATGTGATATACTTCAGTTCTGAATCTTCTGTGTGTGGTTACAATTTAAATTATGAAAAGAATATTTATGTATATACAGTCATCCATTTTCTTCTGTACGTGCTTTATCTCCATTCCCCTTTGAGAATTTGGATCTTTGAATCCTCTCCTTTTCAGTCATTGCTATTTCAATTTGTCCTTCCATATCCTAAACATTCATTACTATCTTGTTTTAATAATTCTCTTATTATTATTTAAGCTTATAATGCCCTGTTTTTAGTCAAGTTTGCACTCTTCTGTTTCTATTTGCCTAACAATCACTTTATTCTTAATTATGTATTTTTTTTGTCATTTTGTTTTACTTGAGCTGACCTCTCTCAGTATTTCCTGTAGTATAGACCTCATAGTGGAGAATGCCCTCAATTTTTGTATGTCTGCAAAGGTCTTTATTTCTTCTCATATCTAAAGGAGAGCTTAGCTGTATACATTATTCTAGGCTGGTAGTTCCTTTCACTTAATAGTTCGAATATTTGATTCCACTCCTTTCTGGTTTATAAGGTTTGTGTTGAGAAATTCGATGCTAATCTAATGAGTTTTCTTTTATAGGTCACCTTGTTTTTCCTGGCTATCTGAAGAATTCTTTCTTTGTCGTTGGATGTTATTTCCTGATTGATGATCTGTTCATATCTGACAGTAGAGTATTTAGGTCCCCTATTATGATAGTGTTTTGGACTGTTTCTTTCTTTAGTTCTGTTAATAATTGCTTTACATATTTTCGGGCTCCTTGATTGGGAGCATAGATATTAATAAGCATTATGTCTTCTTGGTGCATGATTCCCTTTATCCTTATGAAGTGTCCCTCAGTATCTTTCTTTTCCTTTTTTATTTTGAAATCTATTTCATCTGATATTAATACTACTACTCCCACTTTTCTCTCAATGCCATTTGCTTGAAATATCATTTTCTACCCTTTCACTTTGAGTCTATATTTGACTTTGGAGCTGAGATATGTCTCCTGGAGATACCATTTGATTATGTTTTGTTTTTTTGATCTATTCTGCAATTCTGTGCCTTGATATTCATGAGGTTAGTTCCTTTAAATTATGGTGATTATTGACGTATGAGGTCTACTTATAGCTCTTTCATCTCTTACTTTCTGGAAGCTCAGTGTTTCCTTTGCTTCCTTGACTTTGTGTTTCTGTTATCCTTATTTTGGCTTAGTGGGTTTTCCCTCTGGTTCTTCTTGTTTTATGTTATATTCCTCAGTTCTGAAACTTTGATTTGTGGTTACCGTTATGCATATGTATAGAATAGTTATATATATATATATATACAGCCATCAACTTTCTTCTGCACGTGCCTTATCTCCGTTCCCCTTTGAGAATTTAGATCTTTGAACCTTCCCCTTTTCAGTCATTGTTGCCTCAGTTTGTCACTATGTATGCTAAGCATTCATTACTATTTTGCTATAGCAATTCTTTTCTTATTATTTAAGCTTGTAATGTCCTGTTTTTAATAAGGATTGTACTCCTCTGTTTTTATCTGCCTGTTTGTTGCCTTACTCTTAAGTATGCTTTGTTGTTGTTGTTGTTGTTGTTGTTGTTGTTGTTGTTGTTGTTTGTCATTTTGTATTACGTGAACTGACCTTGTTTAGTATTTTCTGTAGTGCAGGCCTTGTAGTAGAGAATTCTCTCAATTGTTGTATGTCTGGAAAGGTCTTAATTTCTCCTTCATCTAAATGTGAACTTAGCTGGATACATTATTCTAGGCTTGTAGTTTCTTTCACTTAATAGTTTAAATATTTGATTCCATTCCTTTCTGGCTTGTAAGTTTGCATTGAGAAGTCTGAGGGTAATCTAATGGTTTTCTTTTATAAGTTACCTTTTTCTTCTCCCTGGCTACCCTGTGAATTCTGTCTTTATCATTGATTTTTGATAATTTTAATACAATGTGCCTTGCTGAAGGCCTTTTTGGGTTGAGATAATTGGGTTCTGTTTATTTTTTGAATTTGAAGCTCCAGCTCATTCCTTAGATTTGGGAAATTCTCATTAACTATTTGTCTGAAAATGCTTTCTAGTCCCTGCTCCTTTCTTGCCTTCGACAATTCCTTATTCTTACGTTTCCTCTCCTGATAATATCAGCTATTTCTTGAATTTCTCTTTCATTATTTTTCATTCTTTTGTTTCTCTCTTCTTCCTTCTGATTTACTTCTAGATTTCTGTTTTTTATTGATCCTTTCTTCCATTTGGTCAACTCTATTTCCCAAGCTTGCTATTTCATTTTTTAACTCTTACAGTGTTTTCTTTATCTCCAGAAGATTTTTTTTTTTGAGGGTTTTAGTGTTGTCGCTCTGCTCATCTAGCTATTTTCTCAGTTCCTGAAATTATTGATATGACTTGTTTTGGAACTCACTGAGTTTTTTCAGAAACACCATCCTGAAGTTCTCTGTTATTTAAATCTGATATTTCTATGTTGGTTAGCTTATTTTCTGTAGATTTTTCTCTTTCTTTCTGAGATAACTTGTCTCCTTGGTTGTTCATGGTATTTAATGGACTATTTCTCTTCCTGGGCATTAATGGAAATGTATTCTGTTTTTCTCCAGAAAAAAAAAAAAAAACGATTTATTATATAAAGGTCTATCTTTAGCCTGCTGCAAAGAAGGCACTTTTCTTTTGGTTTCCAGTAGGTAGCGTTTATGCCTCTTGGATCCCTGCTTTATATAAAGCCTTAAATGCCTTTATATAATGCCTTTATTTTTTGTGGATATTTAATCATGCTCACTTTCCTAGGTTTCAGTCCCTTCATTAGCAATAGTTTCAGTAGCATTTGCTCAGATTCCGCTGATGTTCCATAGTGATAGGTCTGGAATGGCATGTGGAGAGAAGCCCTTTGAGTTGGGGAACTGGGGCTGAGGCTCAGCCTTAGTTTTGCAACTGCATCTAGTAAAAACCAACTATTGTTTTTCTTCCATCTCGCTTTTCTGCCTTTTGCCTGATGCCTGGGCCCTGCTGCTGGCCAGCCAAGGGGGAACTCACAGTTTTTCCAGGCAGGGCTGTTCAGGGAACCTGCTTCTCCTCCCCTTCCCATCTTCCTACAGGTAGCTCTGGCAGCTATGAGAGGAATCTTCTTTATCATTCCTAGTCCACTGCCGACACCTGGGGTTCTGTGGTAGCTCTTATGTGCAAATAAGGCAACATGCTCAGACATGCTGGTGTGCAGTTTGAGTGTTTTTCTGTTGAGTTTTAAATGTTCAGGTTATTGTTTCAAGGGCAGAGATCTAGGAACGTCTCTCACTCTATCATGTTTCCAAAGATCCAGGAAGATTTTGAAGCAACAGAAACATTATAAAATTAGGTGATGATTTTGGTTACATTGCTTCATAAATTTACCAAAGACATTGAATTATATGCTTATCATATGTAAATTATACTTCAAAAAGCTTAAAAAAAAAGCAAACTGTTCTTTCCATTTTTATCTTTAAATTCAGGCAGCTAGTGCTCAGTATCTTTCATATCATAATTTCTTTGCCTATTTCATAAATTGCTGCCTCTAGTTTCATATCAGGTATATAGAGAAGGTTACTGATGTATAGGTTTTCATTATAACATATGAAAAAATTAAAATCACAAAGAATAGACTCTACTTCTCAAAGAATCATAATTAAGAATCTGACCTCACACATTAGCATATAAAAAGAATTAATTGGTGCTATTGTATTATATACTACTCAAGATTACTATTCATATGAATTAATGCTAGCTTCTGTAACTTGAATTATTCTAAGCCTTGTGAAACAGCTCTCAGTTTGTAAAATTATACATACGCTGTGAATGAAGAAAGTTTGTCCCATGAATTTTATTACTCATGTGAACTTCAAAGTATGGTTGAAAGTTAGTGGGAGGAAATATTCCACAGTTTGAACATTACCACAAAGCAGAACAATGAGTCAGAGATCAGTCCTGGTGTATTTTCAAGTGTGTTTCCTATTCTTTCTCTTGAGAGGAGGAGAAACTAATAAAACAGAACTTTGGTGAGAGCCTAACATCTTTTAGGACTTGTTTTCATTGCTTTGCCTCATTGTGTCAACACAATTAATTCAGTCCCAACTCTTATTATTTAAATATGCAGCCCCAAAGGAATCATCTGTTTTTCCATTTGTGAAACCATACTACCTGTTCCACTGTTTAAGTTGAATTTGGGTGAATGTAGGAAATTTTGTCATATTATCCGTCAATTACTGATATATAGCCTCTCTGTTCCATATCCATATACATATTTCCCATTAAGTATCTCACCCCAGTGGTGAGCATAATATTAATTTTTCTCAGTAGAGGTCACTAGAGGGACATTACCACACACAGGGCTTGAGTTTCCAGATGTTGCTTATAGTCAGTGGTGTGAGGGTAAGGACATCAGGTGAAGCTCTACCTCAGCCTTTTGTACACAGACTATAGTCTCTTGGTGACATTGCATCCCTAGTGATCACATTCACCTGGGTCCTCTTGGCACAAAAAACACTGTCCCAAAGGTCACTTATCTACATTGGCACTGAATCTTTTTTCTCGTCAATGAACTGCTTGTCTGAAGTCCAGAGGGTTCCCTTCAAGCCACCACTCCTTATTGCAGTCTGTATGGTCAAGTTGATGAACTTCACCCTTCCTGCTCTCTGGAGAATTGCTTACTGCCTATCCAGTGACTTCAGATCAGTTCTGGTCTAGGCAAATCAGTGATTATTTGTGAAATCCACTGGATGGAACCACACTTTCTCTAATAAGATCTGGATCCCATTATTTTATTGGAACCAAACAAAAGATCTGGATCTTCTTTCAAGTTTTTCCATCCATGGGTTCTGCCTCATCGCTGTTACCAATTAGAATTTCTTCATATTAAGTATCCCTTGTTTTACTCATACCTATGTCTTGATTCAACCCAGACTGATACATTTTAGCAGTCCCCAACCTTTTTGGCACCAGGGACTGGTACTCCTATGAGAATCTAATGCCTGATGATCTGAGGTGGAGCTGAGGTGGTAATGCTAATGCTGATGAGCAACTGTAAATATAGAAGAAGGCTTGCTTGCTCACTCACCCACCACTCTGTTCTGTTCAGTTCAGTTCCTTACAGGCCATAGATGAGTATGGTTCACAGCTCAGGAGTTGGAACCCCTGTGATTACATAATATAGCTTAATTAGTATAGCTTGTTGTGTACCTTATAATCTTTTTAATTTTTTTATTTTCTTTTTGCTGATACAATTTGCACTATTTTTTTTCCCCTTTTCTATCCAGGAACAATGACTAGAAAGACTAAGTTAAAATATGAGTATATTTAATTGACTTTAAATAAAACTGGGAAAAATCTCTGTAAGGATGTAGAAGAAAATGATGAGAGGTTGATTGATTGTGGTATGGAGTGTTCAGACACTTTTCCCTTTTAACCATTTTTAGATATACAATTCTATAGTCTTTAGGACACTTACAACGTAGTCATCACTTCTTGTATTTCCAGAAATTTTTCAACATCCCAAGCAGAAATTCTATATTCATTTAGGAATAAGTTCCCTTTTAGCCCCACTCTCAGCCTCTGGTTACCACTATTCTACTTCCTGTCTCTATGAGATTGCCCATGCTAAATACCCAATGTAAATAGAGTCATGTAATACTTGTCCTTGTCTGTCTGCTAACTAAACTTAGCATGTTATTATAGTTCACCCATGTTTAAATATTCATTTTATGCCTGAATAATATTTCATTATACATATGTACCACATTTTAAAAATCCATTCATGTTTTGATGAACTTTTAGTCTATTCCCACCTTTTGGCTATTTTGAAGAATGCTGCTATGAATACCAGTGTACAAGTTATTGTTTAAGCCTCTGTTTTCACTTGAGGGGAGGGTATATAACTAAATGGGAGGGGTATTGTTGTATTACATTAAAATTCTATGGTTAAATGTTTGAGAAATGACTAAACAGTTTTCACAGTGATTGCACTATTTTAAATTGCCAACAGTAGTGCATTAAAGTTTAGTTTTTCCATATCCTCATTAAAGTTTAGTGTTTTTAGTGCTATCTCTCTCTCTATATATAGTTATTCTAATTAATAGTTATGAAGTGGTATGCTATTATGGTTTAGACTTGCATTTTCCTTATTTGTAACGATGTTGGACATCTTTTCATGTATTTAAAAATATTTTCATTCATTTATTGGCCATTGCTATATGTTCTTTGGGCCAGAAATGTCTATTAAAGTCCTTTGCCCATTTTAAAATTGAGTCTTTTGTTGTTGTTGTTGAGTTTAAGGAACTCTTTATGTATTCTGGATATTAATCCTTAATCAGATATACAATTCGAAATATTGTCTCCCATTTTGTGGGTTGGTTTCTTCCTCTGCATAGTGCCCCTTAATCACAGAATTTTTAATTTTGAGGAACTTCATCTGTTTTATTTTATTGTTTACACTTTTGGTGTAATACCTAAGAAAACATTGCCTAACTTAAGGTCATAAAGATGTTTTCCTACATTTTTTTCTAATAGATTTCTTATTTTAGTTCTTACATTTAGGATTCATTTTGATTTAATTTGATTTATTCCTTGGCATGGGGTCCAAATTCAATTTTTGCATATGGATATCTAGTTGTTGCAGCACTATTTGTTGAAAAGATAAATTGAATTTTTTTGGCAAACATTGTCAAAAGCAAATGTAGAGGCAAGGACACAACCAGCACAGGGCTAGGATTAAAAAATAAAAATAATTCTATAGGTAAAGATAGCAGCAGCCACTGCAATACAGGATTAAGTGCTTTTAAATATTTCTTAGAGTAGAAAAATATAGGAAAAATAACAGTAAAATGATACTGTTAAGGATAAGAAAATGAGGAAATTAATTACAGTTGAGCAATTTTATTTATAGATAGTTTACACTGTTCAAATAAATGGATGAAAGTTGTATTAGTAGACAGGGTTCACACTCAATTCAGAATCAAGTTGCTAAGAAAACAGTATTAAAAAGGAATACAGGCATCAGATGTATTGTAATATCGGAGTATATTAATTGAGGAAGAAATAGAATTTAAGTAATAGTGGCATAATTGAATTTTTAAAAAGTTGTCTCAAAGGCTATCAACTCATACAAGAACCTATACGCCTAGGAGATATAAAAATATATTTTAAGTGCTATCTATGCCTGGAGGATATTGTTCCTCAGCATTGGACATTAGGGGACATGTTTTCACCACATTGAAGGTGAGTTCCTTATATTTAGTTAAAAAATGTTCAAAGACCTGGCTGGCACAACTAACTTGGTGAAACTTCTGACATTTCTCTTGATACCAGTTAGACTATAAAATTAGCATGCATCATACTATGACTAGTTCTTAGAAGCATAATTTAGCTATGAAAAATTCAGAGGCTGGACATCAGTTAATCTTTTAGAATATCTTGTTTCTGAAGCTATAGACATTTGACGTGAGAAAAGTAGAGAGTAAAAGAAGCCTAGGTGAGAGATCAGTTTAAAGTTGGACATGATTCACCAGAATAGGTAAAATGTACAACTGAGTCTATAAATACATATATATATATATATATATATATATATATATATATATATATACACACATACATACAAACATACATACATACATATGCAAACAAATAAATTTCTTCTAAATAAGATATCTTTGAACTTTAGCAGATAAAGAAATTGAAGAAAAATGATAAACATTAAGTTTTGAACCCCAATTTTCAAGGGAGAGAGGGAATATTTTAAATTTCAATTATTTCTATAACTTTAATAATGGGAGAATTCATATTCCTCAAGTCTAAGAATTTTTTATTAGGTCATATTATGAAATTATTTAAGTTAAGTAATAACTACTGGTAAATTTTATAATGTCTGCTTTTATGTGAAATTAGAAAGAGAGTGTAGGATAAAATTGTGGTGTATGATTCAGTTTAGCTCTTTGGACAAAAAGAGTTTCCAAAAGATAAATAAGAAGTTGTGGTAAATATAAGGAAGAGTAGCCCCACAGAGGTTAAGTTCTTATTTACTACCCCTGAGCAGCTCAGGTCCAGCGCCAGGTTGATTTTAGGTTTGGTTATTGAGCCCAGCATACTGAAAATAAGCTGGGGGGGGGGGTGGTGTTTGAAGGGAATTCTCGCTCAATTTGCCATTCATTTCCCATGCAGCATTCATTTGCTTGCCTAATCCCCTGGAGGAAAGTATTAAATTAAATAGTATTTGATTTAAAATGTCTATTTCTTCTTAATTCATTAAAAACACATAAAGTAAGGCATCACTCTCATAAGTGGTCTTATCAGTGATCGCGAGTCTGAATCCATAGTTATCACACTGACATCAGGAAATTGTGTTCTAACGCTGATTTCCTTTTTTTTTCCTTAGACGCTATTTCCAAAGCAGATTGTTTATCCTCTCAAATTTTGTTTCTTTTTGTGTTAAGATCCCCGAGGAAATCCCACCTCCCTGCACCGTGAATAAAGATAACTATTCTCATAATGTTGGGCTAAGTTCAAATCAAGGGCAAGAGATAGGAGACTTCCTTGCATTTATGAAGCAAAATTTAGAGAGCATGCACACACACACACACACACACACACACGCACGCACGCACACACACGCCCTTTATATGAGTTTATTAGTGAATTCTCATTAGGTCAGATGGGAGAAATTGTGAATTTTTGGCACCATCAAATCATCAGGAGATGGGCACATTAAAACAAAATGTAGTAAAGTGTGCTCTACTAAATCTAATATAGTCCATGTGAAAACACTAAAATAAAAATGCGATTACCCAAGGAATAACAATTTTTTGGTATACATGTTTTCTCCAGAGAATTATAAGACTTTTTTTTTAATTCTCAAGGAATAACATATGTTTTCAGAAAATGTTTGCAATAATATTCTTATAATGAGGATGTATAATATGCACCAAAACTTGTCAGAAACTCCACACAAATCCATTGACTCCACTTTAGACATTTTTTAAATGCCTTTCTAAAGAATTTCTGCATTTAATTTGCTTTTCCATTAACACATAATTATTACCTACTGGTTTCCAATGGGCTATAATTCAAATAAAAGTATCTCTCCCACACTCAATTTTAAAAACTATTTGTCAAAATAAGGCAAAACTTACATTAGAACAATATATATTTCACATAGTCAAGAAAGAATTATTTGAATGTGCATCTTTTTAAACTACAAGGGGAAAGACATGTCCAAACTAACCAAAGACTTATGTAAAAATTTTAAAAAGCTATGCTTTATTTCCTAATTGCTATTGTTACTGTGATTCTATATTAATTTGAACCAATTTGCAAAGATTTCTGAATTAAAAATTTATAAATTATTTATGTTTATTATATAAAAATCAAAAAATAAAAAAATTTATTCTCAATTTCACCACCTAGAAATGTTACTTCTATAGTTAACATTACATATTAAGTTGGGATTATTTGTTAAGAGCTTTGAGATATAAGTAAGCTCACTTTTGACCTGTTGTGTCTGTGGATTTTTCTGAAGCCCTGTTATAATTTACATAGGTCTTGTTTCCGCATGCCACATAATATTTTTATTCTGATATTTAATCTCTATACTGCAATCAGTTAACCTAGATTCGAAAGTCAGGCCTTTTAACGAGTTTAGTAGACTCATTCAAAGAATTTGTGCGTGTTGCAGTGGGAGGAGTTGAACATTTAGCTACAGTCATATTCTATGTGAGAGGTGCAAGTCGATTTGATTTCAATATTATGAATTTGTTTTAATTGAGGTCATGTAGGAGATAAGAAACCGTGCCAGACATATAATAATTGCTATTTAAAAGTTTCAGTTTTTACTTTATTCATGTCACTCCTGGTGTTCTCTCACAGGCCCCTTCTTAGACAATCTCCCCTCTCCCCTTACGTGGCTGTCCCAGGCTTATATATTCCAAATGTTTGTCTGGCTTTATACAATTTCTCTTTTATCCAATGTAAAAAGTTTCATTGTGAAGAGGATATGATATTTACAAGTTCTTCAGTTTTCCTTTTTCTGTGAGCATTAGTTTCATCTAGTCATTTTTCTGTTTTCTTTTTTGTATCAGTTATTACATAAAAACTTTTTACACTGGTTACTGGGGTACATGTAAAAACAGATCTTATTGTATCTTTTTTTTGAAAGTGTGTTGTTTTTAACTTAACCATGTATTTGAACCTTTTTCCATAGCTATATATCTACAAAAGCATAAGGGTTTACATGCAGCAAGAGGTAAAGAAAACTTGAATGTGAAGTTTTCTTGAGATCATTTTGACATCCCTAAGAGTTTTATAATTATAAGAAAACATTCACCCAGACATGTGCTTAATATTGATATCTACCTACATGTAAAAGCTATACAATTGTTTTAAAAATGTATTTAGATTATAAAACAGCATGTGTAAACTTCTCAGGACATCACCTCTAAAACTGGTCTTTAGTTTCACCTTGACTTAATAGGGTTGTATACAAACCTGTTTCACATGTGCTGTCTTATACACAAATAAAGATACTCATACAGAACACAGCTTTCATAATTTTTTCACATTGAGTGATATTTATTAATTACAAACAAGCTGTTTTCATGGATAATGTTTTTTTTTTAAATAAAATATTTTATTTTGATTTAGTTCTTTCCGTTTTAACTCTGTCAAAGATGTCATTGCTTGGAATAGCAAGTAAGAGGAGTACAAGAATGCCATGCATGTTCATTTCCTGTGACAAAATCATGAAATTTGAAGTATGACAGTTTTCAAACCCACTGGATAATGCCCCACAGCCTAGATAATTGTTACCGTGTACAGACTGATGAGAGTGTGACTTTTGCTCTTAGAAAGCCTGCTTCATACAGCTAACAACAGCTCATGAAAAACTTGAAGGTCATTGGGTATAATTTTGCTTGAATTTACCTTTCTTCGTTCAGAAATTTTCAATAATGCATTTTGTATAATAAATCAGTCAGACATACCACTAATATAAATTCAGTATCATTATCTTTTTTTTCATGGCTACTATTTCATTTAAAATAAATCATCCTAAAAATCCTTATTTATCGTATTTCTATTGAGCACTAGTGTGTGTCATAAAAAGAAAATTGAGTGTGTAGCTTATGGATCATAAAGCTAAATGTCTGATAAATAATTACCACTTCCATACACTATTTAGCCACATAATAAGAACGTAAACTCTTAACAAATAAAATTAAGTAAATAAAAACATTACCTTGTTTTGAATATTTGAAACAGTAATTTTTAGTTAGAATTATTATTTTTGGCAAAAAGATAAAAATATCTATTTGGAATCAGAATGATTGAAGTGAATGAACACAGCAGGACTGACTATGTAAAACTGGTATTTAAAAATTTATTTTTTATTAAATTGTAATGTTTTATGTAAGCTCATTTAGTGTTTTAAAGTATATAAATGAAAAAATATTTTATAATTACTAACAATGGTTTTCATTAGGCAAAATAGATTAGATTATGCTGCACTAACAAAATACTTTTGACATCTCTGTCCTTCAATAACACAAAGATTTATCTCTTATTCTTATTATGTGTCTATCGTAGACCAGTTTTGGTCTTGTGGTTTTCATCTTTACTCTAGGACTAAAGGTAATGACAAACCACTATCTGGAATATGCTCATGACTTTGGTAGAGGGAAAAGAGAGTTCTGGAAGGCAATTTAATACTTTGGACTGAAAGTGATATGCATTACCTCTGCTATCACTCACTGGTTAAAAGTAGTCACAAGTCCTCATTGAAACACAAAAGGGGCAAAAATGCTCAATTTAGTCTAAGGTCTAATAGGAAAGATAACCAGAATTAATTTGTAAGCAAGTATGTAATTTAATAATGTTAAATCATATCTATAACCAGAAGTATGTTGAATCTGGCTTATAGCAGTTTGCAAGAATTGGTTTTGCATATCTCTTCTCAACTCCTTATTAAATGATATCACTTTGGAAGCTTAGATGCTTATACCAGGGATATTGGCAAACACTACAAGTTAGGACTTATTTTTCATCCCAAGAGCTAATTGATAAACATTTATAGCATACCAGTGAGTGTAATTTTATGAAGCCAAACAAACAAAAAATGCTAAACATACAGTAGTAAAAGGACACTTATTTCACACTCATATCTTAAAATTTTCAGATATATCTATACTCTGACTTCTGTATTTGTATAAAGTATTTATGAATAAGAAAATCTAATTGAAAAATGCATTATTACTGCCTAACTTATTTTCTGACCTAGGTTCCATACATAAGCAGATGTCACTGATTTTCTCCTTAGTTAAAAATAAGAAGTTTCTGCTCCCTAACAGATAAATATAGTATATCAAGACCTTGATGAAACTTAACATTTTAAAATTCTATGGCATTGCAGACCAGACCTACATATTTTAACAAGACCCTTCCACCGCTGAACAGAACTTAATCTCAGAGCTGAGTTAATATCTTCTGTAGTGTTGTACAAATTGTATTACAATGTGTTAAGTTACATTGGAGAAATTAATTATTTAATTTTCTTTAATTTTAATTACATTTAAACACTTCAAAGTTATTTTCCCTAGAAATATGCTTTGTTAAGTTAAAACAAATAAATATGTATTTACAAAATTATTTATAAATTCTTGCTCTGACAAAATTTAATTCTTATTGATTAAATGTCTTTACATCAAAGAAAAATTGGACTAGACAAGTTAAAAAGTCAAGGAAGACTTTATTTGAGACTGTAACAATAGCGGGGGAGAGAATGAACTCAGTCCCATTAAAACAAAAGTCTGATGGGTTTTTAAGAACAGGTGTGGGCTAGTAGAAAAGTACTGGAGAATATTGGGCAGGGGAAGATTGAGCAGTGCTATTAGGCCATCTGTGTTTGCCAATTAGTGTTTATCAAAGTTATGTCCCTCAGAGACAGAAAGAGATGGGCAATATCTTCCTTGCCTGTTACATTAGGAAAGATATTTCCTAGGTTCTTGAGAAAGATATTCCTGGGTTGTAAAACTGGCAAGAGATTGGGAGAACATTTACAATTAAAAGGGCCAGGGAAAATAATTGCAATTACAAGTTTTTTAAAGTAAATGCTCTAATGAAAAGGATACCACAGGCCAAGAGTCAGGAAGAAGCTATGTAAAGTTTAGTCAAGCTGAGAGGAAATGTTAAGGACTTCGTGGTCACACCTAATATTTTAAAATAATATGATGTCATCAATACATTGTGTTAGTCAATGGCCTAATAAAATTGTATTTAATTATTTTTATATAAGCCACTGTTCCATCATTTTTCCATATTAATTTATTATTCTCTGTATCAGATTTTATTGGTATAGTAGAAAAGAAAGGAAAGATTGCAGCCTTGGAAAACACTGAAACTAAATGACTATCTAAAGAATAACATCTCTAAACAAGGTAGTGTTTGATTTTAATGTTGCTATAGACTGAATATTTGTGTCCCTTCAAAATTCATTTGTGGAAATCCTAATACCCAAAGTGATTGTATTTTGAAGTAAGGTCTTTGAGAGATAATTAGGTAAAGAGAGTAGAGTCCTAATAAAAGGGATCAGTGCCTTTAAAAAGTGAGTCCGGAGAGATATCTTGACCTTTCTACCATGTAAGGACAAAGCAAAAAGAATCAGGAAGTTGCTTCTCAGAAGACACTGAACTGCCAGCAATTTGATTTTGGACTTTGCAGCCTCTAAAACTGCAGGAAATAAATTTCTGTTGTTCGTAAGCCACCGAAGAAGCTATGGTTATTCTGTTACAGCAGCCCAAATAGCCTAAGACAGATGTCAAGGTATGATTTTCCCATGATTGATTCTGCTATGATTTAGTTACTAATGATAGTTAATGGCACTTATGTTATGAAATATTTATTTTAAAATATAAACTAAGTAACTAGAAAATCTGATTTGAACATTCATTTGGAAGTCAAATGGCTAAGAATAGCCAAGGAACTTTGAAGAAAAATAAGGTTTTGATAAAGGTGGTGACATCTAAATAGAAACAGTTCTATAAAGAGATGGTCACTTGATATATGATGAAGGTGGTATTAGAAATCATTGATGAAAAGGGACTTTTAAATAAAAAACTCCTTATTATATTGGATACCTACATAAAAAAATAATTAAATGTTGTCCCTACTTTATACCACACTTAAAAATCAATTTCTTATGTATTATAGTTTTACATGTGAAGAGCAAAGTTTTAAGTATTTAGAAAATAATAAAGAATATTTTCATAACTTCGGGTGGAGAAATAATTTCTTAAAACTACATAATTACTAATTATATGGAAATAATTATTAATTTCAATAACATTACAAATTAATCTTCTATAAAGACAGTGTACAAAACAGAGTGAATAAATGGTTGTCGCACATGTAACCAACAAAATAACTGTTACTTAAATGAAAACTTTTACAATTAGAAAAAAAGAGAGAGAACCCACTTAAAAATAAGCAGAAGCCTTAAGTGGCCACTTCACAAAGGAAATCAACAAATAAAAGGATGTCAACTAGTTAGTAAAAATTCAAATTAAAATCACAATATAAGTATATTACACACACCAAATGGAAACAAATTTAAAATTCTAATTTGGCTAGAATATGAAACAAGGTCAATACTCATATGCTTTTCTGAGAATATAAAGTGTTAGTATGATCTTGAATAATGTTTGAAGTTATCTAATAAATTTGTATTTTTACATGCCCTACAACCCACCAATTTAAGTCATAAATTTATCCCTCAGGTAAATTATTTTACATTTGCACTAGGATATTTGTACAAAACATACAAAACAGCATTATTTTGTATAGGAAAAGCAAGAAACAATTTATTTGTACCAACAGCAGAACAGACAAATAAACCATGCTTTTTCATACTGTGGAATAGTCTAGTGAGATAGTGTATATGAAAATAATTAAGAGTACAGTACTTGGCTCCAGATTCATATCTGAGCTCAATCACTTATGAACTCAGATTGATGTTTTTTATAATTAATAATGCTAGTTAGAGTTAATATGACAGTAATATTATCATAGTGTTAAAATACTTAAATTGAATGAACAGTTTTCAGTTATATAACAGCATTGAAGGTTCTAATAAATATAGACTGAAGAAAATTTTAAAAATATACAAACAAAAAATTTATAGATAAAATAAATTGAAAGAAATGTGAGGTTTTCTTTAGAATAAAAACATAGAAACTTACATCTGAAATGTTTTTTTGATTTCCAGTCAAGATGGCAGAATAGGTAAATGCTATGATTGTCTCCTCTCATGACTACATCAAAATTACAGCTGAACTGCAGAATACCCATCATAGAGAATCCTCTGAAGTCTAGCTGAGTAGAAGTCCTATGAATAAGGACATACAGGAGAAGCCATCTTAAGACTGGTAGAAGGGGCAGAGATGCAGAACAAGCTGATCCCACACCTGCAAGTGGCAGTTAAAAATTGGGAAGTATGTCTTGGCTGTGGAGGTCCCCTTGGAGGAACAAGGGTTCCCAGCCCCACTCCAGGATCCCCAGTCCAGGGATCTAGGGCTGAGAAGAGAAGTCCTCAAACTTCTGGCAATGAAAACCAGTAGACATTGTGGCTGAATGAGATAGGAGGTGACTAAAGTCCCAGGTGTTTCTCTTAAAGGGCCCAAACACTGACTTAGTCATTCATGCCTTCATTCATTCTGATCTCTAGCACTGGAGTTGCAGCTTAGGGGTGCCAGGGACACACAGAAAAGAACTGCATTGTGTGGTTTTATGGTGAGGGCTGGAGGAGCAGTTTTCTCCCACACAGAAGTACTAGAAGAATCCTTTGTTTCTTTGTTGAGTGCTTTCCTCTTCTGTCACCTAGATGGAAGCAGATGCCATATCTAAGTTTCCATCACCTGGCTCAAACTCACCCTGTAGATTCCTTGAGTCCTTGCCCCACTCAAACAGTGGGCCCACCCAAGCTGCTTCCAATAGATTTTTCATACAAACAGAATATTTAATTTATGCTATAGGCTTTCCTAAAATCTCTCAAAAGATCACAACACCCAAACAGGCAGCATTTGGCCTTAGCATGCTCTATACCTCTTTCTGAGCAGCCCCAAGACCAGTACTAGCAGCAGCAGGCCTAGATTTATGACTTAATCTCTCTCAAGCCCCGCAATGGTGGCAGCCATGTGAAAACTGCTTGGTGAGTCATGCCAGGTAGTCTCAAGCAAAGCACAGACCTGCGGCTAAAATTGGCCTGTGGTAGGGAACGCTTTTGGGAGGCTCTGGGGCTGACAAATCTATAGGCCAGCTTCAGAACAAGCCTGGGCACCACCCAAAGACATAACCAATGATAGCACACACAACAGGCAGACAGGGAGATATCAGAGTTCTGCCAAAGTGAATCTTGCTCTATGGGTCAGACCCTACACATTAGTTCTTCCACAGTAGTCACAGGCCAGTTATCACAATCAACCAGCCTATGGATCAATCCTTTCCAGTGACATGGAAACAACAACCAAGACTCAACTATGATAGGAAGGCACACTCAAACCATAGAAGTGACACACTTGGAGCACATGGCTCAGATGACCAGGGAGACTGTGCCACTGGGCCCCACAGGACTGTACATAAGACCCCTCAGCTAAGAGCTGAAGACATAGCTGCCCTACTTAATACATAGAAACAAACAAAAGAAGGCATTTACATGAAGAAACAAAGAAAATAAAAGAACAAAACAAATTTCTTGGAAAAGAACTAAACAAAATGAAGACAAGAAATCTACCAGATGCAGAGTTTAAAAGACAGACTATAAAGAGGCTCAATGAATTTAGTGGAAGAGTAGATAAACTCAGTGAGAACTTTAACAAAGAGACAGAAAACATAAAAATAGAGATAGAAAACATAAAAAAGAACCAGTTAGAAATGAAGAATATAATCACCTAAATAAAAAATACATTAGAGAGAATTGACAGGAGATTAGATGAAACAGAGGGCTGAATGAGTGACTTTAAAGACAAGGTAGCAGAAAACACTCAGTCAGAACAGCACCAAGAAAAAAAAAAATAGTGTAAAGAAACTCTGGGACCATATCAAGTATGCCAACATGCTCATCATTGGGGTACTGAAGGAGAAGTAAGGAATTGAAGACTATGGCGAAGGAATGATGACATAAAAATTCTCCAACCTGGTGAAGAAAACATGCATTCAAGCCCAGGAAGCACAGAAAGCCCCAAATAAGATGAACCCAAACAGGCTTACACCAAGACACATCATAAAAATGCCACAGGTTAAAGTCAAAGAGAAAATCTTAAAAGCATCAAGAGAAAAGCAGTTAGTTGCCTACAAGAGAATTCTCTTAAGACTGTCAGCTGATTTCTCAATAGAAACTTTGCAGGCCAGAAAGAATTGGCATGAAATATTCAAAGTGATGAAAAGGAAGGACCAATCACCAAGAATTCTCTATCCAGTAAAGCTAACATTTAGAATCAAAAGACAGATAAAGAGCTTCTGAGACAAGAAAATACTAAATGAGTTAATCACAACCAAACCAGTATTACAAGAAATGTTAGAGGGCTGTCTTTAGAAGAAGAAACAAAAGATCAAAAATGTGAATAATAAAATGGTAATAACTACATATCTATGAACAATTACTTTAAATGTAAGTGGATTAAATGCTCCAGACAAACAATAGGGTGGCTGAATAAATAAGAAAACAAGACCCTTATGTATACAGCTTACAAGAGACTCATTTCAGATGGAAGGACACACACAGAGACAGAAAGAAAAGAGATAAAAAAATATATTTCATAAAAATGGAAACAAACAAATAAACATTGGAAGCAGATGTAGCAATTTTTATAGCAGACAAAATAGACTTTAAAACAAAGGCTATAACAAGGGATAAAGAAGGACCCAGTAATCTCATTTTTCAGTATTTATTCAAACAAACCCAAAACACTATTTTGAAAGGAAATGTGCATTCATATGTTTACTGCAGTATTATTTACAATAACCAAGATATGGAGGCCATCTGAGTGTCCATTAATGGATGAATGGATAAGGAAGAGATGATACACATATATAATAAAATATTACTCAACCATGAAAAAATAATAAGTTCTTGCCATCTGCAACAACATGCATGAACCTAAAGAATATTATGCTGAGTGGAGTAAGTCAGACAGAGAAAGATAAATTTCATATAATTTCACTTATATGTAAATTTAAAGAACAAAATAAACAAATAATGCAGAAACAAATTCATAGGTACAGAGAATATTTTGATGGTTGTCAGATGGGAAGGGACCTGAGGGAGTGAAAAAAGGAAAGGGATTAAGAAGTAATAATTGGTAGTTATAAAATAGTCATGGGGATGTAAAGTATGGCATAAGAAATATAATCAATAATTTTGTAATAACTATGTATGGTGTCAGAAGGGTGCTGGATTTATTGGGGTTATCACATTGAAAGTTACATAAATGTCGAATTACTTTGTAGTACACCTAAAACTAATGTACTATTGTATGCCTACTATAATTGAAAAAGATTTTTAATATATTAAAATAAATAAATAAATAAATAAATAAATAAATAAATAAATAAAACAAAACAAAGAAAATATTTTCTTGAATGACAGAGGAGTTGTCAGTCAGTAATTAAGTATATATCAATAGGTAAATGTGATTAGTGTGGTGGTTCAAATGGGGATGTGAGAAAACACCATTTCTGATTTAATTATTTTCTTACTTTGTAGATCTAGTGAAAATAGTTATGGTTGCTTTTACAGAGATGTTTCAGATTGACCAATTTCTTTTCCCTTAACAACAATAGTCTCTCCATGAATCCTTCATTCCACTCAACCTAGAAAATTTGCTTTTAAGTTATAGATAACATCAACATATGCCATAACCATTAGAAACCCAATATGAAGTAATTTTTAAAGAGAAGACACCTTGCTACAATGAGAAGTTTACATATATACTAATTAACTAATGTTACCATGTTAAGCTCTATTTATAACTACAAATGTCCTACAGAGTAAAAGACAACACCCCAGATGAGTTGAAGAAAATAAATTTTTTGTGTTTATAGTTTGATCATGAGCCAAGTGAATTGCCTTGCATTCAGAGATGCTTTACCCAGGTAGTTTGAAATCATTCTAATTAAAAATTTCTTGCCATCATTAAGTACATCTAAATGATAGCAAATACTTTAAATTTGTTTTTCTTAAATATTTTTATTTATGTATACCTATGTTTTGGTGACTTTTAAAAAATGTTGATTTTGACTTGAATTTTTAAATAAAATTCATATTTTTTCAGAGTTTGTTACTCCAGTGTGTTACACAAAAACATAGAGAAATGGATTTCTACAAAAAGAGAAAGGACATTTATATATTTTTAATGTAAAGAGATTAATAATTTTAAAGTCAGCCTATACTTACATGACTTATAAATGATACCACAAACACAACAACAAAACTAATTAATAAATTATATTTACTTAATATATTTCTAAAAGGGTCAATTTATGGTGATGGTTAAAAGTTTTAGAAGCCCTGAAACAGAGTCTCTCAATACGTAAATATAAATTTTTGTCACTAGTAGTAAATAAAAATTTAAAAATGTAGAAGGTGTAATCTAGAAATATATATTTATATTATGAGCCTGAAAATTCCTAGGAACCAAACAGGTTGTCATGGATATTGAGGAGAGAAATAGAATGTAATGAGAATTCGTTTTTACTGTCCATAATCACAGTGCTATGAGAGATATTGGAGCACAAAATTCCTCTTGTTAAGGAATTTGAGCTTCCAACAGAATGAAAATAAAGTTTTATCCAAAATAAAATATTTTCTTGTCCAATATCAATAGTTGCTAATCAGAACCAGAATCTAAGTCTAACTTTTTGCTTTCTTTAATAACATATTACTGAAATTGGATTTATTTGATGAAGATATGTAGTTATTTTCTAGAATAAACATTTGTTCTAAGCTTTCTTTGCTCTTTCTTTACAACTATTTTTCTAAGATACAATATAAATTGAAATATCATTTTAGTATTATATAAAATGTTATATAAATGAGGCCTGTCACAGCCAAAGTTTCTATTCTAAAATCAGACTTGATAGCCTTACAAAAATAGCATGATGACTCATTACCAGTGGCTCTCCAGAAAGGCTAGGAGTCTGTTTAAAAGTTAATAACATTTCTTCGCCTTATTTTCATTAGTCTGGGTTGACAGCCTAAGTCGCAATTCCATACAGACTGAAACAGAACCATAGATTTTCAAAGCCTGCACTATCAGCGGTAAAATCTACCAATGTGTACAGCCAAGCCTGTGAGTTCACAAAATTTATCGTGTCTACTATTAGACAAGTGTTGAAACCCCATCACAGTGGTAAATAAAAGCAACTCTTCTCACACTCCAAAAAATAAAAAAGAAAAAAGAAGAAAAGAAAAACATCACAGTCTAGAGATGGAGAATAGTAAATAGCATTTGTTGAGTTCTTAACAATTGCATCATATACATCACCTTATTTCATGCTCATTCAATGACTGAGATATATATTTGGTCTTTTTCATCTTTTTAAACATATTGGGAATATTTTATCTTTTTCTTGAAAATAAATGTATTGGGGTAACAAGATGTGGTACATATGTACAATTGAACAATACTTAACTATAAAAAGATGAAATATTGCCATTTACAACAACAGGGATGGATCTTGAGAGTATCATGCCTAGTGAAATATGTCATATGGAAAAGAACAAGAACCATATTATTTCATTTATATGTGGAATATAAATCAAAATGATATATATGTTTATTTCATTGAATATCTATGTCTGTAAGTCAGAGTTTTTAGTACTCTATTTCTATCCAAGTTTATGTTCAGAACATTAATTTTGATTTCATTAATAGTTATTATTTTTATTTTTATGTCTAATTTTACTTACCAGTTTATTAAGTCAACAAATATTATTTATTGAACATAATGTACATACTGAGTGTGTATAGAAATATAAATTTTGTTCTGTAGCTATCCTAAAATTTAGTGCTTTAATAAATTACTCAAACATATCAATTCAACTATCTATTTAACATAATTGTTGTTATCTTCAAAATCAGGTAACAAAAGCCTTAAGTAATGCAGGCTCATTAGAGAATAACAAGTTTAAATTTCTGAATACTCAAAATAAGTAGAATTCTATATTAATAGTGAAAATAACTAGAATTTGTATAGCATATATAAATGTCAGGCAGAGTGGTAAACACTTCACAAATATTTTCTAATTTATTTCTCAACATATGTTTATGCAATTGGTACTAACATTATCATTTTATAAATGCAGAAACTGCAATTCTGAAAGGTTGAATAATTTACTCAAGGCCACATGTAGCTTAGTAAGAAGTAAAACACAAAACCTCTCACTTTTACAGAAATATCAAACAACTTCCTTTGGTTTATTTCCCCAAAGCAAGATGATTATTTTCTACAATCTAATATGCTTACTGAATTAAATATCTGCTGCTAGTAGCAACAACATGGAATAGAAACTGCTTTCTCTAAAGACATTATATCATGTGGAACAACACAAAATCTTAAATAATTTAAATAATCTAATTTCATCACATAAAAACAAATTGTTTCGTGAGCTGTTCCAATCAGCTAGTTCTTAAATTTATGTCAGTTAGAAAAAAAAGGTATAAATTAAGCATATGTCATCCATCTTTATCAATCAAATTTTCAAATATTCAGACAAGATCAATTAAAAAATAGAAATGGATAGACAAATTATATTTTTAATGCCTGATTTTAAAGAGGCCCTCGAGCTAAGCTATCCACTTTGTCAGTTATAAATATTCCCAAGAAATAACCCTTTATCTTTATAGACACAGATATTCAATGGAAATTTCTATTAAGTTAAAAAGATGTCTTGATAAAATATTGAATGATGAAAGATGCTGCGAGAACCATTGAAAGAGTTCTTCATACTTAGTGGATTTTAGCTTCTGTCTTGAGAAAAAATGTAGGTCTTCAAAGGTTATTTGCTATGGTAGAGTTGCTAAACGAAGTCATGTTCAGTTTTAGTTACATCTTTGGAATTGCACCTATAGAACTACCTGGTACTTCTATTAAAAATAACTGCAATTAGAAAAAAAAATGTCTTAAATCTTTGTCTTTTCTGACATCATCTCTTTGATAGGGAAATAGCCATGGACTCTGTGAACATTATTTTTTTACTAATGTCTCTAGGTTGGAAGAGATACAGTAAGTACATAATAGAGAGAAGGATTCTATGCAGTGGTATGTGGTGCAGTGAAAGACAGCAGGTTAAGGTATAGATTTTTCCTGATTCTAATACCTGTGTTTATTTTTTTCTGTAACTGTTTAATAAAGGGCAGGTCTTGCAGGCAGAATTGGGGTTTAGCCATGAATTGAAAACATTTCCCCAAGGACTCTTTTATATAAACTTTTAAAGCCTCTCTCAACTCTTAAATGTTAGTGCTAGTAAATCTCTAGAAAAAATAAGGAAACCAGAAAAGAGGAAGAAAGACATTTGATAAAAAGTATAACTTACTTCTGTTATTCTAGAGGGCACATTATTTTTCTTTATAGAACAGAAAGGGAAAAATTAGACTGATAAAATTTCCTGTGTCTGGAGACAACATGTTATTCTTAAAATCAAATTAGAAGTAAAAAAAAAAACCCTCAAATAATAGTGCTAAAGAATTGCAAGTGCCTATTGTCAGGTAGAATGATAAGGTATGGGAGCTTGCCTTTTATTGAACACTTCATTGAAATGAAAACTTACATTATCTACCTCAGCAGTTGGCAGTGATCCAGCTCTATTTTAATATTTTCTTTTTAAAAATCATAACATCTTGAAAGCAGTATTCGTGCATACACATGCTATTAAGATCTTATTAATAGAAAGTGACTCAAGTTTAAAAATATAATAAATATAAAAATGAATGACTTTATAATCTATTATTGAAATGTCTGTATTAAATTGTAAGCATTTGTTTTTTCAAATAACTCTTAAAATTTAACTATTTATCTCATGTAAGCTCATTGAGACATGTTCATAGCTAATATGATGGTAATAACAGTCTCCAATATATACCTTTACCAGGGTGAGCATTCAACAATGCTCTTATTTGTGTGGGATAATTTACCATAAATACACAAATGGCATGTTGAAGAAGTACAGCTTATGGAGTCAGATAATGATTCAATATTGTCTCTTACTTTCCCATTAAATACATTCAGTCATGTCAGTTTTTCTACTAATGTGAAAGGAAACTAGCAGAATCTATATATTAACTGGTAAATCTCATAATATTAATTGGACTTTAAGTTTCAAATCAGTTTATTTTCAGAAATGAAACAGTTCAGTCTATTTTATTTCTATGGAATAACAACAAAAAATTGAAAAACTTAAATTAAATTATCACTTGATAATATTATCACTTGATAGAGTGCAATAGAGATAAAAAGACAAATGGAACAGACTATAAAGTCTGCAAAGAGACCTACACATAATACATGTGATGGATTTATAGCAAAGTTGCCATTAAATGCAATGAGGTAACAACAGTCCTTTTCAATGAAAAGTTCTGTACTTAGTGGAGTTTTCTAGTGAGAAAAAAGGGTAAACCTTTCCCTTTATCTTAGGTCATACAAAATATATATCCCAAGTACGTCATAGTCTTACATATGAAAGTAAAATTAGTAATCTCTTAAAGATAGCAAAAGAAAAAATCTTCATGAACGTGAGGTAGGCAGAAATTTCTTAAACCAGATACAAAAAGCAATAAACATGTAATGTAAAAACTGATTAATTAGACATCATTAAACATTTTCAAATTGCAAATTAAAAGATCTCTTTAAATAGTGAAAATATTCACAGAATGTGAGAGGATATTGCAATATATATATCTGAAAAACAACTGATATCTAAAGTATGTAGTTTTTCAATAAACTGATTGGAAAAAAGATAGTCTCCTCTCTCCCAAAAAAAACATGAGCAAAATTTTTGAATAGACTACATAAAAGAAGATATCCAAAAGTCCTATAAGAATATCAAAATATGCTCAATCTCTTTAGTCAAAAGGGAAATAAAAATTAAAAGGACAATAAGATAGTTTTGCAACTACAAGAATAACTACAAGAGAAAAATGATGGTTAATACCAAATGATGTTGGGATGTGTACAATCGCAACTCCTAAGCACTTCAGTTGTGATTTGTAATTGTTAAATTCTTTGGATAACTATTTGGTAGTATTACCCAAATGTAAATATATGGATACTTAATATCCAAGCCATTCCATCTCTAACCATTCTACTACTACCTAAAAGTAATTTGCAGATTGTTTACCAAAGAACTTGCAAAAATTTTTTTTAATTGATATTATTTACAGTAGCCAAAAGCTGAAAATATTTCACTTGACTTTTAACAATAGATTAATAAATACATTGTGGAATATTCATACAATTAAAATAATGTATCTATGGGGGAAAAACACTTATTGCTACATTCAGTAAAAATAATAAATTACATTGAGAAATACAATCTGTCATTTATGAATCTATTTCTCTACTGATTTTTTTCCTAATTTTGAGTCACATATTTTTGTTTTTGGCTTTCATAGAAATTTTTAATTGGATATTAACATTGCATATGTTATATTTGGAGTGTCTGGATTTAAGTCTTTCTTTAAAGAATATAATGCTTTGTTTTTCCTGAGAATTTAATTGCTTACTGAGAACACTGATCATTTTGAGTTGTGTTTCAAAATGTGCTAGGATGGGTCTAGAAGAGTCCTCACTTAAAAGATAGTTGACTTCCACTACTAGATTCTGATGCATCTGGGCTTTCTAAGAATGCTCTGATTGATCTCTGAGGATGCTCCATTCTGTCTGGTCAGGGATGGAACATCTCCTCACCTTGTACTGAGTTCTGGAAACTTTTCAGTTTATAACACTCTGGTTGTTCTTTGCCTGTCATTGAGAATTTCACACTTTTCATGGGCCATCTAGTAGTAAGCAAACATTCAATGAAACATTACTGCAAATTTCTGGAGTTCTTTTTTATATAGATTCTCCATGCTCAGGATATTATACTAAAATTTTCAAGCACCTCAGCTCCCCTAACTGTTATTACTAATTCCTCAACACAGTGAGGGTACCTTGCTCAGCTTGGGAGTCCCCTCTTTCCACTGTGGCCTGAATAATGCCTTAAAGAAGAAAGCAAGGATAATTACAAGTCTGATTTACTTCCCTTCTCTCAGGGATCACAGTCCTGCATTATTTATTGTCTAATATCTGAAAAGAGCTGTTTCATATATTTTATTATGTTTTGTTTTGTTTCATTTTGTTTACTAGTAGTATTGCAGAAGGTTAAACTTGGCCCCAGATAAACCATAATGGCCATTGGCAGAAATCTTCATTCTTTAATAAAAATTTAAAATTATCTAACATCTTTTTATATATTAAGTAGTTTTATGATACATTTTAATTTTGCAATCAGATGTCTAGTTGACTCCATTTTGATGTACTGCATGCAAATAACTGGTTTTGAAGTATTGATAATATACTCAAACTTTGTGACTCTTACAAGGTTACTAGGTTCTTCATTTATTGATGCTCTTATATATTCTTCACAGAGGAATGATAGAGTCCAAACTTAACTTGTTAAAGATTTAAAACTCTTCTAAATATAAAATTGATAAATAATATATTAATAATTTATACCAATTTCACCTGTAGACAAGGTAAATCATATTTTTGAAGTAGCACATCATTATATAGTGCACACAAACTAAGGCTTGAATCGTAGCTGTTATCATTAGCTTTGTATCCATTAGTAAGTTTTAATCCTCTATGAACCACAAAGTTTTCTTCTCAAAAATGAAAATACCAATTTCTCACTTGATGAGATTAGAAGTGATAAAATATTCATTTAGTTAATAGTCAATATTATGATTACACCCTCATTATTTTTACTGTTATTTCTATTTTTATTGCAAGTTTTCTAAAAAATACATTACCTAATTTATAAGTCTAGAAGAACAGCCTGTTTTTGTCCTTACAAAATAAAATCTTTAAGCTAAATTTTTGGTATTGTACAGATATCACAATAGTCATGGATTTTAAATATATTATCTTATTTTTGTTGTTAATACCTTTGTAGGCCAACAAATCAAATTCATAGACAGAAATGCAGTTTCTCAGCTACTTTGTATGCTCTAATTACTAATATGTATATTGAGCATAGTAAGCAAGACTACTGATATCACAATACTGTATCCACAAAAATCAATATTTTTGGTAATTTATATGTTGTCAAAAAAATGAATAAGATGAATTATAGTACTAGATGAAGAGCCTTGTTTTCAAGGTTTCTACAAAGTGTGGAATCAGCTACTTTATTATCCTGACACTTTCCGTTAATGGTAACATGGTTCAATAAATTAAAACATTTTCTGGAGGCCTACACATTCATTATGTTAATATAGGTATAGAAGCATAATCACAAATGACACAAACTGTGGCAAGTTTGCTTGATTTATGCAAGGATGATGTTACCGACTAATTCGATCTGGCTTTGCAGTATATGTTAATTATATGGTTCATTTTAATATAGGAAGAAAATAGTGAAATCAGATGTTATTAAATCAGAGGATATAAACAACATACTTCCTTAGTCACTTGCTGAAATCAAATAAAAGAAAAGCTTTAAGAGATTCAGTAATCATAGGAAAATAATAAAGATGTTTTTCACTTCAAAAATGTATCTTAAACCCTTAGTAATTAAGTTTGCAATTTTGTTGTAATAATTGTTATATTTTTGGCCTGATTGCTAGATATAAAGCATTCTTTTGCCTCTAAAACGTGTGTTTTTAATTATTAGCATTTGAAAATATAAACCGAGGACATTTTATGTGTCTCAGTTCTCATGGCCAAAGTCTTTTTAAAAAATGATAAGAAAAATGATAAGAAAGGGATATTATAAAAAAGACAAGCCATAATAACTGTTGGTGAGGATGTGGAGAAAAGAGAACACTAATGCACTGTTGGTGGAAATTTAAATTGGTTCATTTATTATAAAATAAAGTATGGAGTTTTCTCAAAAAATTAAAACTATCTACTCTACAATCTATCAACTGTACTTCCAGGTACACATCCAAAGGAAGTATAGACTGGTTATTGAAGAAATATATGCATTCTCATGTTTTTCCTGCAGCATTATTCACAATAGGCAAGATTTGAAAACAACCTAAGTCAATGGATAAATATATTAAATATATATATATACCTATAGTGGAATATTATTCAGCCATGAGAAAGAAGGAAATCCTGCCATTTACAACAATGATGGTTGAAGACATCAAGCGAGGTCAGACAAAGGCAAATACTGGACAATATCACTTATATGTGAAATCTGAATAAACCTGAACTCTGCAAAACAGAGAGTACAATGGTAGTTACCAGACGTTCGGGGATAGAGGAATAGGATAAATGTTATTTAAGGATACAAATTGCAACCAGCAAATAAATAAGTCCTGGAGATCTAATGCACAGTACAGCAGCTACAGATAACAATATTGTGCAAAGAAAACGATCTGTTTACTCCCACCACAAAAAATAGTAATAAGTATATGACATGATAGAGGTGCTAGCTAATGGTATAATAGTAGTCATAGTGAAATACATAAATGTCTCCAATCAACAGGTTGTATATTTTAAACTTATACAATGTTATTTCAAATATATTTCAATAATGAAAAAAAGATTTTGCATGTGGTTCTTTTTTATAGTCCCATTTTTCTATTGAATTTCTCTTTATTTTAAGTGGTGTTTAATTAATAACTTTTTATTACCAATTATATTAATTATCATATTTCCAATGTATTATTTTTGTGTTGCTTGCTTGAGAGATTTTCTTTTATGTGTATATGCTCTTTCTTCACAGTATGTAGATATCCTCGTTATGTTATGTTAGAATACATGTGATACTCAAATGATATCTCATAATTTAAGCATCTGTAATATGTTCTGAATATGCATCTTCCCCTTAGTTTTATTTGTATGATTAATAACTTGGAATTCTAAACATTAGATCTAGTAACAGGTAAAATAAAACTAAATCTAACTCTGTCTTGGGGAAATCACAAGTTATATACTTTTGTATAAAACTAATGCAATATTTATAAACAATAAATACATTATGTTTGGCCCTAAGAGAAAATGACTCTCATTACTTGTATCAAAAATTAGGTCTGTTGCTAATATTAAATATATAGCAATAGTAACATTTAAAACAATAACTTAAAGAAGTTTATTTTCATTTAAGGAAAAAGTCCCATTCAACAAATGAATTATACCACATAAAAACACACTGAGTAGATAAAGGTAAGTAATTAACTTGAATATTTATTGGACTAGGACTTATCAGCCCATATAACTTTAAAAATGAAATGAGAATTAGGGAATTTCTCAGATAGAAAAAAATAATAAAGTGAGTATTCTAAGATGGATCAAACATTGCAAATACATTCAAGTGGATACTACACTTAATCATTGTAAAGCAGATAATTTGATAGTCATGCCTTAAAAAGAAAATAGCGTATATTTTTTTTAGCAGGATGTGCTATTAGCAGGATTAGGCCCAAATGTGAACTGAAGCAATGCTTTTGATCTAACATGGAAGTGTAAAAACATAATATGAACAGAGCCACTTTACAATAGAGTTGGAGCTGCCATCCCAGAAGAAATGCCTTGCGTGTGTTATGATTCCAATCTTTGAAATATTTAAACAGGGCAAAATAACCTATGTACTGAGCCTAAAGCAGCACTGTGCCCCCAAGGAACTGTTAGCAAACATAGAAAAACAGATGTTATGATGATGGTAGACTAACGACTACCAGGCTGAAAACAAAATTTATGTCACCGTGTTAGCTTATCTGCACTGATAGAAATGTCTCTCTTCTACTGATGTAATTTTTCCCCTTCTCTTTCTCATAAAAAATCCTTTGCCTTCATCTTTTAATCAAAACACATTTAGGTTTCCACCTGAATCAGTGCTTCCTAATTCTTTTTAATACCCAATAAGTGCTTGTTGCCTCTCACTTTCACCTTTTATTTTTAGGTTAATAGTTAATTTAGTTGTTGTTGTTGTTGTTGTTGTTATTGTTTGTTGTTATTGTTGTTGTTGAGGGGAGAAAGCAGAGGGGTTAGTCTTCTGCTCATTCTGTGATCAAGATGGTCAAGGAGGTGTGGAGACCATGCAGCTACCTACAATGGTCCAGTATAGAAATTATGATGGGGAAATTAAGAGTGGTAGAAACAGTTGTGACTATGTATGGTCTTCCATTTGAGTCATATTCTCACATGTAAGTATTATCATGTGAAATATACTACCATGTTAATAGTAACCAACATAAAAATTACTAAATAAAATAGACTAAATTATAGCTCCATCCAACTATCAGGTTAAAAAATGGCTATTAATTTTCTATTGCTACAGTAACAAATTACTACAAGTTTAGTGGCCTAAAACAACACAAATTTATTATCTTACAGAGTTGAAGGTTAGAAGTTAGGGTAGGCTAGGGTTTCATAGTGCTGAAATCAAGGGGTTGGCAGGGTGGCCTTCCTTACTGGAGGTTCTGGAGAATAATGTTTCCAAAGTTACTCTAGTTGGCCAATTTAATTTTTCTGAGATTGTAGAATTGAGGCCCCTGTTTTCCATACTGGCTGTCAAAAATCTGTCTTTGCTCCTAGTTGCTGTTTTCTTTCTCATTCTTTCTATGTGTTCCCCTCTGGCAACAGTAGAGCATGCCCCTCTTATACTTTCAACATCTCTGATTTCTCCTGCTTCCTCATCTCTTTGACTAATTTAGAAAGTTCTCTGTCTTTCGGGACTCATGTGATTAGACTGGACTCCAAGATTATTTCACTACTTTAAATTTCATAACGTTAATGACAACTATAAAAGCCCCTTTGTCATATAATGTAACATGTTCATAAATTCTAGAGGTTTTAGTGTAGATGTCTTTTTGGGTTCACTCTGATGATATATAGTAAAATTCCTAGGTATATGCTTTTTTAAAAAGTAAAATTATCCAAACAAATCAAAATTGAATATTGGGTATATGTATAATACTTTCATATTTATAGATATGTATGTTGGGATAAATGCATATGCACATATGTTTCTCCCAAATATCTAAGTTAGTGATGCCGTTACATTTTCCATCTACTTCCTAATTACTTCAACCCTAAATTTCATTTAAATGTGTGTAGAAAAATTAAAACATATTTTAAGAATTCAAACATTTTTAAGTGAACAGTTTTGATTTAAAAAGTCACCAAAGTAATCTTATTAACAAAATATCAAGGAACTCTCCTGATGTCTACATTTAATTTTTTCCATTTTTTAAAATTAATTTTAAGTATGTGGTACATTGCTTAGACTTTTATATGGTTTATGAAATTATCCTCCTGATTATCTTCCATCTGGCTCTACTGTCTACATTTAATTTTGATCCTAGTCCCCAACAGAGACAATAATTGTCTCATTTTCTACAGAAAGATACATTAGCTATTTATGAATTACGGTTAAATTTTCCTGCTTAAATCCAGAGAAACAATATTGTTTTAAAATAGGCCACATTACTTTTCATTTATCTGCTGGAAATTCCAAGAAGAAATAAAAATAATTTTACTTACTATAGCACTACCTACATCAAAATAGAATTATAATTATGTTGCAGGTGAGAAGCTACTCAAAGTACCTGCAGAAAATAGATAAAGTGGTTTATTGGCCATCCATTTCCCACGCGGTTTAACTTAATTTGCAGTGTATGTATAATGCATATTAATCTAAATAGTCCTGAACTTTAGCCATTTAGAGAGAGCATACCTGAATCCTCATTTAAGAATAAGTTTTGTAATACATTTTTTTTCTGGTTCTAATCATTATCACTGGGTATATTAAAAGCTATCTGGAAGCCCTTATTGTTATTCTAAAATACTTATCTGGAATTTTGACCCTTTATGATTACTCTACAATAAAGGGAATAATAATGCTCTGCATGTGTGCCATGGCAGAAGATGTTTGAAATATCAAATCATAGCTAAAAATATATAAAGTCCCAGTCTGCATGGTTACAGCAGGCAGATAGCTCAAGTGAAGTGAAAAATTCCCACAGTATGAGACATTACATCTTTCTTAAAAAAAAAATAGTGTCAAAAATAAAAGCATAGTCTTCCCATTTCTACAAAAGCATTTATATAATAAACTGTCACATAAATTTTGAGATATTGTGGTATTATGCCAGATGGTTTGTTTATTACCTCTGTTGATTACACATTATGTATGATTGGATGACAAGCAGCTTGTGGCTTAGAACACAAATATCAATGTAACAAGAAGGAAATATGATGCTAATTACCTTTTATAAATCAATACTAGCTGTAATTCATTAATATTTACACAATAGCAAAATTATTTTCACAATTCAGCTGATTATTCCTATGTGTTTAAGGTAAAATATCTACAAAAGTTGCATAATGCTTTATATCATTCTTAATATTTAAAATGAACATTTCTTTAATTAAACTATATAACAATATAAAATAAAATCAGTATCAAATTAAATATATTTTATCTTGAAGAGCATCTAAGTAAAAATGATAATTTTAATAGACTTATTTATAAATCTAAAATATCATTTTGTGACATAATAAAAGAGTAAATTGAGTTAGATATGTGAAATAAATTTTCACACATTAGCCTTGGCAATTATGTTAAAAATATGGAAATTTTTTATATAATTCAAAAGTATCCAAGAATCCCACCAATACATACAAATAACACTTTTGGCTAAGTTTAGCCATTCCCATTTTCTTCTCAAGGATCTTAGAGTAACATTAATTAAGGTTTATAATAAATATCTGTCATTAATAAATGAATTGTCATTGTCAAACAGGTACATATTAAAAGAAAATCAAAGAAAATTATTTTTTTTCAATTGACTTGAGGCAACATTCATTAAACTCATCTTCTTTTAGTTTCTGCACTTACAGGCTTATTCCCTTGGTTGCTATAAATCTTTATCCAGATAATTAATGAAACAAAAATGTAATGCTTTAAGCTTTTTATTCTTTCTTCTTAAGATAAAAAGGTAAACTAGAGCAGTCTTACTTTATTCAATCAATTAAAAAATAAAAATTCTATAATCTAAATTCACAAGAAGATTTAAATTTTTTAACTTAATTCTTATTTTCGTTCTAAATTAATGAGAACTGGAACAAAACAAAAAGTAATTTTATGAATAATTATAAGAAAGCAATGTTGCATATGAATAAATCAAGCATCTGCTCTGTTGTACAGTTTTTACTTTCATACTTGAATAATGTGAAGAACAGTCACTAAGCAGTCACTAAGAATTTTTACAGCTTTCATTCTTCGCTGCATAATTTGAGGGTTGTTTAGAATGTCTAACTGACAGTGAATGGGCTCCCTACATCTCCTTCTAAAAGGTAACATTCTAACTAAAAATTAAACGTTGTTACCTCTAGTAATAGGGTATTTATCATTTAAAATTTAATTGACTAAGATTTCTAGAATCCATGTTCTCAATAGCTTTTCTCAGAGATAAAATTCCAAATAATAGAATTTGGGGGGGATGGAGTGGGAAAAACAAAGGGCTTCAATATTAAAACACTAAAGTCAGAAAGAAGTGTGTTGAAATAATTATTTTCCGATTTGTCTCATTGTTTCCACAAACAGTGACAATGCTTTCTCTATTCATTTGGCTATCCTTCAACTCTTTTACTGAGCTTTTAGGTTTTAAACCTGATTCCTTTCTATTAGATCCCAGGGAATAAGTTTTTAAATTCATTTTTAAACTCTTGCCTCTTATTATTAGTAATATATATCCAATTTAGGAAAATTCTTGTCAAACATCCCCATAACATCATATATGGTTAGTTGAAACAAAAATACATTTGAATACTTATTAAAACTGGTATCTGTGAAAGATTATAGTGCATCATTTTTCAGGACAAAGTGCCGAAAATTTTTGCTCCAGAATCACCAATGAATGATAAGCAAACATAGAAGATCCATCAGAATGATACTTTTTAATATTATTCTTTCTATTCTTACCATAAGTGTGATCCCTATCATTAAACATAATCTTAGGATGCATATGGAGGATATATTCTTTCCTATAACTTATATTGTCTTAAAAGTTATGTTCAGAGTATTTACAGGTATTATTTTATGATTGCTTTTTAAAATGTTTACACAATTCAAAGCGCTTTAAATAATTTTTTAATTTTAAATATCTATAACTGTGGTATATAATTATATCTTTCTATTGTTAGACATTTTAAAATTTGGATCTGATTTAATATTAGAGAATATTAGATTTTAAGCTTAGTACATTACTCATAATTTTTCCTCCCCCTGTCTTTTTCAGGTTGCACAATTACCCTATCCTTACATAATTATATGTGTTTTTATATAAATTTATATATGCATATATAAAATATATAAATTGGCAATATACAAAAATATTTTTGTTATAAGAATTTATAGTTATAGGGGACTGAAAGTCTCAAGATCTGTAGCTGCAAGCTGTAGACCCAGGAAAGCTGATGGTATAGTTCTAGTTTCAGTTCAAAGGCCTGAGAACCAGGAGAGCTGACTCTGTCCATTCAAGTCTGAGTCCAAAGGCAGTAAAAGACCTGTGTCCTGGCTCAAGGATAGGCAGTGAGGGTGAATTATTCTTTGCTTTACTTTTTGGTTCTATTCAAGTATTCAATGGGTTGGATAAGTCCTACCAACATTATGGAGGGCAATCTGCTTTACTCAGTCTAATGACTCAAATGTTAATCCAGACCACCAATAATGTTTAATTGAAAATCGGGACACCCTGTGAACCTTCAAGTTGATACATAAAGTTAACCATCACACTTGGATTTGTTAATATTGGAAAAAAATTTTACTATGTGGCCCAATATGGAAGGAACAAAATTGAAACACTGAGTTAAAAAAGATGTGGAGAAGAAAAGTGTATATAATTGAACCAACAGGAGTTGACATAAAATGTGAGGGTTTTTGTTTCATATATTAATGTCCACCAGAGGGCATCCGCTATAGAAAAGATATGATTGGCAAGCCCAAGACAAAAAACTGAAAATTACTACAAAATGATGTAATTCTTTAAAGTAGTATAGACAGTAAGTAGTAGAGACAATATAACATGTATTAATATTACAAATCAACAACTTTCAGTAGAAGACAGGAAAAAAAACTCCAATTAAAAAAGCAACAATAAGAAAATATTAAGGATAAGCTTAAAAACCATATATCATGGTTTTAAATGTAAAACTTTAAATCACTCATAAAGAACTCAAAATAATTGAACAAATTAAAAAGTTACTGTATTTTTTAAATGTTATAATTAATGAAATTATTGGCATCATCTTTTAGTTTTCATTGCTTCCTTATCCATGCCATGGCCTCATAGTGAGTGTAAGGTTCCTTCTTACTCCCTTGACATTGTGATTATTCTAGTGACTTTCTTTGACTACCTATCTCTCTGCCCATCTACCAACACCATAAGGACATATTCTGGCTAGATACCAGTTCAAGGAGAAGAAGTTTTTTTCTGGTTTCAAAGGCACAATAAGCTTCTTTAAAAAGATTAAGCCCCAGAGCATCTTATGAAAATTCTCCTTAGATAATAATTAAGTCCAATAAGAAAGACAAGTTTCAAAAAAATAGTGAATGTGGCTTTTGACAAGAACTAAATGTCCTCAGACACATAAAACCCTACAAAGTTTCAGAGAGAACTGTATGAGCAAAACATTGTCAATTTAAACAGAAAGAAAGAAAGAAAAAGAAAGAAAGAAAGAAAGAAAGAAAGAAAGAAAGAAAGAAAGAAAGAAAGAAAGAAAGAAAGAAAGAAAGAAAGAAAGAAAGAAAGAAAGAAAGAAAGAAAGAAAGAAAGAGAAAAGAAAAAAAAGAAAAAAAGAAAAGAAAAGAAAAGAAAAAAGGAAAGGAAAGGAAAGGAAAGGAAAGGAAAGGAAAAGAAAAAGAAAGAAAAGAAAAAAGAAAAGAAAGAAAAGAAAAGAAAAGAAAAGAAAAGAAAAGAAAAGAAAAGAAAAGAAAAGAAAAGAAAAGAAAATAGACAAACAAAAAAAGATGGCTCTGGGACTCAAAATTTCAGCTAGTAGTAAATAGGCTACATATGTTGGAAGCCACAAAAAGGAATATAGATTCCAAAACTTGTTTTAGAAGTGGCTATGTAAGATGATAAGAAAGGAAATTTTTTCCATGATGAAACCAAGATCCCTGGAAACAGTCTTGGGAATTGGAACTAAATGACTAAGCAAGTAGTATTTACTATGCAAGATTTAAGTTACCAAGTAACATTTGCCCGGTATTTCTAGATTGATATAAACTAGTGACTATTCTGAATTTCTGATTGTTCCCTCTTAAAATGAGAGTGTATATTGTGTGTGAGTTCTTTTCCTGTGTAATCCCTTTATATAAGTACATGTAGTACAGATTCTTTTATTTTTGTTCTATAAACTAAGATAAATTGCATTGACACAATGTAAATCAAAATACCTTAGATTTCAAACTTGATGCCATGATTGTATGAGACATATGGAATAGAGATGAGTGTGTTTTGCATGTGAGAATGACAACAATAATTGAAACCAAGAGGGTAGACTATAGCATAGTAAATATTTCATTCCGATATTGTATTATTCCTTCATTCATACCAAAGGCATGGCCTCAAAGCAGTCACAGTGTACCTCCCCACCTTTTGACTTTTAGCTTGACTATGACTCGCTTTAGCCAATGTCATATATGTGGAAATGACAATGTGCTAGTTCTAAGGCTAGTAATTAAGTGATCTTATGTTTCTACTTGCTTTCTTGTACTTTAAGCCACTGCCCTTGAATGAAACATATGGTATCTTTGTTCTGGCTGTGGTAACAGAAAACCATAGACTGAGTGACTTATAAATAACAGAAATTTATTTCTCAAAGTTCTGAAGGGTGCCAAATTCAAGATCAAGCCACTGTCAGATTCAGTGTCTGATGAGAGTCTGTGTCTGATGAGAGTCTGTGTCTTAATTCAAAGATAGCTATCTTCTCACTGAGCCCTCACATGATGGAAGGGGTAAGGTTGCTCTCTGGGACTCTTTTATGAAGATACTAATCCCATTGATGAGAGTTCCATACTCATGAACTAATCACCTCTCCAAGGACCCACTTTCTAAGACCATCACCTTTGGGGGTTAGGATTTCAACATCTGAACTTGGCAGGACAGAAACATTTAAACTATAGCACTTGGCTAATACTGATACCTAAGGAAAATGAGAAGAGTTGCCCTAGCAACTCATAATTGATTTCAATGAGAAGTGTATCACTGTAGAAGACAAACCCAGTCTGGAATCGCTGAACAAGAATCGTATAGATTCATGAGAATATGTAATTTTGTTTGAAGCAATCAAGAATGGAAAATTGTCATATAGTATTTTCTTTGTGTGTGGCAGTTTTCAGACAAATAGAATGTCATTAAAATTTAGATCCTCCTTATTTGTTTTACAAGGTAAATACACTCCTAAAAAAATACTAATTTTAGAAAATAAAGTCAGTTTGGAAACTCATGCTAACAATCATATAAGGGGAAAATTTGTAAGCAACTATCTTAGAGAGTTTTTCAAAAGAAAAGCAAAACATGTAGACTAACCTATAATATATCCAAGTGTAATTAAACCAGTAATTGAAAGTGTGAAATTGCCTTAGAAACAGACAGATAGATCAATGGAGAACAATTAAAAATACAGAGATGAATGAAAATATATACAAAATTAAGGGTATAATTAAGGTAACATTTCAAACAACAGAATAATTAATTTTTTAAAAAGAAAACAATGGAAGCATAGTAGTTCATGACCTCTCTGAAGACATCACAAGACTTATAAATTGATATATCTGTTAATAAACAGCAGCCTGTTTAATATTGTACCCACTTCTGTGTGTTCTCCCTCCTGTTCCTTCTTACCACCCTTTGTCCTTATCTTCTATTTCCCTGAAACTATACTCCTTTTCTTGATAAAGTGTCAACACATTATATTTTTGTCTCAAGCTCTATTTTCTAGGCAATCTAGGGTAAGATAAAAAAAAATTGTTTGTTTTGTTTTTTTCATTATATATAGAAAATATTTTGTCTTTTAAATGAACAAGACAAACAAAAACTCATAGACACAGACAACAATTTAGTTATTACTAGAGGGAATGCAGGTGGAGGGAGGTAGACAAGAGTAAAGTGGGTCAAATATATTGAATGAAAGGAAATGTAACTTTGGGTGGTGAACACACAATGCAATACACATATGATGTATTATTAAATTGTACACTTGAAACCTATATAATATATTAAATAAGTAAAATAATTTAGCATGCAGAAATTTTTAATTTCTATTCTATCAATTTATCATGTGAAAGAGTTTTCTTTAAGAAATATGAATTGGAATGAATTTTTTATTGTATCAAATGACATTTTTAATGAATGAATAAATACTATGATTTCTTCTCTTTGAAATACTATAGTGGATTAAATTAATGATTTTCTAATACTAAAACATATTTCAGTCCTTCAGTGAGCCCATCTTCATTTGATGTTATTATTTTAATATACCAATTAATTATAGTTTATATTATTTTATTTTAGGAGTTTGGTTCTAATAGTTATATTAGAAATTATTTTTTATATATTTGTCAATTTTCATTAATAATGATACCCTAGATTTAAATAAAAAGTTTTGATTTTTGTGTATTCAGTGTTGCTTCTCTCGGCATCTATTTTCTATTTCCTTTCATTTACTTATTCTCTGAGAGAAGGCCAAATATGTCACTCGTTTTTAAAAGTCCTTAAATAATAAACCTGTGGCCAACTCTGAAGTGAAAAAATAATAATTAAAAACTTCTTGGGATAAGAAATTATACAAGTAACCCTCAGGCTGCTACCTATCTTCATTTCTCAAGAATGCATATGATGCGGGTAGATCCAGTTGGTTGAAGAACTAATGCCGTCTGCTTGACTTGTGTCTGGCTCTTTATTAATTCCACACTCAGTAAAATAGATTCATTTTTTGTCCATCTCTCAAACTCCAATAATTTGAGACTTCAGTTTACACTTATATGAAAGGAAACTTGCTTCAGTATTTGTTAGTTATACATCATTCAGACTTACATAATCACAGTAAAGTTCTGCATTGAGGTTTAGCACCATAGTCCTGGCCAGTAATTGTAACCTTGCCTTGTTCAGTTGGCTTTACCCTCTTACAATGGTGTGCATATTTTCTTGCATACCTCATATGGAGTGATGATTGGCTGAGAGCAGGACTGTGGAACTTGGGAGCCTCCTAGCCAGATATCATAGTAATGCCAACTCATTCTCACCAGTATTTCTAATTCTGAAGTACCTAATTACTAATCTTCCTTGTATAGTAACTCATTCCACCCTCTCCATAATACAAATTTGCCTTTGTAAATGAAGATCTGTATTCCCCCTCTTGGCCAGTATCCTGTAGCTTTAGACTAGCTATAATGATCAATCAATTCTGTATATCTTTTTAGGTCCTCAAGGTAAGTATATGGTTTACTTTTTTGTTGTCTGTCTTTGTTTTTGTTCTCTTTTGAGATACCATAATAGGAATAAATAAGACAAAACTGCCACAAAAGTGCTAAACTATATATTCCAGAACAGGAGTCCCCAAAACGTGGGCCACAGATTGGCATCAGTCCATGGCCCTTAAGGAACCAGACTGCACAGCAGGAGATGAGAGGCGGGTTTGCTAGTGAAACCTCATCTGTATTTACAGCCACTCCCCTGTTCCAGTATCACCACCTCAGCTCCACCTCAGATCATCAGGCATTAGATTCTTATAGGAGCACTGGTCTCTGATGCCAAAAAGTTTGAGAACCACTATTCAGGAAGAAGGTGTAATTGCCAGGTGATTTAAAAGCAGGTATATCATCCACTCTCCGAATTTATATTTCCAGTAGCAGGCTTTGTTTCTGTTTTGTATTTTTTAAACAATATTTATTATTATATAAGACAATATTACAATGATAAAATATATAGTTCATAATCCCATTGAATAATCAATTAAGTTTTAAAAGACCAGCAAAGTCATACATATCCAGTAGATCTTTGAATGTTGTTTCAGTAAATGTCATTTCCTTAAAACATTTGTGAAATGACATAAGATAATACCAATTAGCTTATTGTAAAATTAATTTTGCTATACATCATTTTGTTTAGTCACAGAACCTACCAATGAAGTTAAGTGAGTCCTTACTACACAGTATAAGAGTCAAAAAACCATTTAACACAAATGAAAGGAAGCAAATTAAATGCAAGGCCCTTCTGATACCTCCATTTTTGCACCCATGTTCATTCTTTAAAAATTACCACAATCAACAATTTAAAGATATAATTGACACATGACATTGTGTAAGTTTAAGGTGTACAATGAGTTGATTTTGTCTATTTGTTTATTGTGAAATGATCATATTAGGTTAATTAACATCTCTGTCCCCTCATATAATCACTATTTCATTTTTGTGGTAGAACACATTTTAGACCTACTTTCATGGCAACTTTCAAATATATCATACAATATTATTAACTATAATCACCCTGCTGTACATTATATCTCTGAAACTTATTCATCTTATAAGTGGAAGTTTGTACCCTTTGATCGACATCTCCCCATTTCCCCCATCCCCATTCCCAGCCTGGCAATCACCATTCTGTTCTCCATTTCTATGAGTTTGGCTTTTGGGGATTCCACATATAAGTAATATCATACTGTATTTTCCTTTGTCTGATTTTTTTCATTGAGTTCCATCAACATAGTTGCAAATGATTTCTTTCTTTTTATGTATGAATAATATTCCATTGTGTATGTGTATGTATATATGTATACATACACATATGCCTGTTAGGTGTATATATACATACTCAGAAAAATAATCTTATACACACACATATATAATGTTATATATATATGTGTATATATATGCATATAATCTTCATTCATCCATTGAAAAACACTTAGGTTGTTTCTTAGGTTGTATCTTTGAGACCCTGATTTTACTTTCTTTGGATATGTACCCAGAATGGGATTGCTAGATCATATGGATCATGTGGTCGTTCTGTTTTTAATTATTTGAGGAACCTCAGTGATTTTTTTTTATTCTTGCTCTACCAATTAACACTAGTAATAGTGCAAAGGGTTCCCTTTTCTCCACATCCTTGCTGACACTTTTTATCTCTTGTCTTTTTTATAATAGCCATTATAACAGGTGTGAGGTGGTATCTTGCAGTGGGTTTGGTTTGTATTTCCCTCATTCTAGTGATGTTGAGCATCTTTTTATAGACCTATCGATCATTTGCATATGTTCTTTTAAAAAGGGTCTATCCAGGTCTTCTGCTCATTTTAAATCAGATTATTTGTTTTTAAGGTTTTTTTTTTCTATTGAGTTGTATGAACCACTAATATATATTTTAAATTTTGGATATTAATTTATCTGATATATAATTTTCAGATATTTCTTTCCATTCTGTAGGTTACCTTTTCATTTTTTGATATTTTTTTTTGTTTTTTGTTTGTTTTTTGTTTTTGTTTTTGTTTTTTGCTGTGCAGAGGACTTTTAGTTTAATGTAGTGACATATCATATGATCTGTCCAGGAAAATATTCTATGTGAGCTTGAGAAAAATGCATATTCTGCAACAACTAGATGAAATATTCTGTATAGGTCTATTAGGTCTATTTGACCTAAAGTTTCATTCAAATCCAGCATTTTCTTATTGATTTTCATCCTGAATGATTTCTCCATTTTTGAAAGTGGGATACAGAAGTCTCCTACTATTGTTGTTTTGTCTGTTTCTTCCTTCAGATCTGTTAGTATTTGCTTTAGGTGCTCTGATATTGGGTGCACAAATAATTGTTAGATCCTCCTGGTAAACTGACCCCTTTATCATTATATAATGACCTTATTTGTCCTTTGTCACAACTTAGAGTTAAGGTCAATTTTGCCTGATATAAGTATAACCAAGCTTGCTCTCTTTTGCTTTCCACTTTCATGGAATATCTTTTTAATTCTTTCACCTTTAGCCTATATTTCCTTAAAGCTAAGAATGTCTCTTGCAGTCGGTATATAACTTGGGTCTTGTTTTTTTATCCATTCATCTACTCTTTCGTTTTGATTGAAAAATTTAATCTATTTGTATTTAGAATGATTACTGATAGGTAAGGACTTAGTAATAGCTTTTTAATTGTTTTCTAGCTGCTTTGTAATTTTCTTATTTCTTTACCTCTCTTGCTGGCTTCCTTTGTAAATTGATGATTTTCTGTAGAGGTATGTTTTGATTCTTTTTTCTTTATTTTTTTGTGTAATGAATGAGGATTTTGCTTTGAGGTTATAATAAGGTTTACATATAACACCTTATAGATATAACTGTCTAATTCATTCTAACAACATTGATTTCATACACAAACTCTACCCTTTTAATCTCTCTTTTTTATGTTTTGAATTTTCACAATTTACCTTTTTATGTTATGTATTATATACTTTCCTTACCAGTGTGTTGTTGATTTTTAAGCATTCTCATGTTGCTAATTAATGTCCTTTCACTTCAGCTTGAAGAACATCCTTCAGCATTTCTTGTAAGTTGAATTTACTGGTGATGAAATTCTTTAGTTTTTGTTTATCTGGAAAAGTCTTTATCTCTCATTCATTTCTAAAGATTTATTTTGCCAGATAAGTATTCTAAGTTGGCACTTTATTTATTTTTTTTGGCACTTTGAATATGTCATTCTACACTCTCTTGGCCTGTGATATTTCTACTGAGAAATCACTGATAAACTTATTTATGTCACTGATAAACTTAACCCATTTTAAATTACATACATTTTTTCTCTTGCTGCTTTTAAGATTCTTACTTTGTCTTTGATTTTTGATAATTGTATTATAATGGGTCTTAGAGAAGATCTCTTTAAACTAAGTTTGTTTGGAGACCTATGAGCTTCCTGAAATGGATATCCAAATCTGTCCCCAGATTTGGAAAATTATTAACCATTATTTCCTTAAATGAACATTTTGCTCCTCCTCCCTGTCTTTTCCTTCTGGGACTATAATAATCACAGAACGTTTCTTCTGATTGTATTATATACATCATATTGGCTTTCTTCATTCTTTTTTATTTTTTTTCTTTATTGTCCACTAACTAGTTAATTTCAAACGTACTGCCTTTTAATTTGCATAGTTTTTCTTCTGCTTGATGCATTCCACTATTGATGCTTTATACTGAATTTTATTTATTGTATTTTTCCTCTCTAAAATTCTGTTTTTTTAAATTATTTTTATCTCTCTGTTAAAATTATCTTTTATTTGGGTGTTGTTTTCTTGATTTTGTTGAATTTTATTTTCATGTTTTCTTATAGCTCATTCAACTTTCTTAAAATTCTTAGGGTTCTTTTACTCTCACTGTTGTTCTCTGCCCAGCCCCTTCAGTTATTATTTTTTATTCTCCAGGGGTAGTGTCAGTGAAAGCAGAGACAGAGACAGTGGCAGCCATGTGGGCTGTAATGAATGACCCTTGAGACTAGGAATAGGACTCGAGGTGAACCTCTTCCCTTGGCAATGCTGGGATCTTAGCCATGGAGGATCAGCAGTCCCTACCATGGACCCGAAAAGGAGGATGAGGTTTGGAGAGTTATGGAGACCCAGACTGCAGCAGCAGTGACTCTACCTCTCAGAATCCCTATTCTAAATGGCTGCATGTGGCTGGGATAACCACACAGTCCATGGGTAGTGGCGGTAGTGGAGGAGACCTGAGGAAGCCTCCAAAATCAGCCTGTCACTGTTTGGCCTTTGCAACATAATCACTTCTTTGGTGGGAAAAAGAACATTTATATCCCCTACAGAGACCCCAAGCTGGCCTGTCTATTTAGAACTCTTTGGATAGGAATGCCAAGACCATCATGGTGGCCACACTGGGGCCAGTTACTTATAGCTATATCAAGAGCCTTTCCATCACATGCTTTGCCAAAAACCAAGCCAAGAACACCAAAAACAAGCCATGAGTGAAAGATTACACTAGTACACTCTGCTGCAGGAATTCCAGGAGGAAATTGCCTGCTTGAAGTCCCAAGTGGAGTCAATGGGGATGCTGGAGAAGTGGTTCCAGAAGAAGAGCAGCAGTAGAAAGAAGGGTGTGTCAGTCCCACTGGGGTACCATGAGAAGCAGTGATCAAAGCCCGGTGGCTGAAAAGGAGGATGATAACAGCGACAACCATCTGCCCACATTCTTTCTTATTTGTTGACTGTGTAGGCAATATCCATATGGTATATTAATGAAGCATTATACATGGAAGAATGAAGAAAGATCTTTTAGTGCCTTCTTCAAGGATATATAGTTGTGGGTGTCCTTGTGTAGAGAGCTTATCCAAAGAAAGACTAAAGTTGGATAAGAGTGGTTGGAGTTTGTCGTGTCTGAATGTCGGATGATGCAGTGATCCACTCAGCTCGAGTTTTTCTCTCTGATTGCAGTTTTCCAAGAGACCCCAGAGAGAGGCTCCTGAAGACAAAGAGAGGCAGACAGTCACTGCTGGTAGAGTAGTCATTTTGGCCATGATGTTTTAAGACAGCAGTTCCCAACCTTTTGACACCAGGGACTGGTTCTTTTATGAGAATCAAATGCCTGATGACCTGAGGTGGAGCTCAGGTGGTGATGCTAGAGCTGGGGAGGTGCTGCAAATACAAATGAAGCTTCATTTCCACTGCTCACCTCCTGCTATGTGGCCCAGTTCCTAACAGGCCATGGACCAGTACTAGTCTACAGACCAGGGCTTGGAAAACCCTGGTTTAAGGCATTCCTCTGTAGCAGCCTGTCCCTCAGATTCATCTGCATTTTGAGCTCAGCCTGGGTCTAGAACAGAGGCTAGAGTCTTGGCAGGTGAGCAGAAAGAGGAAGACCATAGCCCTCTGCTTAGGAATCTGCCTAGAAAGCCCAAATGTCAGTGACCATGTTCACTCTGAACTGACTGATCCACTGACCCACAGACAAGACATTGAACTACACCAGCAGTGGTTTGCCTCCTTTGTCCCTACTGGGCTCAAAGAGAATACAGCAGAGTGCAAATGTATGTACAGAGTAAAGCAGCCTGGGAGTGTTCTCACTGACTTCTGAAACATCTTCTCTGAGAAAGAGGTGTTCAATACCTACTGCTGAATTTCATCTTCATGGGGATGTCATTGTGTACTTTATGGGTAGTCGGTTTTGGGGTTTTTGTTGTTGTTAATTTACAATTTTACTTTGACATTTGAGAAGAAGAGAATTTTTTTTGTTGTCACCTTCATGAAGTTTTGTAAGTACATAAGGAAATGACATGGAGTCATGAGAGAAAGTGAGAGCATGAGCTTATGCCTGTATTATTGGAGGAGGTTTCTCAGCCCTGGACCTGTTGTCAGGTGGCCTGAGCTGGAGGCGTTCATGGAAAGTTGATTGGAGTGCTGGCGTCTGAGCAGATGCAGTCACTGAGGGAGTGTCCTCAAGCCCTGGCTGTATCACCGCTGCAGGTTTGATGGGAAGGTGGTTGGCAGTACACTGGCTTCCTTGGGTTGGCTGTGCATGAGGGCCTTCTCACAGATCTGGCAGTAGAACCTATTCTTGTGTGTGTGAATACTGCAGCATGGCCTCCAAGTGCAGTAGCTTCTTGCTGTGGGGCTGCCAGTGCAGGCAAAGGTTTCTCAACTGTTTGAGTTGTTAGCTACAAAACTCTCTCTCAGTCTGCATTGTGGCACATGGCACATTTACTTTCTTTGCAGGGACGGGAGGTCTGCACGACTGTGCCACAGAGGGTGAGGAGTGGGGGGTGGACCTTTTTCTGAGCCCAGATGTTCCCTCCCCAGGGGCCTGGGCTCCAGTTCAGACTCCAGTCATGAGTTAGAGCTCAGGTTTACTCCACTTGGGACTGGGGAGATGAGGTGCAAGTGGCAGAAGCTCTTTTTTATGGGTAAGTACAGGCGGTCCTCTTTATGGGTCAACATAGTTCTCCATGCTCAGCCAGAGTGGGCACCAGTGCTTGCTGGTTGAAGTCAGCCACAGTCCCTGCCACCAGGAAGGAGGAGGTGTTTTCCTTACCCTTGCCATACTAGCCTCACTAAAGATGGGCAGCTGGCCTCTTTTCCAGGCTCTGGGGCCTCTCCACATCTGCCACCAAAAAGCTGAAGTGGTTGTTAAACAAACAGAATAAACTCCAGTTATAAAATAAGTCCTGGAGATGTAACATACAGCATGGTGACTATAGTTAATAATACTATATCATCTACTGAAAGTTGCTAAAAGAGTACATCTTCCAAGTTCTTGTCATAAGGAAAGAAAGCATGTATTTTGAATTTTTTATCAGATAAATCACAGATTTCCATGTTTTGGGGATTAGTTCCTAGGAAATTCTTGTGATCTTTTGTTGGTATTGTATTTTCTTGAATTTTTGTGTTTCTCGAAGTCTTGTGTTGCTGTCTTCACATTTGAAGTAATAATCATTTTGTCCACCCTTTATTGAGTGACTTCAGATGAGAAATACTTTCTATCAGCTCTTCTAAGAATTCTGAAGCTTTCTTAGACTTTCAGTGGATTCCTGCTCCACACTTCTTGCTTCTTCTTGTGAAAGAATTCTTAAGCATGCGTGCCTTCTCTCCATCTGACAACATAGCAGACCCATTTTAGACAGCCTCCATTTTGGTTTCCGAATGGTCATGCTAAAGCTCAAATTTATGGTATATTTCTGGACCATAGATTTAAGTCAATTATCTGCATTTGTTCACTAATCATCTGCTAAAGCTCTTTCTCACTGCCATCAGGAGTGTGCACAGGGAGCTGGCCATGTAATTTGGAGTATGTGTGGGTGAAATGCACAGAACACTGGGGATACACATCGCCCAATTGAAAAGAACCATGGGCAGACTTTTAATGGCATCCACAATGAAGTTAGCAGAATTTGAATCTGCATTCCTGTAATGTTCTCTGAGATGCCTATCTGCCACTTTCCCAAAATAATCTGCACCTCAAGTGAAGCAGCTCACAACTCAGAACTCTGGATGGGGTAAAAAAAGAAATGCACCTCTTTGGCTGCCAATTACAGAGCTGGGAAATCTGGGTGCCTATTCATGTGCTCTCATTTTTCCCATGTGAGAATAATGGATCAAAATGGTCTCTTTTTGTACTAATTTCTCTTTCCTTGCGTTGTGTAGGTAAAGTCAAGCTCTTCCTCTTACACACCCTGATGCATCCAAACATACTTTTTTCCTCCTCCAACAGTGTGCTGGAACTACTTTACTGGGTTCCTGGATTTCCAGAACGGTTTGCTCATTCATGCTTACTTGTCTAATTCTTTGTTCTCAGGAGATCCCAGACTATGCTTAGAGAAGCTGGAGCCAGTTTACAGACCACTGCAGTACCCACAGCCAGGACCCAGGTCTGTACACCTATTTATTACCTGAAGCAATTTATGATGGTTGATGTGGTCTGGGTTTCTATGACACTGAAGTTCTAAACAAAAGACAAAAAACAATACACATATTTTGGGTTTCCCTATTTGCTAGTGCTTGATTGAACTCCATTCACTTGAGTTACACACTCATAAACATTGAAATTAATATTCCATGGAGCCTTAAAAACAAAACAAAAAAAATTAAGTTAAAAAAAAACATTTTTGGGGAGGCAATAGTCTTACCAGTAATTACCCTTACATATAATTAGATTATTTAAAATCTATATGTATATTTAATGTTCCTTTTGTGTTTCCTATTTGTATAATTATCATTGGCTATATACAGATTTAAGTAAAACTGTTAAATAATGTTAAGTGTTCCATTGTCATTGCTTCAATACATTTAGTGTTTATTATTTGTAATGCATTATGTTGATGATTTTCCTTATTTTATGATATTTTTTAGGATAATATTACCTGTTTCTCTAGATAAAGATGATATTTCACTGTCTGAATATAGAAAAAATAGATAATGCTGTTACTAGAACATACATTTCCTAATGTGTTTCTTCTGACAAATTAATGAACTGTCCAGGTATATTCATTGAACGTATAATTATAATGTTGGCATATGAAATTTACTTCATGAGTTAGAGCAAAGTATGTCACCTGGAATACAATGATATGCACTTTAGCCTTCAAAGCAATCTTCATAAAAGACTCAGAAAACTCTAAGGCTCTTACACTAATTTTACGTGAAAAACAGCTATTATATTTGAAAGGTTGTTCTGCTTCTGAACAAAATATTTTTTTTTAATCTAAAGTTAAAACAGGACTTCAATACAAAGGCTGCAGTTTAGGTACTCAAATAAATATAAACAATAAATTTCATGAATTTTGCATGTGCTTTAAGTATCTGTACATAACATTAGGTTATGACCTTAAATTGTTTCATTTCTCCATTTAAGCACATGACACATACTCGATTATGTTGGCTATGTGATTTTAATTACTTTTCCTTTAATAAATATGCTATGAATTATCATTTTTCTATTGTAAATTATAAGTTATCTTGAGTTATACCATACATATATGTTTCTATTAAATTTTATATATATATATGTATATATATATATATAATATTTGACTATAATGATAGATGATAATGATAGAATATATATATATATATTCTATATATTCCATTAAAATGTTATTACATTATATTAGGTAAATTTGTTTTTCCATTTATATATATATATATATATATATATTATATATATGTAACTGATTACATATATAATCAGTTAGGATATTTGCAGTTGTGACAGCACTAAATCTCAAACTAGCTTAAACAAAATCAATAATTTCTCTCTATATTATGACAGATATTGCTACCAAAATTTCTAGACTTAAAATGCTCTTTTAGATGACAATTAAAGAATAATAAAAGCTAGCCTCATCCCTCAGTTTCCATCTTTATTGCCCCAAATATCTGTTTTCGCTTAACTTTTATATGTCTAACTATGAGCTAATCTTTACAGATACACTGATAGAATCAGGTTTCAGGTTCATTTCCTTAGGCATGGGAGGTAAGTTGCATATCAAGTGAATATGTGGCTCTTTCTAAAAAAAAAAAAAAAATGTTTATTTTATTGCTTAAATTTGGTTAAAAAATGTAATGTTCAGAGTTTTGGCCTTTGTATAAATTTAGCACTTGATGAAAAATAGCTTTTATTATTTCTGCTTCTTAACATGCATGCATTATACTGAAAGCTCCCTTGACTCTTTCAACAAACATCTTGTAAAAACATATTGCAGTATGAATAAGAGAGACATAATCAAAACCATTCTTTGTGTTTGTCACAAAGCTAAGCTTCTAGATGCCAATAATGAACATGCTTTAGATTAAAAAATAAGAAAAAGCAGAAACAGTGATTGACTCTGTAAACAGGAGATTAAAATGAAATAGCTAAAGAAAAGTTAGCTGAACAAAATTATCTATCCAGAGCGATTTATTTGCATTGTCCATGTATTTTTTTTAACAGTTTATAATTTAAATTATAGAACTTTTTCTAAAAAAGAATTTATAGTTTCGATCAAGATGGTAGAGTAGATGAATGTTGTGCTTCCCTCCTCCCATGACTACATTAAAATTGCAATTAAACTACATAAAAATCAACCTGGAGACACATTTAAAGACGAGATGGACAGAAGTCATATAATTAAGAATATAAAGATAAAACCATCTCAAGACTGGTAAGAGGGATAAGGACACAAAATGGGATGGTCCTATACCCATTTGGTGGCAATCGACAACTAGGAGTGATATGTTGACTGCATAGATCCCGCCTGAGCAGCAAGGGAACCCAGCCCCACATCTGAGCTCCCCAGCTTGGAACATCAGTGCCAAGAAGAGCAGCTCACACATCTGGCTGTGAAAATCAGTCAGAATTTAGAAGAAAAAGAGATTCTATGACTTACTCAAAATCTCAACTAGAGAGTAATATAATTTGTAATAGAACCTAGGACACTTTATTTCTCTAAAAGTAATCATTCCAAATTTTAACAAAAAAATATAAATTATATTTGTAAACATTAGGTTTTGTTTAAGTGAATTATATTTATAGTCAATGGTTAATCTAAAAGAATATGTTACTTTAAAATGTATATAAAAAACAAACATTAATACAAAATGATCTTTTAAAAACAATCTACTAATTGTAAAATAATGAACATTAATTTCCCAACATGCTATCATTCTTTCTTTTGCCTGCTTATCAAGCATAATATTTGACTATAATGATAGATGTGTTATAATGATGGTGACAGTAATCAAACATAATGTAGCTAGTTTGGAAACCAAGCATGGACAGTGATAATCACAAAAAATCAGTAACACTTAATCTAAAATTAAAATATTCTAAGCTTTCACAGTTAATTAAAATTGATTTTTTTTTTTGGTTAAAGAGTGTACACATGGAGTTTCATTCATTAAAGTTATTATTAACTTTAATTTTTAAACTTTTCTCTGTTATATGTCAATAGGTATCTACTTAGAGACTTCTCTAAACAGATATTCGCACGATCACAAGGTTTTTATAGCTGAAGTGCTTTAAATAGTACTATAATTGCACTGTTCTGGACAGTGTCAGTGTTATTAGAGCTGACAAGGGCTAGTGTACATTTTGTCTGCTGATAGAAATTCCTATATGTTTCCATTGTAACATAAGCTTCTGCTTAAGTGTAGTTCTTCGGAAAAACATAGACAGAAATATGAAAAGTAAAATGAGATAAAGAGGATGGAATAGAAGGTGAAAAAGAAAAGCAATGAGAACAAGAAATCTTCAATGACTAGGACAGGAAAAACAAGCAAATGATTTGTGGACTTTGAAGTCTGATTGCTGCCATAAAACCACATAGGTTAGAGTAGTTACATTAGTTATAGGTTACCTTAATCTAACCTGTATTATAAATAAATTAAAGGTATTGGTTTAAGCTGACTTATATAATGTCAGTATTTCGAATATAGAAACATTACCTTAAAGAAGGATACAAAAATAATTTTTCAACCTTTTAAAACACATCTTTAAGAATGGCTTAAATAAGGCTCTCAATTATAGATTCACTTAATTATATATTCTGGATGAACTTTAGTATGAAACACAATATCAAGAAACACTTTATCAAGGTACTCCCAGTTTTATATCAAATATTTTATAATTTGAAAAAGTGTATTATGTTACATTAAATATGCCTGTCTGATAGAGGGATAATGAACATAAGAATGAACTCATATATTTATGATAAAAGTTACATTTTTTCTTATTTCACAAATATTCTACAAAAATTCTATACAGATTTTGTTTTTTCCTTCTCTTCAAATTAATCTCCCCAAAATTTCCTGAAAGACTAACCCTATATTTTCCTAAAATATTAAAATTCTAATATTATATTAAACTGGGAACATACTACAATAATAAAATAATTATGTTTTTAGGACATGGCATATAGAATGAATAAAAAAGCTGCAGATTTTAATGTTAGTATTAAACAAAATTCAAGATATTTGCATCCCAAGTCCTACTAATAATCAAATAATGAATCCAGTCTATCATTGCATAAGAAATTTCCATTTGTCCACTGTTATCACCATATTTGGGTGCAGCACAGTGTAATATATAGTCCATGGAACTTGGCATCAGAAAGATCTTAATTAGTATTCCTTTACTGCCATTTGTTGACTTTATGAACTTGGTCAAGTTACTAATACTCAGGAATCTTCTTCCTCACAGATAAATTATATTTAATAATTACTGGGTTATATGGAGGGTTAAAAATGTGAAAGAGATGGTACGTGTAGGTGCATGTTTCTCTTTTCCTTTCTGCATTGAGAGAAAGAGACCTTTCTCTTATGGAAAAGGATATACTTTTTAATTTATGTGGTCCTTAAGACAGTCTTTCAATTCATATTTGTGTCAATACCACCATCTTATTATTGAATGGGGAAACATAGTTAAGTCCAAAGTGTGATATAGGATAATAAAAACCGTATGCCTTTATAAATCAAGGGAAATATTTAAAATAATAGGTTAAAATATTTAGTTAATGAATAAATGACAATCACCTACCTATCAATAGCAGACTTGAGTCATAGGACTCACCTGCAGAACTTGTTGTATATGAAGATTCTGAGCCCCATCTGAGCCTCTTAACTGAGTTGAATATGGGAGGAGGAAGCGTCAGGAAAGTGCTTAATGATCAAAATGTCAGACTCTCAAACTCTAAAGCAAGTGGCCCAAAGTAGGGGAAAAAGATAAAGGTCTAAGATATTGACATTAAAAAAAAAAAAAACAACTGTAGTGCCTAGTTATGCTGATTTTGTCTCTTTTGACTCTTGCTGTAGTACTCAAATAGTTAAAATTTTATTTAATGCAAAAATTCTCAAATGTTGGTATTCAAATTAATCACTTGAAGGAGCTTATAAAATATTAGGAAACAAATCCCAAACTACTAAGTAAAAACTATGAAAAATCAGACAAACTTCTAACTATTTGTAAAGGTTCTGAAATAATCTTGATGCAAGTGTAAATTTTAGAACTTCTGGTTGAGACAAGAGAGTGACTTTGCCAAGAAACAAATTTCTAAACTATATTTGATTAAACAATATATTGCTAAAATTTGACCAAATCTCAGGAAAAAGTCTTCATGTGAATGACCAAAAAGCTTGGAAATACATTATTTTTTTTTTTACAAATATTCTCATTATAGTACATGGTGAATGGAATTGTTAGTATATTAAATCCTGAAGAGGAATTATAGATTGTAAGGTGATCAACGCACTATCTGCACAAGAGGAAAAATTTAGAATAGTTGTTAGGAGGGTTTCATTTGATTCCTTGGATCATATGTGCTGATACCAGACAGAGTAAATGTAGCTTAATTAAATGTATTTGAAAACATTTGCTTGCAAAAGAACAGTTTTAAGTTTATTCTATATTAGCATTTTATTATAAAAAGAGAGACTGGAATAAACTATGTAGGTAAAAACTAACTAATTTAATTTCTATTTTAGAAAAGAAGATATTGCTACACTTGATTTGGAGCATTAAACAATCCTGAAAAATATTGGAACAGGTTTTCCTTTAATTTTGAATTCTATGATTATTTTATTGGTAATCAAATTTTTGGAGTAGGATAATCTATTTTTCAACTCAGTATTTAATAATATGGAACCCAAGCAAATTAAAAACTGATAGTTCCATTGGTCTTTCAACAAAATATTTTCATCTTTAGATAATTATTGTGTATCCCTTTAGGTAAAATAAATATGCAAAACAGAAAAAAGAGATCAGCTTTTATTGGTGTGACTTGAAGGTTGGTAACAAAAACAAGTGCCAATCTGCTTACCCTCCTCTGCTAGTGACATAGAATGGTTTGAAATCTACTCACCTTGTACTAAAATATGTTAAACACAAATGTACTGCTTTCCTAGTATTCAGGGGTATTAAAAACAACTGTTTTAGTGTTGAGAAGAGACTAAGTAATTCTATGATGTGAGTTTGCTTATATGCTCATGTGTATATTTATAATGTGCTTTTATTTATTTGTAATTTTTTGTGGCCGAGGCTCTATGATAAGATAGTTTCACTTAACTAATGAGATCTGAACACCACCTATGTTTCAATACAGCTTTGCTCATTCCAGCTATTCATTCTATATCCAGTTCCCTAGATTAGAAGTAAAAAGTAATAAATAAAATAGGCACTCTCGAGAATTGCCTAGAAAAGCAAGATAGTGCTTCTTAAAAGATATGAGACTGAAACTATAAAAACAAAGCTTCTTAACTAGAATATACAAGTTTTTAATAACTCTGGTAATGACTCAGATAACTCTACATATTCTAAATAGAAATATATAAAGAAATCTTTAATAAAATATTCTGGCATGTACAAGGTTGTTCATGGCTTAAAAGAGAATAATTTATGATAGTTAAAAAGCTAATTAATGTGTGGTATGAAGATAGGCACACACACACACAAAACGTGATTCTGGATGCAAATATAATTTAAGAAGGAGCTGGAAACCTGTAAAAAAAAGTCTTTCCATGTAACCACAGGTGCTGAAGGTAACAGCATAGTATTTGAAGCAATCAATTTTATGAGCAAAGATTGGTTCAAGAATTTTAAAAAGCATTTTAATTTACATAATGTGAAGTTAATAGGAAAGGAGGCATCACTTGAATATATAACTGAGAAAATATTCCCCAACGAGGAGGAAAACACAAAGAGAAGAGCCATAGGCAGAATAAATTTTAGTTAGAATTAGAGCATGCAAAAATAAAATAAAAATATGTTTCTAAATTATATTTGTGCTTTTTGTGTGAAAACAAACATGATATAGCAGCAATCACGATTATTTACTATTATTGTTTCAGCTTTGTCAATTTAGTTTGTTTATAATTAATATTACTATAATAATGACATTAAATTATAAAATATATTTCATTTTATTAGAAAAACTAATTCAATATGAAATTAAATCAATTCATATTATATAAATATATAATATTGTTTGAGAACTTAATTTAAATGCTCATTACAATAACATAATATTTTATAAGAGAATTGATATATATTAGTGATCTTCACAAATATGGAGATCTGCAAAGGTCTTATAAAGAATTACTCACAAATGTCCAATTTTAATGTCTTCTTTCAGAAAATGTGATACTGACAAATGTTCTTTTTTTAAAGATACTAAATAAAGTAGCAGATTTCTAATTTAAGTAATATGTCATTTTATGTGATAGTTTATAAATAGAGAAATGTGTTTTCCAGAAGGATACAAGAAGCTTTCTGTTTCCTAACTGAATTAATTACATATGAGAGTTTTTCTTTAACTTTTTCTATTAAAAAAGTCACCAGTTTAATGATTATTTGAGTTATGTGGTTAAACACAAAAGCATTTTCTTACTTTGAGGAGGTTGTTTCAACCACAACCAATATATGTCAGGATAGGCTAAACATATGCTATAGTAACAAATACTCCTCAAAATCTCACTGATAGGATTTCAAAAGTATATGTCTTTCTCATTTTAAGTTCCATATGGTTTCAGATATTTCTCAACAAAAGTTATCTCCCATGTTTAAACTCAACCATTGAAGCCACTCTCAGCTTGTAATTCCTTTTTGTTATGAGATAAAGCCTTTTCTGTTACGTTCTGGCAGGGGAAGACCAAGAGAACAGAACTCTCTAATGACTTATTTTCTTTCTTAGCCTAGAAATTACACATTTCTTCTCTTCACATTTTAATGGTCAGAAATACTTAGATGATTCTGCCTAATTAAAATAAATGTTGAATAGATATAATGATAAATTCTTCTAATCTCTGCTTCAAAAACTTAGCCCAAATATACAATGTTTTTGTTTAAGATAGTAAAATCAGTCCAATGTTAGGGCACTGATGTTAAGAATTAGATAAAACTATTATTTGCAAAATCATTTAGTTTATTTAACATAATAAAACTATTATTTTACAAAACAATAAAGAGTAATATACTATTTTTAAGAAAAAATTAGTACGATTGGCTTCTGAATAAAGTTTTCACACACAATCTCTAAATAAATAAAGCCAACTGTAACCTATAACAGGAACATAATTAGGAGATACAGCTTACTAAAAACTCTTGTTTATAGGTATAAGGGGAAAAACATCCAGAACATCCCTGTAGCCTTTTCTTAGGGAGAATGAGCAATAGAGACCTTAAAGTAAGACATATATAGTATTATCCTGGAAGGAAAAAGTCTGACTCTGAGTGGCAGAAGAATTGGAATATGTTAAATGCCTGTGGATCAGAACAATGACTATTAGGGTACCAAAAGGAAAGGACTGAAACATGTGGAGTCAGAAGTAAAAAAATGGAGAAGCATAATTTTTGAGAAGACATTATTGGAAGCTTGGTGGTAAAGACAGAGAGAGGGGAAAAGCAGTGAAAAATATGAATCCTTCAGAGACAAAAGAATAACACAACATCAAAAGAAACTATTTCTTCTACCTCAAGCACACTCAGGGAAAAGGCAATTAGTAAAAAATTTCGATGTGCTATCAGATTACAGTAAACTTGAACTAAGAATCTTATTTCACCAGTCAAATCCCTCAGCCTCATCTTCATATAATTAAGTATAATTAATGTTTCAGAAAAATAAAAGGTCCTTATTTTAAAATACACAGAAAAATTCACAGCATTCATTTTAGATCTACTACAAGAAGAAAGCAGAAAGTAATTGTCAAAACCAATCAGCTGACAAAAATACACACCAAAAACAATTGTGAAGTAGAGGAAAATTATAATAGAACACTGATATAAATTAAATGACATTCAATAAGAATAGCAAAATGACAGGATACTATGAATTATAAAGTCAACAACTCAGAATATAAATGGATTGTAAGTAAGCTAAAAAACAGGAAACATAAATTAACCTTAAAAACAATTTGCTAAGTGAAAGAAGCTAGTCACAAAAAATATACTGATAGGAGATGTCAAGAATAGACAAATCTTTAGGGAGAAAGTAGATTGTTTAGGGCTGGAAATAATTACTAATGGGTACAGGTTTCTTTTTGGAGTGATGAAAATGTTCTGAATTTAGATTGTATTGATGGTTGCAAAGTTTTTGAATATCTGAAAAACCATTGAATTATATACTTTATGTCAGTGTATTGTATGGTATATAGATTATTTTTAAAAAAACTGTACAACACTTGAATATTTGAAATCGAATTTCCTGAACTGAGGAAAAAATCAAAGGAATAGACAAAAACAAAGACTAAATTTAAAAATTCTCAAGGAAGAATGATTTGACTGAAAGTATAGTAAGGAAATTTGAGTAGAGGAATAAAAGCAAAGAAGATAACTATAATGAAATAAAACAAGAATAAAATGAATGAGAGAAAGCCATAGATTTAGAATATAGGAAAAAAAGGCCTGTCATAAGTATCATTAGAATGTTTAAAAAGGAAATCACAAGAATAAAACTGAACTGATCTTTAGAATTATAATCAAAGAAAAGTCTCTTGGATTTAAAGATGATCTGAATCAACATTTTGAAAGGATCTACTTAAATATTGTTATATTGACTCAGAATGATAAATCCTGATATATATACATACATACATATATATATATTATATATGTGTGTGTGTGTGTGAGTGTGTATAATCTCAAAAACAAACATAACAGAAACCACTAATCTTTCAAATTAAAAAGAACAATTACATATAAAGGAAAGAAGCAAGAATGATACAACATGAAAATCAAGTGGTGGTGAAGTAATATTGTCAAAAAACACAAGAGAAACACGATAAGATAAGGAAGTTCAAGATTTTATACTCAGTAAAAATACCATTTAAGAATCTAAGCTAGAGGTATCTTTAATCAATAAGATGGTGGACTAGGGAGCTTCAATTTCTTATTCCCCTATAGCTACATTTAAAAAAATAACTAGACTGCCTAAAATAACTTTATGGAAGCTCTGGAAATTAGTCAAAGATCTATAGCAACCAAATCAATCCCTAATCATGAAAAAGTCACACTCAGAATAGTAGGACATTTCATGTTGTTTATTTACTCTTGATCCTCCTCATCCCCAACACATCCTGGTTTAGAAGAAGTTGAGGCCTGTTTCTCAATTAACTTCCTTGGACCAGAAAGAGAGCAGAACAGACCAATTCTGTAGCAATCTAATCTGTCTTGGGGCTTTCAAAGGTATTGTTCTCCGTATTACCTAATTTAGAGCTCAGAGTAGGAAAATGCATAAGGGACAGTGGACATGGCTGCTGAAAGCCACAGGGTGACTACAGACCTGCAGGTGCATTAGATAAGAGATTACTGGCAGAAGATTACAATATAATAGGGCCCTGAGAAGAAGCAGGAGTGATACTCAGGGAAATTAACATAATTAAAAGAAGCCAAATCTACTCATGCAGTGGAAACAAATAAACAAATGAAAGAAACACAGACCCAGAGAAGTATGCTAAAAACAGGCCTGAGAAGACCTTCATCCCAGGTGATGGACTGATAGCAAGTATTAGAATGTGCCTTGCTAATTAATAGAGGTTTCAACTACATTGAGCCAGTCTACAAATACTGGGAGAGGTGGTTGCTTTTGTAGTTAAGTACCCATTTTTCAACAAAACATCATAAGGAATACAAAGAAATAGGAAAATATGGCCTACTCATGCTGAAGACATGGGTATTAGACTTACCAAACAAAGACATATCAGTTTAAAATAGATTGTTATGACTATAATGTAATGATGCATTCTAAAATTTACATAGACTCTCAATGGACTCAGAGTAGCAAAACAGTTTTGAAAAAGAAAAGCAAAGTAGTAAGTTTCATTCTTTCTTGCTTAAAAACTTAACAGAAAACTACAATACTCAAAATAGAGTGTATAGCATAAATACAAATACATAGACAAACAGAATAGTGTAGAGAACCCAGAAATAACCCCTTGCATATTTGGTCAAATGATTGGACAAGGGTGCCAACTCTATTCAATGAGGAAGAGGATAGTCTTTTCAAAACATTGTGTTGGAAAACTAGATATCCAATGAACGAAGATTACCTCTTACATTAAATTGTCTATAAAAATTAACTCAAAATGGGTCAAAAGCCGATATATAAAAGCTAAACTGTAAATCTTTTAGGAGAAAATGTAGGGGGAAAGCTTCATGACATTGAAATCAGCAATAATTCCTTTGGTATGACACTGAAAACATAGGCAACAGTACAAAAAATAGATTAATTCAACTTTGTCAAAATTAGATCTTTTCTGGGTCAAGGGCACTCTATCAACAGAGTGAACAATCAGCTCATGAAATGGAAAAAAATATTTTCAAATTATGTATCTGAAAAGGGATTAATATCTAGAATAGATATGAAACTCCAACCATGCAAAACAAACAAAACAAAGATAAAAACCCATTTAGCAAAGGACATTTCTCCAAAGAAAAACAAATGATCAATAAGCACATGATAAGATGCTCAACATTACTAATCATTATGGAAATGTAGAACAAAAGCATAATAATATATCACCTGATAATCATCAGGATAGCTATTATGAAAATAACCAAAAAATAATATATGTTGGAAAGAATATGGAGAAATTGGGATCCTTTTGCATTGCTGGTGGGATGTAAAATGGTGCAACTATGATGAAATTGATACTGAAGTTTAAAAAAGTTAAACACACAATTGCCATGTGACCCATGTTTCACCCAGAAGAATTGAAAACTGGGACTCTGACAGATATTTGTATAGCCATGTTCACAACAACATTATTCACAATAGCCAAAAAAAAAAAGCAACCTGAGTGTATAATGACTAATGAATTAAAAAAAAGTTATATATGTAGAATATTATTTAAATATTATATGTTATTATATATCCTATATGTTATAGATTATTATTCAAGCTCAAAAAGGAAGGAAATTCTGGTTTAGCTACACATGGATTATTTTTTTAGATGTTATAATATGTGAAATAAGCCAGTCACAAAAGAACAAAGACTGTATGATGAAACCAAGAGAAATTGTAATTTTGATTAAATTTAGATTTAAATCCTAGCTCTAGAAATCATATACCCCTCAAGGACCTAGGCTTTCCTCTGGAAAATCAGCAACCCTCCTGGCAGCAGAAGACAGTGGCCAGGACCCAACTAACGGTCATAGTCCAGACCTTTGACAGGCTACAGGTAACATTTTGCCATGTTATGTTTCAGTTCCTGAGCCTTAAAGTGGAATGACATCTCCCAAGCCCCACTGTCTAATTTTCTATTAAACTAGACAGAGGGACACTGGAAAAAACCTCAAAGCTGTCCTCAAGATCTGAAGAAATTATTTATTATTCTTATCCCACCTCCAACCAATCAGTTCCCAGTACTACCTCAACAGCCTATTTTGCCCTATATAGTCTGTAACCTACATGCCATCAAGAATCAGGTCTTTAGAGCCTTAGCTCCCCGCCTCCAAATTGACCAATTCAATATTAAATTATCTTTTTCTCTCTATACTGCAAACTTCTGCTCATGCACTTCTTTGAGTCAGTGAGTGCAGGCAGACTCAAGGGAAAACACTGGAGTTATAATAACAATGATTCCACTTACATGAATTACCTGTTAAAGTCAAATTCATTGGACAGAAAGTAGAATGTTAGTTTTAGGGGGCTGGTGGAAGCGGGTAATGAAGAATTTTTGTTTAATGATTATGGAGCTAAAGTTTGGGAAGATGAAAAAAGTCTGGAAACAAATTATAGTGATATTTTATAAACAATGTGAATAAATTTTAGGCCAGTAAAATATACACTTAAAATACTTAAAATGGCCAATTTTATGTTAATACTAAATTAAAAAAGAAAAAATCTCATCTTTATTTTGCTCTACTTCAGTAAACAAATAAGTAAATAAATAGGGAAAATACATGGAATAATATTTCTAAAAGTATTTTTGAAATTAGTAAAGATAAGATTCATTATATTATATTCTGGCAATATAGCTGTTGAATGTCATAATTATTTATTTAGAAAAATGAGACAACATTTAAGAATAGCATGTAAATATTATATATTTAACAAAATAAAAATCAAATAGCAAAACTTGGGTGAACTGAAAGATACAAGAAAATAGCATATTCTCTTTAATAGTTAAGGAGTCAAATTATGTAAAAATTTTTGCTAATAATCCAAATATTAGAAGTACAGAGAAAAATTCTGATTTGTAGTCTTAAATATTTAAGTCTATTTAATGAATGAATAAATGTAAATGAATAGAATTCCATATAAAAGCTGTTGGAACACACACACACCCACACACACCCAACAATGTAAACAAAAAGAATAAAAAAAAAGGGAGACATATAAATGAAAATATAAATTAACTAAAAGAAAGAAGTAGTAAAACTTTTGAATAAATCAAAAACTAGTTCTTTGACAAAACAAAAAATTAATCAAAGTTTAACAATTAGAAAGAAAACACAAACAAAATATGCAGAAATTGGGAAGGGAAAATAATATTGAGTGAAGAGAAAACTTGCAAACCATGAGATAAATTTATACAAATGTTTATAAATTCATATAAAAATTTAGATTAAAATAAATATTATCTAAAAATTTTATTAAGTATTTCTTAAGTGCACACTACTAGATATATAATAAAAGCAAATTTCCCCAGAAGGCTTAGAAGAAGTTGTTACAAATAATCACATTAAAAGGAACTAGGCTATACGTTTCTCAGGGAATTCTATTAAACCTCACAAGTTAGGTAATCCCTGGGTTACCTGACTTGTTCTCATAGCCTGGAAAAATAAAATCATCCAGATTCTATTTCCTGAAAAACAAGTACATCAGATGCTTAAACCTGTTAAAGATTGCACGATATAGAAAAATGTACATCAATTTCATTTGTGGATATCAATGCAAACTCTTTAATGGAAAAAGAAGTAAAAACATTCTAAAAGTACATTCAAAAATATAGTTCAACCATAGCAACTAGTCAGTGGCTGTTCACAGTTTGGTTTTCTGGTCAACTAATGTCTGTTTTATCCTCCTTCCCTTATCACCTTCTCAAGCAATACATCTCTATCATCTAGTCATTGTATCCAAATCAAAGTTTAGGATTTCTGGGTGATTGACTCATTTTGTTAACATCTGGTTAATTCTTTATGATCAGATACCAATAGATGATGAAGAGAATTTACCTGCCCTGCTACTGTCCTCAACACATACACAATATACAAAGCAAAAAATGTATAATTGCAATTAAAACTGTCACTCAAAAAGGAGGGAAGGGAGGAAGGAAGGAAGGGAGGAAGGAAGGAAGGAAGGAAAGATTAGAAATATGCAGCAGTCATTGGACCATATTAATAATAACTTCCCGCTGGGCCCAATCTAGAAATTTTTTTGACCCTGGCATGATTTAATCTAAATTCTGCTTCGTGAGAGTACCTCACTATTACACTATTTTCCAAAGCCTCCTAACGCCACCCTGTAGGACTATTCCTTTTCCATTATTATCATTATACATATTTGAAGTGGCTGTTGGCATGCATACCTTCTTTGAGGACTGCCCAGTTTTTACTGTCCCCTTCTTATTGGTTTAAGTTTGGAAGTAGAGTGTTGATTTAAGTTTCAAATAAGCAACGGTAATTTTTATTTGACTCTGATTAATTGACAAGACAATTTCTCAAAGACTTATTGAGTGTCTGATCTATTTGTTTCCTGTCCATTCTGTGTACCAGAAACCCCTAATCACATGCAAAATTATTTTCTAAATTTAATCCTCAATTGTTTAATTTATTTTCTTCCTAGACTATTCTCTCTCTCCTTCCTTCCTTCCCCTCCCTGCACCCACTCTCTAAAGCTGAACACCTTTGAATACCTTGAGGTTATCTGAAATAGTAGGTTTATCTAGGTTAGAAAACCCTTAATCTGAGTTTTGCACAAGGTTCTGCTCCTGTGCTATTTTCTTTTCCTGAGAAATCTGTTGCTCAAATCTAGCTATTAGGAGTCCAGAAGCAGCCAGCTTTTCCCAAAGTTTAAGAGTCTCTAAATGTTAGGACTCTGTTTTAATTTCGTTTTGTAAAGTGTCTAATTCTTTTCTCAATGTATCTCTTTCATTAAGTATCTTTCTGGAAGCATAAAATAAAAGCCAATGCACACTTTAATTCTCACATTTCTTAGAATTACAGATTAGCAGGCAACAGCTAAGATAACTCAGTATACTAAGTTATCAAGGGCAACAGCTTTGAGGTATTTCTGCTGCCCAAGGTGTTGACATATTTTTGAGCTCTGATGTCAGTTTCTTAGAAACTACCAGCTGATTGCTAAGCCAATCCATATAGCAAGGGTCCTCAACCCCCAGACTGTGGAACAGTATGGGTCTGTGGCCTCTTATGAACTGGGCCATACAGCAGTAGGTGAGCCATGGGCAGAGAGCAAAGCTTTATCTGTATTTGTAGCCACTCCCCAGAGCTAGTGTCACCTCCTCAGTTTCACCTCAGATCATCAGGTATTAGATTCTCACAGGAACACCAATCCTTGGTGCCAAAAAAGTTTTGGGACTGCTGCCCTATCATGTATGATCATGGTGGAATCGTTTCACTCCAAAGCACTAATTCCATATTAATTAAGGAAGTGCTACTATTAAATGTGACAAAAATGTGTAGCAGCTCAATCATAACAAGAATTTATTACGAGCTCATATAAAATTTAGTTAATGTCTCTGACCTATTCTCCTCTTTCAAGAAATGACAAAACCTCAAATTCCTTCTATTATGATGGAAGATAGCTATGCCATCTGCACCAGGTGTCTTTTCAGAGTCAATGTACATATTAACCTCAAGACAGAACAAGGAGAAAGAGACTGAAGAACTATTCAGGGTCAGTTTTTATTGCTCAATATTAGAAGCAGCCCCATAACTTTTATTCACAGACTGTTGGCACAAATTCTTTCAGCAGCAGATTGTTGTTACATTGTGCTAGGTATAAGGCCTAGGGTGGCTGGAAAGTTGTCTCTGTGTTCCCGTTCCACCTTCATTCTGCTTTCAGTTGCTTCTGCATACCTCCGCCGTGGAGGTAGGTTCTCTTTCCATTCTCTTGAACTGAAGCTATACATTTCTTTAGCCTTTAATTTTGTTGGGATTATAATAGTGGCAGTTCCCCTAGTGCAATCTTTGTGTTTGTGTACCTGGGCCCTGGAGATAGATAGCACCTTCTCAATATCTTTGTACTCCTCTCTGTGGCAGCAAATTGATTTCTAGGTGTTAGGAAGAAGAGAATTCTCTTTCCCTCCTTATGTAGCAGCAAACCTGCTTCATATCAGTGCAGCATCCAAAGTCCAGGAGGCTTTTGTGGACCTTCCGTAGACACAAAGGACTTTTACCCTTCCTCTAGAAGCTATATATTTTTGCCTGCTTTATGGCAAAGAATATTTCCTATCCTAAATAGATTTTGTTCCTTCCACTTACATGAAGGCTTTATGTTTGAAAGGGTTTGCTACTCTCACCTCTACCTCTGTAGCTAAAATGGTTAAAGACTCATTTCCTCTGAGAGGAGGGTCCAAGGGAGCAATGTGACCAATAATCATTTCATGCATGCCTGTACCACTGAGGGGACTTGCCCCTATCTTCAGCCCTGCCCAGTATTTCTCTTGAGAATCTGGAGGAAGCCAGTGGCCCCCAGTTATTCTATACTGAGGCCACCCCAACTCAAACTTTAGTAATTCGTCATTTCGTCAATTTTTCACATGCTTCTTTCGAAGTTCACTATATTTTCTCTGAAAGTTTATTTTTTCTTTACCTCCTGGGAGAGAATTGTCAGTCTTAAAACTCAGTTCCTTGGTTGCCTTTTGACAACAAGTCTTCAATACTTTCAAAAAGGATTACACTTTTTTTTTTTTTTACTTTTTCGGTTGTTAGGATGGGAGTTATGTTCTCTTACTTTCTATGTATTAAGTGGAAATAGAATTCTCCTGATCATTTATTATTGTCTTTTTGCTATGCCATAATCTCCATTAAGGTTTTATTTATTACTGCAAATTGATGTATGTAATGCAGTGCCTGGAATGTAATAAAAATAAGACTTGAAATGTGGATGAATAAATATAAATAGTATATTAACTAGAATATATAGTATTCTAACAGGTAAATAAATAATGTTTTGTTATATACATGCATTTCTTTTCTCATTCCCCCCCCCAAAAAAAAGAAGACATATACTTTTATTTAACTCTCATATTTCAAATTTTATGCCCTTTATGGTACTTTCCAATCAAATATTGTGTGTCAGTATGGAGATGTGTGTGTAAATATTTGATTAATGTTTATTTCTTCTATCCAACTGCAAGATTCACAAGGATATACTTTTTGTTCACTATTATTTTTCTAACATCTAGAACACTACCAAAATAGGCCCTCAAATAACTGTTGAATGAACCAATAAGGGAAGGAGAATTAAAATCGGTTAATTCAGTAAGATAACAGAAAAATCATAAAATAATACAATGTTTTTTATTTTTCGAACATGATAAAAATAGATTAAGGAATTATATTTAGAAGAGGTATTTAAATTATTCAGTGTAGACTCTGTTGAATAAATGAAGAAACTAAGGACAGAAAAAATTAAATGAGTCTCCCAAAGTCACAGAACTCGTTAGTGGCTGAACCTGAAATAGAAACTAGGTCTCCTGACTCTAAATCTATTGTTCTCTTGATTTGAGCTCTCTGTGAAAAAACTCTTTAAAACGTTGGTTTCTGGATATAAAAATGTTCATGTTGAGAAAAAGGGGTAAAGGAAGATAGAATTTCAAAATATATCTCACCCACAACGCCCAAACAGATGGCCATACTGCAACAGTTCTCCCAGGGATGTTATATTCAGAGAAGGCAATGTATCACCAGGTCACATAATCCCAATGGACAGTAAATGACTTCACAGTATATCAGGCAGCATCGTTATCAACATTTCAAAATTTCTTTCTGAAAGGAAGATAAATGCAAAATAGCTTTACTTTCATGCTCTAGCTGGTGATTTCTCTGCTGTGTTCTTTTTAACTTAGGTAGAAAAAAAAAGAATAAAGTTAGCCAGACATTTCAGGTATTTGTAAGCTCAGAAAAATTCTAAAATTTCTACTACTATGAATAACAATAATAATAGCTAATAATAATAATTTGTAACATGAACCAAATATAATAGAAATTGTTTTTCTTAAATAATTAAAACCTTCAAATAACAATCATAATGTATCATTTTTTAACTAGGTGATGAAAAATATAGGCATAGAGTGTTGAAAAATCTAAGAGAACTAAAAAATAGTTAAAGGACTAAAATTTAAATGTAAGTTTCTCCAAGTTACTATAATATACATAGATAATATGGTATAAAATGTAAAAACTTAATTTCTTGAGTGCTAAATATTATTAAACACCAATTTTAATTTCTTAATTATTATGGTTAAGGCCTGAATTTAGTATCATATAATAAAATAATTTAAATTTTTTTTTAACAATAAATAAAACCATCTACCAAGAAACTATACCATGGTTTTCAAACCCGTATCTCTATTACCTCTGTCCAATAGAAATATAATTACAACTACATATTTTATTTCACATTTTTTTGTTAGCCACAATTTTTAAAAAGTAAAAAGAAATAGGTAAAATTAAATTTTTAAATATATTTTATTTAACGCAATATATTAAAGATATTGCAGTTCAACATATAAACAAACAAAAAAAACTGTAAATGAGATGTTTCACATTTTTTATAAGTCCTTGAAATCAATAGTGTATTATTTTGCAATTATCTCATCACATTTTACTTACCAAATTGGATATTTTTTTATTATTCTCATTTATGTATGCTGCATTTGTGTTGTAAACATTATCACAATAGTGTCTTTAAAGTGCATATATTCAGAAGAAAATTCCAAATATAGTAGCTGTTTCTAGATTTGCCAATAAACCGTGTTTGAATTGTCTTTTGTTCTGAACACTAGATTTTTCACTATAATTTAAAAAAATACATTTATCTTTTTTCTTTTTTTTCTCATATATTTTAAATTGAAAAAAACTGATTTTGAATATCGTTCTCCTCTGTTCAAATACACAACAACTCACACCTACGCCGTCTGCTGTCTGCTGGTAAGTTGTTATTTCCATTACCCGGTGTCTGAGTCATTTTATGTGTCACTATTCACTATGGGCTGTGAATATTGTCTTCATTGCCATTTGTTTAATTTATTTAACATTGCTTCTAAGCCTGATTAATTTTTAGGCTGTATATAATAGTTATTTCCATACTGTGAAAGTGTTTTCCTATATTACTATTTACTCTGATAGTTATTTTTCCAAAGGTAGTAATTCTTTCAAAAAGTTCATTGTTATTTATCTTCTGAAATCTACTTTTCAATTGTTAAGTCTTTTGCCTTCAAATGATTTAGTACTTTTAATCTTGCATTATTACATTATAATATTGTTTGAATATAGTTGTTTCACATCTCCATATCATACTGAATTTCACTAGAAAAAAGTTGAATTTCTATAATCAGAGAAGAACCAAATCTTTCAACATTTTGGAATGCAGTTTTTACAAAATAATACTCTATTATGAAAAATTATAAATTATAAGCATCTCTCATGATATAGCTTAACTTATACAAAAATATAATTTTTTAAAGTACATAATAATTTTATAACTGTCAAAATTATTTTATAACAAACAAAACAAGTGAGGTAAAAATTGTAATATCACTTGGTAATGACTGTGTTAGGATGCTTAAGGTGTCAAATCATATGTCATTCATGAGCAAGTGAAAATCAGTTCAATAATTTTTTAAAAATCTATTTCATTATCATTTTATGAATCTTACAAATAAGTAGTCCATCTTGTGCAATAAATGTTGACTATTTGAGAAATAAGAATTCTGAATCTGTAAGGCTGTAACTCCATGAAATAATTATTCATTAAGGTCGATGACTTCCTTTTTTTCATGTGAGCATTTATTTGCTGTTCACTTTTCTCTTTCTATGTTTATTTTCTCTTTCCATCAGTTTCCCTGACTCTAATATCACAAATCCTAAATGTATCTACTCCCACAATCTGCTTCTCAAGGTAGAGAAGAGGAAACAAATGAACAAGAAAAAGAATATTGGGGAAAGGGCACAAAGGAAAGAGAGGGAATAAAGAGATGGACAAAGATCTAGGTTCCAAATAGAACTTTCACATTTTCTATATATTTTCCCTGTTTGCTGATGAGTGCTACTCTAGCAGCTAACATGCATTGTGTGATAGCTAAATGACAGACACAATTCAAAGTCTTTTACAGGTATTAACTGACTTAATTCTCAAAAGTCTATAAGTTATATGAAATTATTATTTCTGTTTTATAAATACTAAAGCCTGGAAGGACTAGGAAAAATTTTCAGAGTCACATGACCAGTTAGCGCCAGAGATAGAATTTACTGAGCATTTTACAAACTGGATCTTTTGATTCTTAACTGCTCTAGAATTAAGAAATTGCTTGTATAACAAATAAAGAATTACTTCCTGGCAATCAACTTTTACAAAATTAAATGTCATTTAATCAGTTAAGTGATTGAAAGCTAACTGAAGATACATATATTGCAACAAAAAAGATTATTTTCTTAAAATGCAGTTTAAATTGTACACTTTTCAATTTCCATAATCATATTGTTTTTTATCATCAGTATCACAGTTTCTTATTTATTTTGATTAAAAATAAATTTTTAAAAGGCTGTAGAAAATAAACTTTTTAAGAAAAGGGGATTTTCTAAGAAAAGCAAATGTAAGTTTAATATAAATGCCAAAATGAACATTTTTCTGTTTTTTTAGATAAAATACCATTATCCTCTACAATCTCAAACATCTTATCTCATTAGCATTTACCATTTTAAGGGAGGGAAGAAAGAAAAAGTAAGAAAGAAAAAGGAAGGAAGGAAGGAAGGAAGGAAGGAAGGAAGGAAGGAAGGAAGGAAGGAAGGAAGAGAAAGAAAGAAAGAAAGAAAGAGAGAGAGAGAGAGAGAGAGAGAGAGAGAGAGAGAGAGAGAGAGAGAGAGAGAAAGAAAGAAAGAAAGAAAGAAAGAAAGAAAGAAAGAAAGAAAGAAAGAAAGAAAGAAAGAAAGATAGAAAGAAAGAAAATGAAAGAAGAAAATTATGAGAAAAATTAATAGTAATATTTTACAGCAGCAAAATTATTAAAAGGACAAAAAATTTTAAGAAAAGATATACACTATATAAAAAATGCATGCAATTCATTTATTATGCCCTACCGTATAATTGGCAGAGAATTATATAATATGTAAGAAAACTTTTTTAAAGTTAATAGAAAATCATTGCTTAAAGAAGAAGCTCTCCAATGCCCTAATGAAGGCTATTAAAAATGCATGTGTAAATGGACTCTTGCAATTCAAACCCATGTTGTTCAAGGGTCAACAATATTTCATTTTTGTGGTGAGAACATTTCAGATTACTCTCTTAGCAGTGCTCAAGTATATAATATCATATTATTAACTGAAATTGCTATACTGTACTTTGATCCCTCGACTCTGTAAGTGGAACTCTGTACTCTCCCCATTTTCCCCACCCCTCAGCCCCTGGCAACCATCATTCTACTCTGTTTCTATCAGTTCAGATTTTTTAGATTCTATATATAAGTGGTACCATATAGTATTTGTCTTTCTCTTCACTAAGCATAATGCCCTTAAGGTCCATCCATGTTGTTGCAAACAGCTAGATATTCTTTTTTTCTTATAACTGAATAACAGAATAACATCCCTCTGTGTGTGTGTGTGTGTGTGTGTGTGTGTGTGTGTGTGTGTGTGTGTAATCACATCTTTTCTATCCATTTATCCATTGACAGACACTTTGGTCATTGGTCATTCTCATATCTTGCCTATTGTGGATAATGCTGCAATGAACATGGGAGTGCAATGTATTTTTTTGAGATCCTATTTTCATTTCCCATGGCTATACATTGAGAAGCGGGCTTGCTGAATTATATGATATTTCTGTTTAATTTTGAAGAATATCTATATATTATATATACTCATGTAATATAAAATTAACTTTGAAAAAATGTTATGGAACATTTACTACATGTTAGAGTGTTCAATGTACTTTACATGATTACCTCATTTAATTCTCACACTAGCTCTATAATATACATACAAATAGCATGCACAATTTTCAAATAAAGATAAATATAGAAAATATGCACAACTTGCCAAAGGTTGCCCAGTTATTAGGAAAAATTTTGAACCTGGAGGTTTGACTTCATAATCCATGACCTTAATTATTATATTTCTCATTCTTAAGGCTACTGATTTCAGATCAATGTATATTATATTTTGAATAAGTTTAAGAATCAAATAAGCCAACATTTTCATTCGTTTACTTGTTTTATTATGTTGACTTATATGCTTTTGTTAGACCTCAGCTATTGAGAATTGCTCAATATTTTCTGATTTATGAGCTTAGATTACCATATTTTCACGACTATATTCTTTTGTTCAAATTCATGGTACCTTGAAATAGTAATAATTTTTAAAAATTTACAAATTTATTTTACAAACACAATTTAGAAATTGGGCTAAACTTATTTATCCTCTGTTTAAATCTTCCTGATTTAAACGTAGAATTTGGGACTTTTCTCTTAAGTGTCAGGAAACAATTAGTCCTAATTTGAATCAGTAGCAGTGACTGCACATGGCATACAGCACTTAATATTCATGCTCAATAAATATAACTTCCTACTTGTTATTTATGACATATTTTTTAAATGTTACTTGTAAACATGTTTATGGCTAGTGATGACAGGTTTGAATAATTTTCTTTTAAGTATGTAAAAATTAAATTTTTGCCTTTTAAAATATCAGTGCTAAATTAAAAGGAAATGATATTTAGATGGCTAATATTGAAATGTTTTCAGTGAGACCTGGGTCAGATACTTCTTAGACCTGACTATTTCACACAGAATGCAGCTGCTGGTGAATGTTTAATATGAACATGTGGCATTTAATTTCCATGAAAACTTCAATAGTCTGAGTGAAATATGGCTATGAGTAATATAATGAAATATAAGTGGAATGCCATGACAGTAATGCTCTTGTGGGATTCAGACACCAACAGTGGAAGGAGCTGTTCCAAGAACATCTGTTTTGTTGGCAAAATTCAAACGCAGCTGCTTTGGTTACTTTATAATTCTCATGAGATTTTCATTTGATTCCAGAAATGATGTCTGCCCTCTATTGCTAGACCCAAGTCATTTGCATTTTCCCTACCTGTGATATTGTTACTTATTTAATTGCTTTTGTTGGGGGAAAAAAATAGTTCCTGAGAAAAGCTCAAAAAAGATTTAGCAGGCTCTTATTATTTAAGCCCAGCTTTGTATTTATCTTTTTTCCAAAACACATTCTTATTTGTATTCCAAATATGATGGAGGACAACAGTTGCAAGCTCATAATATCACTGTTCTTATCATGCCATAGTCTCTTGCAAATGCTGTTCTTTTGTGAGGTGACCTATTGTATCTCTCTGTGCTGTCCAATTATTTTCCTGTAAAAGGACTGATAAGGTAAATATGTGCCTGTTATTTTTATTTCCAAGAGCAATTGCTCTTTTTTTTAACAAAGAATTTGAAACTTAGGAATTCTTATCATACTGAAATGGAAAACTTCATAAATATGTTAACCTGTAAAAGTGAGATAGTGAGAGTCCATGTACATGCACCTTAAATATTTATTCAGTAAAGTATGTGCAAACCATGTAGCCAGCAAATCTGAAATGCTATTTTGTCATTTTTTAGTTGATGATCTTGGGCCATATACATAGAATTTCTAAGTCTGAATTTATTCATCTGCAAATATTGTGATAAGATAATACACATTATAAAATACAATATATAGATACATACAAAATTTTCTACAAAGATAAAATGTGTGTATTAATCTGGTGATATTTGCTATATCCCAGAAGACAGGACACTAAAGAAAGTACCACAAACTACTAGGTGATGGATATCTCATTTAAATAGCATATTTCATTATAATTATCTAAAAGAGTGACCTGTAGAAAAATTATCTCTTGAAATGTGTTTTTTGTTTTGGATTCAAAAAATTTATATGACAAAAAGAAAAAACACAGATTATAGTTTATAAATAAAAGTCAATAAAACTAAAAGACAGACACTATTCCAGAAAGAAAACAAAAAGGTAATTTAGTAATGAAAATTGAATGAGCAACATGGGTACAGAAGTTCAGTGGAAATTATGCAGCCAAAATTTAAAAGGAACATGTAAGATATGTTTGAAAATAAAAGGTTGTTATGGCAATTCAGAGTGTGAAAATGGGTATAATCAGTGAACTCATTGTATTATATGAACTATAAAGCATGATGAATAAAAGAATCTTCCAAAGCTAGCATATTTTCAAAGAATGTAAAAGATGGTCTTTGATAGATTATGTGAAATGACATCATAATTGCATAAAATATTCAGTGTATCACATCCATGCAATTAGCAATTGTGTTGAATATTTTTCATTTGCCCTTCCTAAACTGTTTTCTACTTTTCTCCTTTCTCCTCTGTTCCCTAGGAACACCATCCTTCATAGACTGTGTAATTAGAGCTCTCTTGCTCACTTCTAGTTTAGTTTAGCAGAAGGGGTGGGCAGGTTATCAGAAGATTGGAAGAAAGTGAGGTCAGAAAATGCCATTTACCCTGCTACTTCTCTGTTATGCTGTGGGATGGTAGTGCTTCCCCTTTTGATCCCAGCCCTCAGATTCTGTTGAGCTACACTATTTTGAGCACTTACATACAAAATGGGAGAGATTATTTTTATTATTGTAATTATTGATATTATCCCAGGTGTGCTAGATTAAGTCAGTATTTGTAAACCTAGAAACAAATAATTTTGTAACAGCAAAAAGAGAGTAAATAATACATTAGAGAATATTAAGCAGTAAAATGCAGTTAGATTTTTATTTTAGCAAAATATTAGATGGAGACCATTATCATAGAGTAGAAAGACCACACCTTTTGGATTTAACACAACAGTGTGTAATTTGTTGCGTTATTTACTTCTTGTGCAACATTTATATCTATTAATTTAAGTTTTACAATCTATAAGATAAAGTTAATGATACCAAATATTCATATATGCTGTGTAGAGATCATTTGAGTAGGATTTAAGAATGTAAGGCAGATGATTGGGAAGGACTATTCTGGTGCATTGTAGGAATCCCCTATGCTTGAAACACAGTTCATTTTACTTAAAATAATTTTGCAGAAACTTACTTATAATTCATGAGATTTTTCACATTTCTCTTTTTATTTTTCCCAATTTTTCTCCCACAAATACTGTTTTTCTAATCTTTTGTTAGGTATTTATTTGAATTCTTTATGCCCTTTAAAATTATTTAAAACAGTCATCAACTTTCTCTATGTAAAACTTTGTCCATATAGAATTGCTTTGATATATACAACTAAGATTTTAATTAATTTACTCCAAGATATTCTTCTCTTCAAAAGTTGTTTCGTGGAAGACAGATATTTTTGAGATTAATTTTTCTCATTTTAAATTATTTTTATAGATTAATTGAATACAATTACGTGATTCTATTCTATTACAGCAATCAAAACTTTTAAATTTTGAATTACAATTTATGAACAAAAACCAATATGAAATAAAATTTTCTGTCTCATTCACCAATCAAAGCAGGGCTAAATCATATCTGAATCTCAAATATCTAGAAATTGAGCTATATTCCTATCTTTCCAAAAATATAAACTTCAGGATCCTATTATTAATTTTGTTCTTGATGTTTATAAAGGTAAATAATATGGCTATGAATAGTAGTAAACAGAAGCTTTGAAAGGATATTCAGCTGAGTGAGAATAGTGCTGGAGGAAAATATTATGTGATCACTATTTTATTTCTGGGACGGGCTCCTCTTTCTATGCTCCTCACTCTGTTTTTCTGTAGATCTCCTTCTTTTATTTTTCTTCCTTTTCTATCCCTTTCTTTTCCTTTCAATTTGACTCTTTATATTTAGCTTGACCTCATCAGTTTTCATGGCCTCAATTAGCCATGTACAGAATATATGGATAAATAGAGATGATAGAGATAGAGATCCATCCAGCTCTTTACTGATTGGTGAACCTATATAAATCTCTTTAATTAGCATCTCCACTTAAAGTTCCTTAGGGACCTCGAAAACACAGTATGTGTCAAACTGAAATCCCTCTACCTAAATTTATTATATTGTGAACGGTACTACTTTCTCTCCACCACCAAGTCAAAAATCCAATCTTCTTCCTTGTTTTCTCCTTCCTTCTTATCTTTCCCATTACCGTTAAAGCATTCGAACTTTTTTATCCCCTGAATCCTACTGTCTAAACATATTATTGCACTTGTCCACTCTCCCTTATCTACTTATCTCGCCTAACATTTCCACTGTCGTGATTGAGATCATCACCCTTTCTTTCTTAAATCAATGCTTTAACTTTTTAATGAGTCTCCCTACTCTGAGTTGCATCCACATATTCTACACAGAGAGACCTATTTTCAGCTTATTTTTTCATTGTTTTGAAGATAAAATGAAGCCATTGTTGGAATTTAATATCTTCCATTATCATACTCCGACATTTGTATAGAGAAAAAGTTGGTCAAAACTCACACTTGAACTGGTTTCCAATAATTCTCATCATAAGGGATACCACAAAGCCTCTTGAGAGGCTGTTGCAAGGTGTGGTAGGGTAGTAGCATAAGAATCTGAGTTTTTGAGGTACCCAGTTTTTTATCCCTGATTCAACTAAAATAGCTCTATATTGATCTGTATTATTTATCATAATTTACACTATTTTTAAAGAAAAAACACTAACAATGTTTGGAAACCATTATATTATTTTTTCAAATAAAGATTTTTATTTCTTGATGAGGCAATACAAATATACTTATTACAAAATATCTTAATGAATCCGTAATACATGTCTAATCTTCCAGAATCTAAAATTCCTCTGAAAAATATATTCTTTCTTAGTAGAATGTAGTTTACTTATTTACTTGTTTTGGGTTGTTCCTTTCTGTCTTGTGATTTGCAGGTTTAGCAGACCTAGAATCAAGTCAGCTTCCCAATCAAATTAAGCAATTAAAAATAATATAACTTACTAAATATATTCTTAATAGATAATAGAAAGAGAAAATTTTCTCCACAAGCATACATTCAAAATTGGAGCCTCTGATTTTGTAACTAACACATTAAGGTAGTCCAAGTGAACTAATTTTGTATGCATTCTTCCTTTCTACAAAATCAGAATTTTTTTGTTTTGTTTTGTGTGTTTAGATGCTGGTAATTTTATTATAAATACTTTCAGGTTAGATTATACTAAATTGGGTGAGGTTTTAGAATCTTTAATACACTATTAGTTCAGCTTTGCTGGTTTTTTGTTTTTGTTTTTGTTTCTGTTTCTTTTCATCTGTTTTTTGTTTTTGTTTTTGTTTTTGTTTTTACTGAAAAGCCTTGATTCTCAATTGGTCTCCCTGTTTCATATTCCAAAAGCAGAAAACAAATACTTACAACATTGTCTCCCAGAAATGATGACTTGTCTTTTAACTGTTTTTTTTTTTTAAATAAATTTATTTATTTAAATTAGTTTCAAGTATACAGTACATTGGTTAGATTTCTGTATTGTTCATAAAATAATTCCTCCGATGGCTCCCTCTCTCCCCTGGCCCTCCAACTAGCTGTCATATTGAAGCTAACTGCATTTCCTCTGCCATGCTCCCCATCCACATGCCCAAATATCAATGACTAATTTGTACTTTTTTAATCTTTCACCCCATTCTTCCAGTCCACCAACCCCCCTCCCTTCTGTCTGTCACTAAATTTTTCACTATTTTTGTGGGTCTGTTTTTGATTGGTTTGGGGTTTTTTTGTTCCTTAGATTCCACATATACGTGAAATCATATGGTATTTATTTTCTCTGTCTGACTTATTTCACTCAGCATAATAACCTCCATGTTTTTGCAAATGGTAGGATTTCATTTTTAATGGCTGAGTAATATTCCATTTTATAGAAACCATAATTTTTTTTATCAACAGATGTTGGGCATTTAGGTTGCTTCCATATCTTGGCTATTGTAAATTGTGTTGCCATGAATATTGAAGTGCATAGATCTTTATGAATTATTGTTTTGTTTTGGTTTTCTTTGGATAAATACCAAGAAGTGTGATTGCTGGATCAAAAGGTATATCCATTTTTAATGTTTTGAGAAACCTCCATACTGTTTTCTATAGTGGTTGTACCAATTTGCAATCCCAACAACGACGTATGGGGGTTCCAAAGCTGAATCCAGAGCAGCTAACTGCACTACCACTTCAGGCATTCACAGCTAAAGCAATTAAGGATAGCATTCAAGATTAAATTATATGCCACTTTAGCTCGACTTTTAACTTTTAACTATTTACCACATTGCTTGGACTACATTGTTTCTGAGTCACTCTCTGCTAATATTAACTGGATTTAAAAAGAATTTTCTCATTTGTAACATTTTCATGTCTACCCTGATTTACAATCTCTCCATCTTTTACTAGGAAGGGAAAGTTGGAGAAAATAAAGATTTTCAAAGATATTTATCTTCTATGTCCTGTATTCTGAGATATGTTTCTTTCTTTCTTTCAATCAACAGCAGAGTGAATGTATCTTGTTACTATGGCAACTCTTCACTTTCAGTTATTTCTACTGTCTCTGATTTTCACGAAGGACTCTATTTTAGTAATTCTTTACTAAATTAAGCTTGTCATATTTAGCATATCTCCAACCTAGGTCTTCTTATTTTTTAGATCTGCTTACTTTCTGTTTTTAAGCAATTCTAAATATAAACGTATTGAGGTAACTCAAGAAGATTTTAAACAAATTGTAAAATTTTATCAAACAGCGCAAAATAATTGATAATTAAATTTAAAAAACTATATACAACCAAAGTTTTATTGGAGAAGAAGATAATCAAAATGTGCCTTATTTAGTTTCAGTAAGAAATTGTACCAATTTCTACCCCAACTTTAGGGTAACATTGGCTACTCCTCTAAAAGATTTATTGGATACTTATTGATTAGTTAATGACTAAAATGTCCAGGTGGTTCTCAGACTGTAATTTATGAATCTTCACAGGAAGCACAAACAGGAGTTAGCCAACAAAAAATATTCAATAGTGTAAATAAGCTGTATATTTAAAAATATAAACAAATCATGTATGTGCCTGTTACTTGAAAGACTAATAAAGCAAAAAATAATAATCAATAGATTATATTACATTTAAGCTTTATAAATTATCTTTAGAACCTTCATTTTTCTAATCTCAAGACTGATAAATATGAAATTATCAATGGTCTCTCTTTATTTTGTTCCCATTAATGATACTGATTTTTAATAGCATGACTTTATTATTTGATTGAGATTCAAAATTTCAAATTCTGTTTGAACTTTTTTTTTTAGTTCAACTAATGTATGTTTTTATTAGAATAGATTGCAGCTGAATCATCCAAGTTCTGAGTCAGAACCTTTATTTAAATGTTTAATATTTTGTTTATTATTAAATTTTTTGTTTTAAATTTGATTTTTAAAAATATTGCATTAAAGTGTTTATCTTGAGTATTGATTTATTTGCTATGCCCTAAATTCTACACCTGAAGTAAATGCCTATCTGACCTACAAGATCTCTTGAGAGATTTGACATAGTTACTCATAATATTTAAATTTTTGTTGATAAAAATGCTGTATAAAATATTTATGATTTCATGAAAATATGGTCTTTTTAAATGGCATTTTATTCCATAGTGAAAAATATCAAATTTTTTATAATCACATGTTGTTGTGGCTTTTTTTCCTATGACTTCTAAGAAATGTGAAGTCAGAGTAAGAAAATAAGAAAATAAATTATCTTATGTGAGCATTCTAAATATAAAAATTGAAATTATTTTTACCTGACAAGTTTTCTTAAACATAAAATTCATTTACTTATATAAAAGATGGACTTTTCAAAATAAATGAAAGTCTAGAGATCAAGTCAGTTTTATAATAAGTGGCAGATGTTTGCAGAAAAAATACAACTTTAATACCATTTATTCTAACTAAACTATAATATTTCCTTGTGTTCTAGTCCTCATTTTTGAAAGAAGATTTGCACATTTAGTTTTATATTTGACTAGCCTTTCCTAAAATGTGGCAATACAAATAAGGTACGAAGATTTTAAAATATTGTAAAATATATGTTAGATGTGTCTATTCTGGTGGAGTGACAGATGGAGAAAGAAAAAAAATCAAAATATTCTTCTGTAAATGAATATTTCTCTCTTAGTTTTGAAGCTTTACATTTGTGGTTAAAAATAATTATGAAAGACTATAATGCCCCTGTTGGATTTTATGTCTAAATATAATGTGATTTAATTTTATTAATATTTTGTACATTTCTTGGTCTCAATGAGTAATTCCTATGTTAATTAATATATTTGTAAAATTTTTTAATTCTTAGATATCGGAATTAAAATATTTTACATTTATATCTAGAAAGATGCCATGGGCAAAGTCAATGAAAAGCAATTTTATTAAATAAAAATTATTGAATTCTGTTACTCTGAAGCCATGTTTTGGATTTTTGAATTAATAATAGGAAATCAATAAGTGAACTACGTAAGTGAAAGCAGGTCTCTTTAACATCTGGCTCTTATGTTCTATGAAATTATGTGCTTCTACGTTTTTCTTCAATGTTAAGGTGAATAGAAGGAATTAACACAGTGTGAATGTACTTTACAGCATGGCGTGTTATAGGAATAATGTCATACACAAGTAGAATTAGTAATTAAAATTAGGCATATACTGATTATCACAGTTTGAATAAATATATCTAAATTCTTACTGATAGACATCATTAAAGATAGCACTGAGAATAAGGGGAAAATATTTCATAATTCAAGACAAATGTAGTCTTTGGTTAGGACCTCAAGAACAACTGACAGTCGTGTGTGTGTGTGTGTGTGTGTGTGTGTGTGTGTGTGTGTGTCTGTCTGTCTGTCTGTCTTGGTTCTCATAGATCACAACAGTGAAAGTAATTGCCTAATTATGCTAATTTATGATGCCTCAAGGACAAATCTTTTATACAAAATGAGTTTTGCATTCAGAAAACTTGGTTACTATATGTTTATTTACTAGCTAAATAGCAGTTGCTGTCACACCAAATCCTGACATTTACAAGTCTTATCAGTTCTCAGCAAAACTACCAATCACTGTAGGATTAGGGAGTTAGACGTTACTCAGAATAGTCAAATCCACTATTAAATACCCAATTAATTCCACAAGTGTCTTCTATCATTATCTTTTTTGACACTGCCTTTAAAAATAAACAAAGTAGATATCATGTGATATATATACGTGTATACACACACATATGTATGTTAGAAAGAATAGTAAAAAAAAAATTAAATAATTATTATAATCATTATTCTCCAGGGAATATATTCAACCAACTTTTCAGACCCACTTCGTGTAAATTACAGAACTTCTTCAATCCACCAATAAATATTTGTTGATTCTCAATGTTGCAGAACTCAAAAAGATTTAGAATTTTATTTCTTTTGGATATTTTTATTCAATAAATATTAATTGAGAGCTTTTCTTGAGGCCTTATGAGAATGTATAGAGAGAAACCTTGAAAAAATATCTGAGAATATGTGAAAGTCAAATTGGCTGGAGGATTTGTTTATTTTGAAATGTCCATTATTCATTTGATATACCCATATGCATACATAGAAAGACACAAATTCCTCCATAGACACACATAAATATTGACACTGTATTTTTTATATTACTTGAATTAAAAAATAACCTCATCGCTGTGTCATAAATCTGACCTTGCAATGTCATCTTGCTCTTTCAGTGGAGTATTTGTGCTTTCTATTTCAAAAGAAAGGTGAGAATTTCTAGCTATAGATTGAACTTTTCAATGAGAATGTGTCCTAATCTTGGGCACAACTGAAAGATAAGAGTTAATGGAGAGAAATGCATAAAAAGGAAAAAAATAAAACAACAGAAAAAAACTATCCTTTCTATAAACCACAGTAGTGCTGCTAAAATAACTTTTTTTGTAGCAGCAACTGGTTTAAAATGCAATAGAAATAAAATATAATGTATAACATTTTGCAATATAGAACTATCTAATAAGAAAATAAAAAGTGCTAACATGATGTGAATTATGAAAATTCATAAAAAATGCAGAAAAATGCCATGATAAACAATAAAGCAAATACATTAAGCTTAAAATATGAATTTGTAAATTTACTTCAATCTCAATAATAAAGAAGATATTTTTATTTATATTTTCCAAAGTTAATGTGGTGGCATACATACATACATGAGAAAAACTCAAAATTGGTGGTTATTAAAAATAATCTTTAAATATTATAATGCATTCTACATTTAAACGTTCCTTTAAATATTACAATGCATTCTATCTACATCAATGATATTCAAATACAATTATTCTATTATCAAGATATATGATCAGATTAATAAGTTAACATAAAATATGGAAAAGAGATCAACTGTCTGTAGAAATATAATAAGTAAGGCATCTTCTTAAAATATATAATATTTACATTATAAATTAATATTAAAAACATATCTTTGAATTATTTTAGGAAGTACTAAAATCATGCCTGATGGATTTAAATATGAATAGAAAAAATTTAAAATTGTAAACATGTAGTTGAAAAATATATAGCATTAGTGAAAAGAGGGACACAGTATTAGAAACAATAAGTGAAAAACGTTTTGTACAAAAACATTTAAACATCACTGAAATTAAACAAGATAAATAAAATTTAGATGCCTAACAATAATTTGAAAAAAAAATTTGTAAATTATAAACTAAAGAATTAAATTTATGGTATTTAAGTAACTTGTACAAATCAATACAAAATAGAAACAAGCATTTTAAAAAAGTAGAATAATAAAATACTCATTAAGAATTTCACTCTGAGTCAAATAAATGTATAGTTAAAATAATGACAGGACATTTTTTCCATTATGGTAATTATGGTAAATACTTAAAGAGAATGAAAATAAGCAGGTTCTTAAGGTGAGGAAATTGAACCATAATAATAACAAAATATAAATTGAGGGAGCCAACCTAGTTATAAATGACAATAAATAAAATATATATACTTTAATTATTACTGTTCTAGAAATACGTTCTAATAGAAATACTGTTGATATATAAAGGTAAAATAAGCTTAACCAAATTGTATTTTAGTATTAATGTATAAACATAAATGTAAAGGTTTAACAGTAAAATCAGCAAAGTCAATTATATATTATATAAAGAAATAATATGAAAATTTAAAAGCTGGGCTGCCGTTATAAGAGAACTGAGGAGAGTACAGAGTGAGCAGACATGAATAATAAATACTCTTTATAATTAAGAGAATAATGATGTAAAACAAAAGGATAGAGATTTTTTATTCTGAAAATATCTCTCTGCTATCATCTACATCATGTATAATATGAATGGTCTGCATGGCTGAAGACATAGATTGCATGCAAAAGTGTCCATTTACAAATCCACCATAAAGAACAAGTGACCATAGACAATAGTTATTGTTATAGTGAAACAGAAGGAAAATAAGAGGAAATCATATGTAAACCTCAAAACTTGAATGGCTAGATATTTTATATAAATCTAAATTTATTTTACTGAAAAATACTTATCAGTATGGTTACAACAAAATTCTGGTCGCTATGTTTACTAGAATTTGTTCAGATTTTGTTTTAATTTCCCACAACAGTTGACAGGGCTGAGCACATCTTATATCATAATATGCCTCCACACTTTCAATATCCTGGGCAATTTGATGCATTTCTATTAAATATTTTCTCCCATCTTCTTTATCACAGATTAGTTTTCTTTGTTACTATTTTTTATCCAAAAACTTTAATAATTGATATTCCATAAGATTTCAAAAGAAAACTTTTCTATTTTTACCCAATACACCTATATTTTCCAACTGTCTACTCCCATAACTTTCTAACCATCTTTGCACCACTAATTATTAAATTTATTTTTTTATTCTAGACTTTATGGTAAGAATTAGTTACTTATTTATAACTACTAATTTTTAATACCCAGCTCAAATACACTGAGAGCCTTACTCTAAATTCCATCCATGTCTTTTACTCTTAGTTGCTCTTTCTTCTGATACCCTATAATGTTTGAATATATTTAACATAGTCTGATATGATTTGAAAATGACTTATTTACACGTTTATCTTCAAATGTTACACAATGATTTTTTTTTTTTGTAGAAAATGCTTACTTTTTTTGTCCTATACATAAGGATTGAATCACATTAGGTCCTTAATTAGTGATTTAAAACAAAAAAAGATCTTCCTTAGTGAAATAGTATCAGTGAGTGGCAATTATTCAGAGACAGCATAACTTCCTTAGTTTGTTCCTCTAGAAGAAAACCTAAAATAAAGTTTTACCTAGGAACCAAATTCTTTGACTTGCTAAAGGCAAAAATGAACCTCCTAATAAATTATGTGGTAAGAATTTAAAATTTCTATGAAGGAATTTATTGCCGAGAATATCTTGGAATAAATCATTGACCAATACAATAACAAAATAATTGTGGTATGAGAATAAAGAATATTTTCTTGCTAAAAAATGTATTTTTTATGAAAAACCTAGCTGAATTGAATTGCTTTTTGAATACTTAACTCTAACGAAAAATGAATTTTGGTTATTGGAGAGGAAGTATCATCTTAGTAATTACTTTGAAGATTTGTGATAGTATCATCAACTGGGTTCACAGAGTTCTGAGAAGATTGCAAGGAGAGAAAGAAAATTGCTCAATGGATGTTCAAAATGATTGCACCATAAAGAACCCAACCTTTAAAAAAACACTGCTGTAGTCTGCTCTATCCCCAATCTTTAAGCAGTCAAAGCAGGTGCTGTTAATCTTCTGCCAGAACCCAGTTTTCTTTCCCTGACTCTTAATAAATAAGAAGAGAAAATGAGGAGAGCTCTAGAGACACTTTCAATGAACCAAAGGCTGTGTAATGTTAAAAAACAGAATGAAAAAAAAAAAATACCAGTGCCTAATAATGTTTTACTAGTAACACATGTCAGATGCAATGGTCCATTAGCTTCCAGATAAAACTATTCCCAAATGGAGATATGTGTCATTTATAATGGGGGATTATATAATAAAATAAGTATCCAAGCAATAAAAGTAATCAGTTGGAGAATTTTTTTCAGTACCTAATGAAGGGCAAGCAAAATAAGAAGTACATAAAATGGAAGGGAAAAGATCAGCACAAATTTTTTTTGTCACTAATATGTTTGAACATTCTGATAAATTGTATTTATATATTCTTCTGTTACATAAATAAAATGAGAAAATAAAATATTGAGTGATCCTTTTACATTGTGGTTTTAATATTTAATCATCCATAGAATTTTAGAAACAATCAAATAAGCAATTGATTAACATTCTAAGTAAAAGTCATAATCAGCATTCCAAAGAGTAGTTTTGTATGTTCCTAGATATGATAACATCTTGCTGAGATAGTCAAATAAGAAGCAAAAATTTTGTTCACATAAAAAGAAAGAATTTGAACAATTTTTTAGCATGTAGAAGGAATTCAGCAACAAAGTCAATATGGGCTTGACTCGATCTGGTGTCAAAACATCTTAGAGTTCTCTTGTACTTAAAAATAATTACTTGGGAATCATTGAGGACATGGAGTAAGATTTCTATTAACCACACTAGCAGAATTTCATCAGGCAATTGGCCTACCAAATAAAATGTAATGCACAAATATTTCAGAATGATTAATAGAGGAAACTATTCTAACACAATCAAAGTTTCTGTATAATTTTTATTAATAAAGGAAATACAACTTTGGTAAAAAATCAAAAATTTCTACCACATATCTCAGGGCTGGGCTCACTGAGATATTTATGCAAATTTATACATAATGCACATAATAATTTTTGGTTTCATAATTGAAGTTTCATCTGGAATGCATTACAAAATAGTCCATAAACTGAGTAATAACAATATGATAAATGTAAAGATTCAAAGATTTTTACAGAAAAATTAAAAAAAAATAATATAATTGAATCTATTTAGAAAGTTAAAAAAAATCAAGGGAGGGACTTGGTAGGCTGGGTGAAAAAGGCAAAGAGATAAAGTACAAATTAATAGCTACAAAGCACCCACAAGGATATAGAGCACAACATAAGAAATGTAATTAATATTATTGTAATGGCTGTCTGTTTTATGTACTTCCTATTGTGTGATGGGTGCTAGACTAAAGGGGGGGATCACTTTATAAATTATATAAGTGTCTAACAATTATACTGTATACCTAAAACTAATATAAAATAAATTAAAAAATTAATTTTAAAAAATGTGACATAGAACATTTAACTCTTTCATCCTAAAGAACTGCTCTATAAATGAGACTAAGATTATCAAAACAATAGTTTCATGGTAAGTGGGTGCATATACTATGCATTTATTCGACAAAGTGATAACTTTTCACATTGTGCAAAGCACTCTTTTAAACAATGGAAACTCAAAGAATCTCATTCTCCAGAGTAAAAGTAGAGTTAAATCCATACATTTTCAGATAACTGTATTTAACTTGAAAATATGTGCATACATATATAAGTTATAAAGATGAAAACAATCTCTTTCCTATATAATGAATAAATGAACCTGAAAATATTACTTTTATGCCTGAGAATTTCCAAGAAAATCAATAATGTAGAGAGAAAGTAGACTTCAACATTGTTTTTCATCTTCCTGCAGTTTTTTGTCATGTAGTGAAACCAAAAAAAACAGCAGCAGAGGAGTATCAATAGGTTTAAGTGTGCGACAAAGAGGATACTGGCAAGAGTAAGATAAATGCTGCATAATG